>NQII01000961.1:652842-866616 GCA_002778355.1 Clitarchus hookeri | reverse complement strand
GGCTAAGCCCCAGGCCCTTCTCCACTTGCTGCTGTGTCATGCCTGCCGTTACGTTTGCCGAGATCGTTGAATCTTAATATGGTTAATGAGAAGTGCGTGAAAAATACAAAAGAATTTTAGAAGATATGGCGTCGCCGGTCGTCATCTCATTGTACGAAGTATTCGAAGGCGAACCCTACAATCATGTATGACCAGATTCCACTGGACGAACATTAAGGGAAAAAAACCTTCATAAAAACAGTCGCCTACACAACGTTAAAATTGGCGAATAATGGGGTTCCTTAGATTCCCCAGTGTTCGTGTTCTCTCGTGTACGTTCGGTTTGCAGGGTAGCCAATACCTGAATGTTTATTGCATTGATGTGCTTTCACGAATGATTTTACGTTGGCAATAAAACCGTGACGTGTTTACAATTTGTAGCTCTCAAAATATGAGCTCGAAGCAATACATAGAAGAGCCGTATCTCTGGTTTGGTTACTCTGTAGGCCGACCAGCACGTCTCGCGTGGGCAAGACTGTCATCTGTGTCTCCGCAGATGTGAACGCAATGGGTGGNTAAAGAGTATCGAATTTAAAACTCTTCTGATTCGGAGAAAAATTTTCCTAGGATAGAAAACGCTGAAGTCGAAAATTCTTTAAGATTGTGAGCCCAACAGCACCTATGAACGTTCATCGAGTTGACGTGGCGCAATGGTAAATCTGCGGACTCGCATTCGGGAGGACCTGGGTTCGAATCCCGGTCCGGCCATCTTGATTTCGGTATTGCCATGATTTCCCGAGATCACTCCAGGCGATTGCATGGGACGGCTCCTTTCTTACAGGCCATGGTCGAGCGCTTCCCTGTCCCCGCCTCTCTCAACAACTTACACAGTCTCTAATGGCGACGAGACTTTTAGCCCTGTCTACATCCCCTCTCGATGTCACTAGCTGCACTCCACGCAGACACAAAGCAAATCCTCGTTACAAAAGTGCAGCCAACCCTTGTCTCACTGTTGACACAAGCATCCGTGTTAGCTTTTTGTAAACGTAATTTGTATTTTAATGAGATGAATACGACATAGACTTGTACCTCTGAAGCATTCTTCTCAGCGTGACCTAAATAACAAAAAACGTCGTGTGTTTAAATGCCATAAATCTCGCCGTGCAAATGAAAGGAGCTGATGCAACAACACGTCGCTCATTGCTATTACTAGAGCGTTTATTTCGTGGCCTTATCACGCTGTCTCGAAGATGTGCCTTCGCCTCCAACCCAGACATTTGCAGCTTACAAACACACAAACCTCGCAATCATTAAGGTCAACGCAGGGGTTTTTTTTTCCCGCATAGCACCGTGTAGGGAGGAGGGAGTGATTACTTCGGGGAAAGTCGTGCATCTGAGAATTACACACAACTCGAAAAAAAAAATTCAACCCCCAGGGATTACTTCTTTACTAGATGCTCACGGTTTAGGAGAAAGTATGGGGAGAAAATACACACTGTCTGTCCAGAACATCAAGCCAGACTTGACGCGTGTCCTTTTTTGTAATGCGCATATCGTCCCAGCGAAAATACTTCATGCAAAACCAATTATAGGCGGTGTAAAACTTTTTGTGAGGTGTATTATTCCTTTTTGCTGGCGTAACATCATATAGAGTCTATTCCCAGTAAACATTTCAAAACACATCCCATGTTTAATGTGTTTGGTTGTTTCCTGTATATGTAATTTATCTTAAACTTTTTTACGTTTGTTAACATAAGAATATCTGAAATTTACTTATGTAGGCTATATTTTATCTATGGATTATAATATTTCCTTAATAATTAATATGAATAAAACCAGAGGAAAATAGGCGTGTTGGTAATGCCTATTAAGAAATCGTTCTCATGCAACATATTACTAAACTGACGGGGTCCGCGGTGGTGTAGTGGTATTCTAGTGGATACTATTTGCCTCCCACCTAAGCGAACCGGGCTCGATCCCGGCGGGGTCACTCCCGGATTTATACATGTGGTAATCGTACCGGACGATGCTATTTAACGGCGGGTTTTCTCGGGGATATCCCGTTTCCCCGCTCTTTCATTCCGGCGCTGCTCCATACTCACCTCGCTTCACCCTCATCGGCTCTCAAGACCTCTATGTTAAGAGCCACCCAAATCTCTTCACTCGCTCTCTAAACTGCCTGCGCACGAATGCGGTGCGTTGTCCCTCTGATGTAATTTTCTAAACTTGTTTAAGCTTTGTTTGCATGAGGCGGAGGAATAGCCTGGAAGAAGAACTTAAGCAGGACTTCAGAAAAGTTTGAAATAACCGTGAATTGACTACATACGAAATGCCGCTCTCTTTTTATGCGACTGCCTCACGCGTTGTCCATTTGCAAAATTATTACTATTAATAACGTCCTTCGCTTATTTCTTCGCCTAGCATGAGGTCTCTTTAAGGGGACCGTCAGGCTGGAGGTATTTTTGCGTTCCGAGGTAAAGAAGCTTTGTGGAAAGCTAAGGGTGACTTAAGTACACGCATTGAATGTCTGTTCGCCTTTACGCGCAAGGCTCTGAACTGACATGCAGTCTTTCTCTCGCGCGCGCGCGCGTGTGTGTGTGTGTGTGTGTCGCTTTCTCTCTCTCTTTCTCTCTCTGTCTGTCTCGTGGAGTCTTTTCCTGAGCAAATTATGATTTAATTGCGAATGTTTAAAATACTGTTATTTAGTATTTCTTGTTGACAGAATGCAGAGTAAGTTCTTCAATGCACGCCACTCTACGCTAACTACGCCAAAATGTCTACCATGGCCTCGTACATGTTGTTTGCAGTTAATTAATCACTTTTGATAGCCGTGCTTAGGATATACATTTCTGCCCCTTTTGTATCCTTCCACCCGGGACCAATTCACTATATGAATGCATCGAGCACGTGAAGTTTAAAACTGTTAGCCAAAAAATTATGTTAGTAATATACTAATCCCTACAATAATAAATCACATAAATTTCGTGATCATAAATGTAAACGTTACATCTTTTATTCATCGCTGAGGCATGGAAATACTTTCCCTGCATCTCTGCCAACTTTACTGGGGCTCGTTAAAAAAATATGCAGTCAGGGAGATTTTTTGACGTGACAACGTCTTAAATTAGGTTGCGGCTGGGANTTTTTCTTCAAAAGATTGATGTCGGGAACCGTTCAGTTTCCACTCCTGCAAGTAGCCTCGTAACATAAGTAGTGCAGAAGTCACGTTCATAACTCAAAGACCTACAGCTGGACCCAAGGGCAGCCCCCGGTGTTGAGGCAACACTCTCCAAGTGCTACTGGCCGAGGTCAGTGCTGCCAACGAGAATGTCCCAGCGCGGCGTCCAAGATGCTGACTAGCGGGTTGTAGGTAACTACGGTTGGAACGGCTAGTTTAATGGCGGAGGTCTTGCATCGAGGCCATATACGTATCGTTTATCCGGACTGCTAGTTTATTGACAGGTGAGGTGGAACCACCCTCATGTGGAGAACATCCATCCACTGCGATTGGAAAGGGCGTAATCGCTTTCTATTGGTAGCATTCAACTGCTGCCAATTATGAGCTCTGTTCAAGCTCAAAACTGGCATGTTCTGGTTCTATGGCCTGGCAGAGTGCACCCACACATCATGATGCCCGATGTGAATAAGCCTGAAGTGACAAAGTAAATGCCTGAAAGTCCTGAATCCTGAGATGCACTCTTAATACGAGCTCTGAATGGTTTCACCTGTTATACCAATGCGGATCAGGCGCAGAAGGAGCTCTGGCGAACATAAATCGCTGTATTAGAATACAGATCACATGCTAGCTTATCTTATTGATAATTACATTCAAGTATCTTCTGCACTGTAATGCTAGATAAGATTAAAAAATAACTCAAAACAATCTTCAAAGGAATGTCGTGAGATGGTAGAATAGGGACTTCTCCTCTTCACAATGCTCTAGCATGGACCACAGTGGTGTAGTGGTCAGACTACTCACCTCCTACCTAAGCAGGGTCACTCCCGGATTTTCGCAAGAGGGAATCGTGCCCGGACGATGCCGCTGGTAGGCGGATTTTCTCTGGGATCTCCTGTTTCCCCCGTCCTTGCTTTCCGGCGCTGCTCCATATTCATCTCGCTTCGCCCTCATCGGCTCTCAACACATCGATGTTAAGAACCGCCCAAATCTCTCCACTCCATTTTAACATAACAACTGCCAGACTAGCATTTGTATGGGTAGCAATGGCGATGATAATCATTGATAGTTATGGGGCATGAAAGGTCCGGAGATGGCTCGTGAAGTAATTATGGCATGAGATCAATATTATATCATAACTTCAGTTATGACTGCCGGTTGGTAATTGGAGCAAGCACAAACTGTTATTTTTTTTTATACTGTGACGTTTTCAAAAGAAAGTATAAGTTGTTTCGTGTAGGATACTCAAAGCTGGATCCAAAATCTATTGAATGAAGAGGTCACGAGTTCACGAGTTAGCAGTTTTATAACAGCTTAAAAAAAATGCTTGTGTTATTGTAGAAAATTCAACATTTTTTTACTAGCTCCTTGATGTAAATTCATGAAATGTTTGCAAAGATTTATTACAGACTTCGCAAAATCATATTATAAATAATAACTTCTTCAAACTTTACAATTTAATGACAAATATGTTCAGTGTCCACGACAGTAAGGCTACGTGAAATTATGAAAACATAAGCTAGCAAACAATGCCTTTTGTATTTGTGATAGGTATATCGTTGCGTTGATTACAAAAAAAAAATTTCTTTCGAAAACCGCAGATTTTTTTATTAAGCTTCCCCTTTGGATCCACACCTAACAGTATTTAAACGGTGTAGTGCCCTACTGTATTCTGTATTGTACCCATAATTTCCACATCATCCGGATTTTCTTTGATTCGAAAGATTTTCAGTCCCAGTTACTCCGTGCGAGCGAAATTGTACTGAGTGTTGCGTGTCTGTGTGTTGGTATGGGCTGTGCAGATGGTCCAACTTGCTCACGCATGGAGACAAAACGAAGTATACACTTACGAGAAGGGGACTTAGAGAATGAATGTGTAGAAAAAACAGTTCTTGAAACTTGTTGGCAGCAAGGTTTCGCAGTTAAAAACGTCGTAAATCATTCCTCTCCTCACTGTTTTTCCTTCTTTTCTCCCAACTCTGGTTTACATTTCACTGCATGCGTATACTTTTGGACCACGCTCGGATGGAGACGTTCAGGGATTTACCCTTTCCCCTAATCACAATATCTCTCTCTCTATCTCTCTCTCTCACTCCGTCTCTCTCTCTCTTTCTCGCTCTCTCTCTCAGCAGCAGGAACCTTGAGTGACGTGTCTTGCGTACTCCAAATCGTGCGTCACTTGTTACCTTGCCCGCGGGTACGAGCTACGTCATCAGCACAGCTCAGCCGGCCAGCCGGATCTTGAACCGGGACTCCTTTCGCCCACGTTCGACTCAACCACCGTCGGATTACGCTCAGGTGGCGTCGACATCGGTGGCATAGTCACTTCGTTCGGGGGATTTGGTGTTCCAGCCCCGGGTATAGGACTAAAATTTAAAAACTTTATCATATAAATTTACGTTTCTATTCCTTTTACTGAAACACAAACGTAAAGTTAAAGTTCAGACAACAAAATCGGTTTTGCAATCTTTGTAAAAATATTAGCTCTGAGAGGTAAATCATTATACATAATGATTCAAAAGTCACCATACATAGGAATGTTTCAGATTATTATTTGTGCCACCAAAGTCACCATTCAAATAATATATCGATTGTTCCTGTGTTGTAGGTAAAGTAACACTTGCAACGCAAAACACTCTCCGTGTTCGATATCAGGTGTTACGCTTGCCTTCACTGCTACGTAAGAAAGAACGTAAGAAAGCTGGTCAGTTCACAACATTTCCGTGTCTGTGAATCTACGTGGTAAATAACAATCGAGTATACTCTGTTCGCTGTATCTTCACACTTTATGAATCAAACCTTTGAAAAATCGCCCCATGTATGACGTGTTTGGTTGTACCTTAAATACGTTATTTATCACTTATGTTTACATAGAAGTATCTTATTTCTGGTTGAATTGAACTTGTACTTACATATTATCTACCAGTTATAATATTTCATTCATAATTAATACGAATAAAAACAGGAGAAAAAAGTGTGTGTTGGAAATTGTTAATATGAGGCACCTTTTTGTATATTTTCGATGAGTGGCTTCCATGAAGTTGTGTAAAATTACGTTTGCCAAGCATTCTTAAACAATTTTTCCCGGTGGTTGGTTTATTTCATGTGTGTAGCACAGAACAGTAAAATCGTCGCTTTTACGAGCAATCGTGAACAATTTTCAAACCAAAAACATTTTTAATCGCACGAAACTGCCGTTACTTGTATTATTCATGCGTTGAACGTTATAAAACATCGATTTGAGTACTTCGTTCGTAATGAAGTTCATTTGCAGAAAGAAAGAGAGAAAGTCTATTATCAGAAGTAGATCAAGAAGGCGTGGGCCCACGTGTTTGCGTGCGCGTATGAAACTGCCCTCCATTTCGTAATTGCCCCTCGATCAATTTTTTTTTTTTTCGACGAACCCCACCCATAACTAAAAATTACTTTGGTGAGCTCAGATGTACCTCGCGAAATTTCTTAGACATGTACACTACTACTGAATTTACACAAGTACTTAGAGTAAATGCAATTTACAGTACTTAATATCTCGAAAGCCATGCATGAATACCACTGGAAAATTAAAATTAAAATGCGGAAAAAATTATTAATACTTATGTAAAGAGTTTTATTTCTCAATACATCTTGAAATTCTGTGTGCACGTTGCCTGTATTCGAGTTGAAAGAAAACTGACGTTTTAATATTTTTTTAGTACTGTATTATCTGAGTATAACTCAATGTTTGGGGGAAACTGTTTGTATTTAATATTGCTGTTCCTGCTGCTATCTTCGTTCTGCAACTATGGCTGTTGTCGCTTTTGAGGTCTATACCCTCGCTTTACGAATATTGATTGTTATTAAATTAATAAACCAACATGTTCTTGGTTTGAATCATCACCACTCCCTCTAATATCAGTGTTTATAATTTTATAAATTTTGTTTACGCTAAGATAGCACAAATAAGTTAACTGTAGAAAATAATGATAAAAGGACTAAAAGAAAAAAACAGTCTAAATCACTTTCGATGATAAAAAAAATAGTAATTAATTTTCTTATTGAGTGATTCCTAGTTTTATGTTTTCGTTCTCATGTTGTTGAACTGTAAAATTTTGTGTGATGAAATTTTTAACTAAGCAATTTTCGCATATTAAGGGGAAAAATATAATCACTTTAAAAATGTTTTGTAAAATTGAGTCTTAATTACTAAGCAGGTCAGGTATGTATATAGGTATGTAGTTAGGTATGCAGTTACGTATGCAGTTAGGTATGCAGTTGCATTGCAGAGGAAAGTTAGCAGGAGAGCTGCAAGAACATTTCATTCTCAAAGAAAATAACTAGGGAAATAAATAAGCGTTCAGAGTGATGCGGTCGCTTAAGTGAAGAGTTAAAAAAGGACTGATATTTACACAGTGAGAGAAGCAATGGAAAGGAGCATACATATGAATAAACAACCATGGTGGGAAAAAAGCATCCCATTCTCTCGCCCTGTTTTTTAATAGTTTTATTCCATTTTTTTAAGTGCCCGTTGGTACTTACGTGTTCAGTATTCCGGCCAATAAATAATAATATTAAGCCTTCAATATACACATTAACTTTTCATGTCAGGTGTTGCAAAATAGGAGGTTTGTGGTGTGGTAAGTACCTGCACATTTCTTAAAACAACTCACATTGTACAACTTATGGAAAGGGTTTCAGTAGATCAACCCCACATGGAGCGACCAATCATGAAACAGTTGGCCAGCCATCAGCGCTAGCCAGGGAAATGCGCTGCTTCTATTGGTGCTAGCTTCTTACGTTGTGCATCGCCGACCATGATTTTACCTATTCTGCAACATGCCAGTCGTAACGGGTACGTCCGGGATAATATTTCAAGTGGTTGGTAAAAATAATACTAAGAAATAAATAGCAATTAAGTATTTTGGAACAAAGATTATTTTTATGGCGAGGTTGGTTTTCCAGGAGGACTCGGCCATCCCGAGGAATTGTTACTTTGGTGTTCCCGCGATACATCAGCATATAGGCTGGTCACTGTTAACTGAGCTCCTCTGGAAACTGTCACTGCCCTATATGCATATTGTCATGATTCTGACATTTTGTTCCGAAACTTATCCTTAACGGGGATATAGGGGCGTAACAAGTTATTGATAAGAATTATGTAATGAACACTATACAAAGAGGTTTATTTAACAGCAAGGTTATACAATATTATTTCAATATAAATATGACTGAATATGAACCAGAGGAGCTATACAAATATACTGAAATACTAANGCTGTACAGATATACTGAAATATTAAATGATGTTATTTTATAAAGACTTAACCAGCCACGTTCTGAGTAAAGCCTAGTTTGAGAGTCCCCACCTGGTTCATGATTCCGGAGGCTGATTAAGATGGCGCAAGTCGACGGCCGGACACACCAATATTCAGTGGTCTTCTCGTTCCTAATGGCCTGGCGACAAAAGACATCGCCCACGGACTACACTGCCCTATGTCGGCTGCGTTGTCCCCGTTTGCTGGCCGGTGGAGGGGGTTTCTGTTGTTTTGCGATTTCATAACTAATTTCAGCGATCACGGCCCGTGCCCCGGATAAATAAGTGAAGGTGTGATCAGGCAGGCCGCTCAGCTAAGGGCCTGACCACAACTCGTAACAATATGACTTAAAGGGCAAACTGACCGGCATACGTCCAGCAAAGTTGGTAACGACGCGACGTAGGGAAAGTTGTCCCATGTTGTAACGTTGAAATAAAACTGCTAGGTAAACATTCGTGGATCCTAAAACGATTTCCTTTGCGTTCTATTTTTTTAATGGCTATAAATGTAAGAATGATAAAATTTGTAAAATATTAACTTTTCTAATAACTGCACAATTTCACGACCGACGCGTGGATTAAGTGATCAGGCCCACGACAATGTTAATTTTACTTATGGCGGAAGAATACACAAGGTGTGTACAAGTAGATCTTAAGGCGCCCGCCTACCTGGCTCTTGAACTGCGTTGCAGAGTGTTCCAAATACACGTTTTTCAACGAAACTATTAAGCGTGCGTCCAACATGCTGATCTACGAAAAGAACACACTTCAGACGAGAGCTGTTAAGTACTTAAAAAATATCACGTACGTTAGAAACATCAATTCAGAGTACTCCAAAACCGCTAAAAACGGCCTTTCCAAGGCGCTGTAGCTCAAAATGCACGCATCAGATACATACAAAACTACTACAGGGGCCTGCACTGAACCTTCCTAAAGACTTCCCACTAATAAAATAATATGGTCACTCTGAAAGCCCCATAGGTACACGCAGCACGACGAGAACACTGCACGCCAGTTCAGAGCCTTGCGCTTAGCGGCGATGGCGTACTTGATGCGCGTGGCAGTGTCACCCTTATCGCTCCCGCGCTTCTCGGCCTAAACGTGGGAAAAAGTTCCAGGTAGACGGGGGCCTTTAGCAAGGCCTTCTAGAGTGCTCCGTTTACTGTGAACAGCATGTAGTTGAAGTTTATCAGGTTTGCGATCATGGAAAGCAATGCGGATGTTCAGACTTCCCGCGAACGTGCGATGTGAAAGCCTGGCTTTTTCTCACACTTTCGACACAACGATGCATCTCTCGTAGCGTGCGGATCTTTTTTTTTTAACACATTCGAACCCAGTGTACACAACTGAAGTGTGCATAACGCACATGAATGTTATTTCCGGCCGGCGCTGTACATTTCGAGGTTCAGTGCCCAATTGTCTTCTTCCCTATGGGTAACTGATTCCTAAGCCAAGTTACTTTGATTGGTTATGACAAATATATATTGCTACTAAGCCATCACAAAACCTACACACAGAGTATCTAAGTACACAGAGAGGGAAAAGAAACTTATTCCGAGAACTCCGGCCGCACATGTCAGCAAAATGGCGTCACTTGCCAGAATTATGTCGGAACGCCTGGTAACCTACTTTTCCCATCCCACAGCCCAGCCAATAGGGAACCTTTCGCAGTACTGAGTAGCCAATCAGATAAAAGGCCTGTTACCAAAACCGCGCGCAGCCAATCAGGTAATGAGAAAGCCCAGATCAAAGGAGACGCTATACGCAATTTCGCCTCTGTGTGCTTACAGCTCAGGGGCCGCAGTGGTGTAGTGGTTAGACTACTCACCTCCCACCTAGGCGAACCGGGCTCTATTCCCGGCGGGATCACTCCCGGATTTTCGCACGTGTGAATCGTGCCGGACGATGCCGCTGGTCGGCGGGTTTTCTCGGGGATCTCCCGTTTCCCCCACCCTTCCATACCGGCGCTGCTCCATACTTTCGTCGCTTCACCCTCATCGGCTCTCAAGAGCTCGATGTCAAGAGCCGCTCAGATATCTTCACTCACCTACTCACTCACACCTACAGCTCATCAGCTGCGATGTAGAGAAGAGTGTTGTGCGAGGCTAATTGCAGCAAACATCACAACATTTCCGACATGCAACAACTGGGATAGTCGAAGGACGGAATTCCTCATCGCAACGGGTAAGTGGGAAATCTGCATATTGCCCCCCGCACGGAACAAGGTCAATACAGAAAGGATAAAACTGGCGAAGCGGAGCAGTCCCACCAACTCGCCAAAGGTAAAGTCACTCCATTTGCAAACCGTTCTAACGTTGATTGTAATTTTATTTAAAAAATTTAAACCGTTAGCCAAAAAAAAGACTGTGCAAACCTTAAAAATGGCTAGCACTGAGCCAATACAGAAACAAAAAATAAAAACCAAAAATACTTCAAATATATTTTAAAAAGAAGTTTTAGTAATTTATATTTTTTAGGATTCTATTGTCTGGTTACATCTAAGTGTTAGGGCAAATCTCTTTGTATTTAATACTGCGATTCCTGCTGCACTCTTCTTAGTTCTGCAATTATAGCTGTGTCCGCTTTTGAGGACTATGCTGTTGACTAATTGCTAGAGCCGGTGATTTTTCGTTTACAAATCGGAGCACACAGTAGACTTCAATACTTTACGTACACCTCAGCTGTTGTCGCATCTCCGTGTTGTTCCCGCATTTGACCGAGCCACTCGGGATCCCGCAACTCCGACACTGAACCTTCGTGATTCGTGCGCAAGCAGTTAAAACGGACCAGTACATGATTCAGCCAATCAAAAGAGCTGGGCGACCCACAGTGCTTTGAACTGTATCGTGTCTCGAAACCTTTTCGCGAAATATCACCGCGCCTACGGATTGCCAGAGAAACGAATTTACACTGTGAACAGATATTTGAGATAGCATTTATCACCGTTAAGGGGATCAAACCCATCGTGCTTATTTAATACTAACTATATAATTAATTAATTTAATTTTACGCGCTGAAGTTAACCAGGCGCCTAATCTAACGGATTGTGTTTAAATATGTACATATTTAATGTTGGTTCTCGAGTTAAATTTAAACAGTAGCGCATTTTGTCCTTAAAGTCAGGAGACAGGTGTCGAGCACACTGTTTTGCATGTCTCGTTCAACGCGTACTTTTCCTTTGTCCTACATTTACTCCACGGACATTCCACTCTCTTGAGTTGGGAAACTGCCCCGCAGTCGGTCGCGATGTGAGAGGCTGCCGTCTCGAGGGATCGCTCTGTACCGACAATGATCGTCACCTGTTCGCAGTTAAATAGAAAAGTTTCGAGATGGTTCTCCCGGCATAAACTGTGGTTTCACGCAGACACCTGTGATGTGTTGCAGCCACTTCCACTGCTTATTGCGGGTGACGGGACCCATTGGCCGGAAGAGGTCATCAACCAGCCCTGATAGGTCACAGCGAGTCTCGCGCTATCCTGAGGCAGGGTCACCCGCCCCCGATGCCAAAGGGCTCCTCAAAGCCATTAAAATTAGGAAGGTTTCTCCGTATAACGTACCTACTGACATTGCCATGTGACGATGCGAAATCCACTCATAATGTATACGATGTATAATACAAAATGGAGAGCATTTCAGGTAAGTACAGTCTGGCCACTTAGTTTAAAACAGGAAAAATTATTGTATCGGATAGACTTCTTTGTAATATTTTAATCTGAGAACAGGGAACTATTTTTCTTATTAAACATAAAAGTTAATTAGCTTGCCATCAAACGACAAACCTGTTTCCGAGCAACATGTTTTCTACCGGTAATGTAGAATAAAAAAAACGTACCGATACCTAAGTAATTTTCTAAGTACGTAGTATCGCGTAAAATAGACGGCCCCAAAAATAGCTTTGCCCCAGACCCCAAAAATCACCTGGGTGGCCCTCGTCTGAGGAGCATTTCGACTATCTGGCGCCCTTACCGGACATATCAACATAATCGTGCCCCGCAGGGTATGGACATATATGAAGATTTATATACTCGGCATAAAAACAAAAACGCGAACCCTTGTTAATTCATTCCTGCTTGATCGCTTGTAGCGTGATTATTATATTCAAAGAGCACACGGTGTCTTTTGTTTGAATGAGATATTGTGAAAGGCAGCTGAGACACGACTAAAATAATTTACCATATAAAACCCTGTCTATTCTCTCAGCCGGTCCCGCACTAGACAGCCTTCCTGGGGCTTGTTTTTTTTTTCCGCGTTTGAGGCCGAAAAGCGCGGAAGCTATAAGGGCGACACTGCCTCGCGCATCAAGTGCGCCATCGCCGCTAAGCGCAAGGCTCTCAACTGGCGCGCAGTGTTCTCGTCGCACTGCGTGTACCTATGAGACTCAGCGGTGACCCTATCATTTTATTGGTGGAAAATCTGTAGGAAGGTTTAATTCAGGGCTCTTGGGTGGTTTTGTATGAATCTGACGCGTATATTCCAAGAAACAGCGCTTTGAAAAAGCCGTTTTTAGCCATTTTGTAGTGCTCTGAGATGGTGTTTCTAATGTGCGTGACGTCTTTAAAGCACTCAACAGCCCTCGTCTGATGCCTGTTCATTTCGTAGATCAGCACACTGGACGCACGTTTAAAAGTTTCGTGGAAAAACAGGTAATTCAAACACTGCAACGCAGTTCGATCAAGCGCCAGGTATTGTCTGTCTCATATAAGTTGGCGAGATTTTGACAGTCAGTGAGTAGCAAATTGAAGTATACGGAACAAACAACGAGCCATTTTCAAAACGCTGTATCAGCTAATGCATGAAGGAACAAAAATTAATATTACGTTGGCTATTTTGAGTGCACTGCCGACGCACATCAAACAAGCAGAAAATACGCGGATAAGAAAGAGTTCGTAGATTAATTAATACATATTATTTTACGTGGTCATAAACAGCGGTTGTTAGTGTTAGTAACTTAACTTCGTGCTAAAGTAGTAATGTATAGGTGTTCAAAATGAAATGCACATTAAAACGATCATTATTAAAATGAAACAACTTCAAACCTTGGGAGTTATTTTCACGTCGTATCCCTAATCTCCATCCATGCTTGATATTAATTCCAAAAGCCTACAGAAATATCGCAGGGTATTGTTGAATTATTTTTTCAAATAATTTGAAGAAATACATTTCAAACTCGTGTCGTTTCAAGCCAGTAATAGGAGAAAAGTCAACTATTAAAAAGACGGGATCAGGAGACAGGCCAACGTGCTGCCGCCTGTTGAGAAACGTATTCGGCTCGGAGAAACGCATTAGGCTCACAAAAGCGCTACCTGCCATGCCATGCGCGACATCTGTCTCTCTCCCGAGGCACTAACCAGCCAGAAAAATATAGCTTTCTTGTGTAAAATAACAAATTTATGAACATATACCAATGGTTTTATTTTCCTGCGAGCTCTGTATAATTTTTAAAGTAACGTGTATTTCCGTGTACAGCGATTTTGTTTACTAGTAATTTCCTTTGGGCCGGTAATCGTTACGTCTACGTCCATTACACTCCTTGTTGTTCTGCCACCCGTTGGCGAATAAAAGTGCGTTGTCAAGCAAGTCCCCAAGATTGTTTTTATTTCAATTGTTAACATATTAGCTGCAACGTCCAAAGTGTGAAAAGAACTAAAATTACCGTCTCGCATATGCTAACCCAAATTCGCTGTCTCGGCTAAATTAACAAAATGAGTTAGTAAATATTTAATTTTTGCAGGGTTTTATATTTTTACTTTTATAACCTAAGAATTTTTTAGACAGATGTCAGATGTCAGTCTATAAATACCTTAAAGTTTGTTTAGCATTACAGTACAATGGCAAATGGATTAGCTAAAAGCGTGTAGATAAAAAATACAGCCTCCAGTTGACGCACCAGCTGATGGCGAAAGGACACATAGACGAAAAGTAAACATTTGGCGCTACTTTCGTCGAACTGTCGAAATCTCGACAACTTACCTGAGACAGACAATAGGTGGAAGCCTCGAAAACTAGCATGCTGTCCTGCAGTTTCGCGATAGATCACCATCTCTAGTCAAAGTATGAAGCGAGTTTAATATAGCCGTGCGTCTGTAGGGCAGGCGAACCACTGGACTGTTTCACATTCCGTGCGGCACGCAGTAACCCGGATGTGACATGCGGCATGTGCGTAGGTACACGCACACAGTGCGACAGGTTATGACTAAACGCCGATGCTGCATCCTCGCCTTTGCACTTTCCACACACGTACACGCATGCCGTATCGCCTTCCTGGCCTCGCTTGCGAGTTGCTCAAGGCCGCCACTGACGACAGCCCGCAACAAAACTGTCCCTTGCGTTCCCGATAACAACTTTTTTTTGCACGTAAATTTGCAGATTTCGTCGGAACAAGCGACAATGTGCAATATGCGCAAGGAAGTTGTTACGATTCCCTGACACAGGCACATCAATGGAGTACCCGCCATTTGGTCTAAAATTGGGCCAAATATTTTTAGGCTATGTGATTTTAGGTCTAGTGACTCCAAGCCAAATAATTTATAACAATTTAGGCCAAGTGACTAGGACAAATTATTGTAGGCCAAGTGACTTTTAGTCAAATAGTTTTAGGTCAAGTGCAAGTGACTAAGCCAAATGATTTTAGGCCAAGTGACTAGGCCAAATATTTTTATGCCAAGTGACTTTAGGCCGAATAATTTAAGGCCAAGTGACTAGGCCGAATAATTTTAGGTCAAGTGACTTGGCCGAATAATTTTAGGCCAAGTGACTAGGCAGAATAATTTTAGGTCAAGTGACTTGGCCGAATAATTTTAGGCCAAGTGACTAGGCAGAATAATTTTAGGTCAAGTGACTTGGCCGAATAATTTTAGGCCAAGTGACTAGGCAGAATAATTTTAGGTCAAGTGACTTGGCCGAATAATTTTAGGCCAAGTGACTAGGCAGAATAATTTTAGGTCAAGTGACTTGGCCGAATAATTTTAGGCCAAGTGACTAGGCAGAATAATTTTAGGTCAAGTGACTTGGCCGAATAATTTTAGGCCAAGTGACTAGGCAGAATAATTTTAGGTCAAGTGACTTGGCCGAATAATTTTAGGCCAAGTGACTAGGCAGAATAATTTTAGGTCAAGTGACTTGGCCGAATAATTTTAGGCCAAGTGACTAGGCAGAATAATTTTAAGCCAAGTGACTTTAGGTCAAATAATTTTAGACCAAGTGACTTGACGTCAAATAATTTTAGATTAAGTATCTAGGGCAAATAATTCTAGACCAAGCGACTAGGCCAAAAAATTTTAGGCCAAGTGGCTAGGCAAAATAATGTTAGGCCAAGTAACCTTATGCCAAATAATTTTAGGCCAAGTGATCTCAGGCCAAATAACTTTAGGCCAAGTGACCTTAGACCAAATAATTTTACACCAAGGGACTATTTTGAAACTGTTATAGGCCAACGATTTTAGGCCCAGTGAAGCGTACCCCATCAAGTGAACCTCATATGTCGTTTTACTATATGCCAATCACGCGTATGAACTGCATGTGGTCTGGAGCACAGTTGCTTCGTGCGTTGACGTCATGTTGACGCAAATTGCCGTCGGGAACGTGCCTCACATTAGGTTGCAAAACAAAAAGATTTACTACGGTGCTCTCAATTATTGCAGGCGTGTATAAGACGTGAGTGTTTGTGCTGTTTGCATTATGGTTAAGCTACGTATGTTACGTAAGTTAACATGAAATATGCTATGCAGTCTCCATATTTATTTTCAAACACTACGGCGAAACAAGTGCACGGTTGTTGTTCGGTTCGTTTGTGCTGTCAAACATGGAACAGTGTCGTACGAGTTTTCTAGCAACTGCATTTATGTAGGAATGGAACACGACCTTGAGTTGAGACACGTGCAGGGCGCTTAGCAACTAGATATTTAACTACCGGTGGCGTTAAAGTGAAACGAAGAGGGAGAAGCTACGGAAATGTGAATGAGGAAGAAAACAGGACTACGTCGAGAAAACCAACCGGCCAACGGCAACGTACGCCAAGTTTTATACGGGCGAAAATCTAGGGCAAGCCCTCCGGGTATCAAGCCTGGATCGCCGTGGTAAGAGGTAGGTGATCTAACCACCCAAAAACCGCGGCCCCTAAATCCCAAGATGACCGCTCCGGTAATGTATAAGTAGCGGTGTTGCTTCTCGCCCAGAAGGGTTTCGGGTTTGATTCCCGCCACCGACTGTTAGATTTTTCAAGTGGTCGGCGGGCTTCTGTCTCACCTCAAACCGCGAAATCGACCGCTGTATCGTCCTGTTTCGACGGCCTTGGGCATGCCGCGATTCTCAACACTGTGATGCTGTTACGGAGACATCACAGAGTACTGAAGAATAAAGAGCTGGAACGGCGGCGTGGACTGCCAACTCCAACAACACACACCAGCAGAATGGCCGCACCAGCCAGCAACATGGCGGAACTTCGCTCAGCAATCAGCTCCTGGAAACGTAACTTTCCCGACCAACAGAGGATACGCCACAGCGTGCAATAGCCAATCAGACGCAAGACCCCGTTTCCACAGCTTCCCCCCAGCCAATAAGCGATCGAGTTCGCTAACATCAAAGAAACCGCCACGTCATTCCGCTTCTGTATACTTACCCGTGTTGCACTACGATGGTATTCCAAGATGGCAGCTTGCATCATTACAACCTTCTTGTGTACTTGAAAGGTACACGAGACTAGGTACGAGATTACGAGGTAATCATTACGATTACCTCCAACATTTCTGAAGACCTGCTAAAGTTCTGCTTCCAGGATATCCCTCCGCCGCATGTAAACAAAGCGTAACCGAATCTAGAAAATTACTCCAAAGGGACAACGCACCGTATTCGTGCGCACTCAGTGTAATAATATTTTGCATAAGAACTGCTTCTTAACAAGCATTACCAACACACACATTTCTACTCTGGTTTTATTCGCGTTAATTATAAATGAAATATTATAATTTACACACAAAATATAACTAAAACTTCAATTTAATTAAAATTAACGTACTTTTATATTAGCAGGAGTATAAAACGCTTGTGATGCATGATATGTTTAGAAGACAGCCTGACACGTTATACATGGGGTGATTTTTAAAAGGTTTGATTAAAAAAGTGTGAAGAAACCGCAAACCGACTATACTGGCTGTGTGGCCGGCCTTGTAAACAATCCGCTGTCAGAATCACGCCTCCTACGCTATCATGCTATAGAACAATATTTCCGTATCGTATTTATTACGTACGAAACTATTTACATTCACAATTAAATAAATGATTAATTATCACTCTTTTCTGTCTGCTCTAAATGCTTTTCTCTTACGTTTTTCGTCACAAGACGGTGACGTTCCAGTACAATCCCCCCTCCCCCCGTCCCCCCCTCTTGCACGAAACTGGTTACTTGGAGTGTTTTTACTAGGAAAAAAATAATAATTCCAAGCTGCAAGCAATATAATCTTTCGTGTCCACAAAGTGTTTTAATATTGCCAGAGTATTCGACGACTGCGTCGGTAAAATACTGTTCTTTGCCAGGCGTTGTGTTCTGAAAGCGAAATTTTTGCCAAGTGGCATTAACGTAATCATCGATATTTTAACCTAAATACATACAAACTCGCCGACGGTGCATATGTGCAAGTGCAGCCGTTATCCGATCTTATCTATCTCGTACGTGCTCACGGCACAGGCCGTTCACGATTAAACGAGCCGTTTCGAACGCCCTGCTTGCGACCTACTCTGTCCATTTCATATCCATTCGCCGTATGTAAATAAACTGTTGAAACGACCCAACTCAGTTAATTCACGCGTCGATCAATTGCGAATATGTAATTGTAAACGGACGTGAACAAGTTATTAATACTCCAGTTCTTACTCGTATGTGCATAAAACAAACACAAACTAAATCAATTAATTTCAGTGCCCATAAACGTCACGCTTTAAATATGACGTTACAGCATGTGACTAGATTTCCGACAGCGCTGCCAACTGTAGTGAGAGCTTGCAAGTCAGTTTGTCCTTTACGGGGAGAGAATTTTTTTTTTCGAATGTTGGTTTTAGAAGTGCATTAGCCGTAACTTGACGAAACTCTTAACTGTTCAGCTGCAGTATGTGCACTTTCGTAGGTATGAGCCATTTAAAACTGCACCCAAGGCGGGGCAGTACAGTAATATCGCTGCAAATTACGTGGGGAAACATGGTTCGAGAGGTTCTCGATGGCCATGACCAGTGAAAACTTGAAGCAGACGTGGCGAGAGAAGTAAAACCGGTGATGGTTTGAGCAAACACGGTCTCTCGACACCCCGTGTCACAGCAATCACTCTTTTGTGACCTTGGTGCGACCTCCGTTCGCGAAGTCGCCAAAACCGCTGAATATAGGAACGAAGCCGCAAGAGAATTTCTCCGCGTTTTTCAAGATAGTACTTCCTTGGCGCGACGCACGATAGCTATGTTATCGCTCACGTTTTTTTTTTCCGTGGCGCCATCGTGCGACTTAAAGGTGTTGGCCACGGAAAAATTTCTTATGCTATATTTGTACCACATACTGTTCCAACTTGTAGACATAAACTGCGACTACTTTCCCTCAGATAAAATTCTTTAGGTCAAATTTTTTTTTTTGCAAAACGACATGTCAAAGTCTTAATTTTACTGTTTTTGTAATGTGAAAATAAATAAACCAAACTATTTGCTGAACATTTAACAAGGGAAACTGCAAGGTCTTGTATTAATTAATCTGTAGGTATGTTTAACAAAAGTTTATTTTCCAAAAATTTAGGGACAGCCACAAATAAAAAAAAAATGCACGAATTTCCTTATTTTCAGCTATTTTATTGAGGTTGCAAAAACATTTCCTTGTACAATTTTATAGACGTCTTGACGTAGCTCTTGGCATCTTCTTTCAGTGAGAATTATCTTATTTCTGTACGTACATTCTAGAACAGTAAGATCGTGATTTTGACAGTATATATGCAAAAACTATGTACTCAGTTTTTTTTCCCCCGTAAAGATAAGGTAATCACTGATAATGTCTAAAAGTTGAACAGTGTGTGGTGCAAATATAAAATGACACATTTTCTCGTGGTCAATGGAGCTGTCTTCCCCGTTCGAGGCCAAGAAGCGCGGGAGCGATAAGGGCGAGACTGCGACGTGCTTCAAGTACGCCATCGCCCCTGTGCGCAAGGCTCTGAACTGGCGCGCAGTGTCCCGTCGTGCTGCGTGTACCTATGGGACTGTAAGCGGCAACTCTGTCATTTGATTGGTGAAAAGAATGTAACAAGGTTCAGCGCAGGTTCATCTAGTATTTTAAGGGTGCCTGACCTGTATATCCTAAGACAAGCGTACGGCCTTTTGAGAAATATTTTTATTTTTCAACTATGTTACAGTGCTCCGAAACTGTGATTCTAACGTGCGTGATGTTTTGGAAGTAATCGCAGGTCTCGTCTGAAATGTGTGTTATTTTCGTAGGTCAGTACGTTGGACGCACGTATAATACTTTCGTTGGAAAAATAAATAAATTTCAAACACACTGCTTTGCCTGGTAAATCTAGATGGGCTCCATCGTATGCGAGTTTATGCGTATCTCAGTAGATAAATATTCTGGGAATCAGGTTTTTTTCCCGGACTGGTAATATATATATATCTACAGCCTCTATTTTTTATTTTTTTTATCATATTTAACATATGTATGCTATAAGAAAAATAATTGAAAATTGTTTTTTTTTATTGCATTTTTAGGGCTTTCGTGTGCAGTTTCCATATGATGAAATGAGAAAAGTACACTGTAAAAGATCTAAGTAATTTTAGTTTCCAACTGTAAGGGGATTTTCATGAAAGTAGAACAGGNTATTTTTTTTATCATATTTAACATATGTATGCTATAAGAAAAATAATTGAAAATTGTTTTTTTTTATTGCATTTTTAGGGCTTTCGTGTGCAGTTTCCATATGATGAAAGGAGAAAAGTACACTGTAAAAGATCTAAGTAATTTTAGTTTCCAACTGTAAGGGGATTTTCATGAAAGTAGAACAGGAAACATATTTGCCCTTACTATTGGTTGGAGATTTTTGTAATGTACAGGAAGAATCGAGTTTACAACGGTAAAATAACATCATGCGTTAGGGGAAATTCCTGCGCATGGAAAAGGGAGAGTGCGCAGATTTCTGCACATCTGCTTAGTGTTGCCAAATACGTATTTACCAAATATGACTAGATGGTTAATGTGATATTATTCTTTATAACTTAATCAGTCAATTGAAAAATATATATATATTTACAATTTTATATGTTTATCTGAGGTTGAATTTCTGCGTTTGACAAGGAATTTAATTCTTTGCGGTAACTTCGCCATGACTTCTGTCGCCGATTCACAGTTGGTGCGCCTGCTTCGGCGCTGAAACAGTTTTTCGCACATGTCCGTGCACGTGTTTACGTTCATGCGAAATTCAAATTCAGCTCGCTTAATCGTCTTCGATTGGGACTTCGAAGAAAGGAATTAACTCGACACCGTTACTGCGTGCATAGATATTTTCCGTGGATAAGTAATAAATATGTTATTTTACTAGAATTTAATAATTTTCTAAACCTAAACTAGGCACGTGGTCATTTGCACGGCTTTCGTGGGCAGTTTCCACATGGGGAAAGTGGTATCTGTGGTTCAATCCTCTTGCTTGTATCGCGTGTAATGATATCCTGCTGTTGAAGATATAATTTACGAGAAACTCAGCTTCCCGAGAATGCATACCGCAGTTTTGGCAGGGCCCTTCGCGGCTTCCTTACCCCCATACGTGACCTTGAGGCGTCTTAAATATTTTACCTTCTCATTGCGTCAATTTGGGAGTTAACTATTTCAAAAACAAAAAACATTTTGACGCGACTTTCTCAGAAAATATTACTACATAAAATTATTTTGAAAATAAAAAAAAATCATTCATTTTTATACATAAATTTTAATATCGCATTAAAAAAATATATTAAAACAATCGGCAATATGTTTTAACGTAGCAACATTCTTTAAGAAATTTTACGTAGAATGCTTTTTATTTGAAAAATATATCCTTAAAATTGACAAAATGAGAAGGAATTTCGTTTAACGTAGATTCTCCATCTGAAGTTCGCGGCTCCCGGCTTGGTGGGCAGGGCCGTTGAGACCTTACACAATTGTACGCTTTAGCATGTGACTTCATATTTCTGCTTCTCTCACATAGCCACCAATCCACAAAATAAACGTACAGTTAGGGCCCCGGACATAACCGAAATTAATATTACACCGACACAGTTACAATGATAAACTCATACTCTACTCAATACGGGCACAGTGACCTTTCCACAAGTGACATTAAGCTGGTAACCTTCGTTTGCGTATATTGTTACATTTTATTTTGAAGGAATTAAGTTTGGTATAGCAGTAGGTGTTTGTTTTTGTCAAAAACTATTATTTTCTGTGTAACTGACAAATTTATATTACTCATCAGTTTAATTTCAGTTTTCGCTTATCAAGCCACTTCAAAACATTTCCAAACTTTCGTGATTGCGATGCTTAAAAAAAATAAACAAAATAACTTAAAATTAACTGCCCGAGGAATTAAAGTCAATGCACACACTTGTTCTGCAAAGCACGTGGTTTCTGAAAATGAGAATTGCAACAGCTCCAACGTTACTTCTATATCCATCACGGCTGTTTGCTGACGTGATTTACACATACAAAAACAGAGAGAAAAAAAACATAGGCCCACGTGTAACAAGTCGGCCAACTTACACGAACAAAAATTCAAATAACTTTTCGTAAGGAGCTCCAGTTAGGAAGTGAAATCCTACCGGATAACAAATAAACGCATCCAGTTTTATAGTGTCAGTTGTAGCATAGGATTTTCACTATGGCAGTGGTTATGGGTAAGGATACGGCTATGGTAATATTATTTCGAAATCAACCTTTAAAAATAATTACTGCTTGTTAACTACATGTATACTACCGTACACGCTGGTATACAGGCTCACAGTTAAGTTGGCAGCAAATCAAGGAAAATAGTTCTACGTTTCAACGTGTATTGTTTAAACTTATGGCAAACCAAGTTAAGTATTTTTGCTTTATAGGAGAGTACGAACTGGCCTACAATCTTTATACACATTAGAGCACAAACTGGCGTATAAGTAACAATTTAGGTTCATACGAACTTCACGTTTTCACTAGACTGACGAAGGAATTAAGTCATTAGGCCCATGGTAATGTAAATTTCACATGTGGCGTAAGGGTACAAATTAGGGGAAAAGTAGATGTTAAGCAGGGCTTTCAAGAGTGCTTAGTTAACTGCGAACGGACTATAAGTTCATTATGCAAGTGGATCTAGCCTCCCGGCGCTAGGGAAGAGGAACTCACGGTTCATTTCAAACTTTCGATTCGCTCGGAAGCGAGTTCCTGGCATCCTGCGGCAGCGTAAATAAGTACTTCTAACGGCAAGAGTGAAAGTTATCTACAAACGGGCGCGGGGTCTTCGGTCCTGAAGGGAGTGAAGTGATGCGTACATTTGTGCGGCGACGTAGAGCAATGATGGTTCGGGAGGGGGGGATGATAGTGCCACGAGAATATCCGCCGGCTAACGGCAGCGTCCGCCACGTTTACAACGTGAGAAGATCAGGGTTCGACGGTGCCCGGAATCGAACCTGATTCGTCGTGGTGAGAGGCAAGTGGCCTGATCACTCCACCGCCGACTGCTTCTGGAAGTAAACTCTTTGATATTAAGGCCCAGCGTCACCCCTCCAGCAGAAATTCTTCGTTTTCACGTCATAATTACTAATAATGTACGATTATAGGAATATTTACGTTTTTTACGAGTCGTTTAATATTTTTGTGCGTATTTTTAATTGTGTCTCGTCTGATTGTTGCAAAAAGTGAGGAACATATTTATATTTTACCATTTAGTTCCTGCCTTTCTGCAAGCAGGAAATAACACACGGCGAAAATTGATACAACAGTATTAAACAACTAGTAAATTGTAAATTTTCTATTACCAGAGATTTTCAGTAACACCTGTGAAACTGAAATTATGATACGAAAACGACGAATTTCCGGAAAAGGGGTGGAGCTGAGCCTCAGCTTTACAGTACCGAGCGTAGTGGCGCAGTGGTAAGATATTTACTTGCATTCGAAAGGACCCGGGTTCGATTCTTCGTCCGACCGTACTGATCTGCTTCCATGGTTTCCTGAAATTACTCCAGATGACTGCTGGAATGGTTCCTTGCTACAGGCCGTGGCTAAAGTTTATTCTAATCAGGTTGGGAAGTTCAATGCTCGTAGTTTGCTAACAAAAAAATTCGCCGCCAGGATGCGCTGGTATCGCACGTGTACCGGATTTTTCCGTTTTGTATGTAAGGAAATCGGATAATTTCAATTTTAGTTAGATAAATATAATCGTGTAAAATGTTATTTGTGTCGTGTTAGAAACTACGTAAAGGATAAACTTAGTTTTTTTTTTGCACCAGAGTGTAAATAAACGAAATATGTCCACATGTTTTTGAATATTTTTTCGCAAAACTGGATTTAGCAAAACCTTGGCTTACATAATTCCTTTATTTAATACATGGCAACTAGCTAGAAAAAAAAATAGTTAAAAATATAATTTTTTGCTTTCCTGTGCAGTTTCCTATAGGAAAGGAGGAAAACAGANATAAACTTAGTTTTTTTTTTTTTTGCACCAGAGTGTAAATAAACGAAATATGTCCACATGTTTTTGAATATTTTTTCGCAAAACTGGATTTAGCAAAACCTTGGCTTACATAATTCCTTTATTTAATACATGGCAACTACCTAGAAAAAAAAATAGTTAAAAATATAATTTTTTGCTTTCCTGTGCAGTTTCCTATAGGAAAGGAGGAAAACAGAAAGTTAATTTTGATTACAGCTATATTTATTTCACACTTAAATTCGTAACGTTTTTCCATCGAAATAAGCTTGCTTCTGAACGCTCAATGCCAAACACATTTTTCTTTTTTTACTGTTTGCTCTTTTAAAACACCATTGGAGGGCGTGTGTAATAGTTACGAAATAAAGTTAATGCAAGTTTGGCTGGGGGCAAGTATATATATACAATACAAACCAAACACGAAATTTTACATACAAATATGTAGAATTTCTCAATTAACCGCGAGTTTAAAAGCGGCATGTGTGGAACACCAGCGCATCTTGAGGCCGAAATCTTTCCTTTGCCAAACTCTCCCACATGAAATCTCGTTTCCTTCCTAACCCGAGTAGAAAAAACCTCGGACATGGCCGATTCCTTCCCCGCTCCCCCTTCTCTGAGCAACTTGCTCGTTATCTAATCGCCTCGTTGTTAAAGAGGCGTTAAGTCCAACCTACCTGCCTTAACTGTGCTCTGAATGCACAACCAGAACAGCGCCGTGGATCTGCGCAAGAACTGCAGACCTTGTGTGCGCCGGAAAAAAAAAAAAGCACTCATTAACACATACTTACAAACGCTATAAAGCCCGGGGAACGTGTCCAAAATTCTCCGTACTTAACTTCGTTTTAAACTTGCACGTGTAATATCAATGCCATGTGAACAACTTTCATGGTAGCAGCCGTATCCTGGGAATGTAACAGCAATAATTCCGCTGACAGATAGAACACGTCCTATTTTCCAGAACATTCTCTACGCTTGCTCATGCGCAAGGCGAATTTGCCGTTCTTGCTTGGAAAATAAATGTAATTTCTTGCATGTCGTCTTTTGTAACAAGCACGGTTGACTATGGTAATAGCAATACACGAAACTGCAAATATGCCAAAAAAAAATTGGAGAATTTTTTTTTTTACGTTATTTTAGTGTACTTTGGAACTTCTGCCAGGTATTTTTCTACGCCAATATGGCAGCCTACAAACCGAAGTAAACTTGCGATTGTAATTTTGCCACAAAATACCGTGAAAAAAATTCTAGTGAAGGTAAAATACTTAATTAAGCAAATGATTATTAATTTTGTGTACGAAATTTGATTATGTTATGATCACACATTAACGTCAATTTAATTAATTCCATTCAAGGGTTTTTTTTTTTTTTTTTTTTTTTACAAAACTTGTAGCATTTTTATTAGTCTTGTAGAAACAGATGTTGTCACTCCTGTTCTCCCACCAACCTGTGGAGCTTACTTAGAAATGTCCTTGACCTTTAATTTGTGGTGAGTCAGACACAGTAGCGAACTCTCTTCAGTTTCCCCGCTCGCGTCATCTGTGACGCGGCCGTCGCGGATACAAGTTACATAACACTTGGAAGTCTAGCAAGTGCAGGGAAATGTACGTCTGCTCTGTGTTTGAGGTAATTCTTCAATTTCGCATTCAAGCCAGGTGTTCGGTATTGATTTCAATGCCATGTTTCGAACCTGGCGTATGTCTCAAGTGAAGTATGTATTAATAGCCACCGGTACAATTTAAGATCCCCTGCCTGTTTCATTTAGCGGTAAAACGTAAAAAATTCTAATTTTTTTTATAATTGAATATTTAAACTTTTTTATTTTTTTATTTGAGTTCCAAAATATGTACCCCACTTTTACGAGTCGTTTAATATTTTTGTGCGTATTTTTAATTGTGTCTCGTCTGATTGTTGCAAAAAGTGAGGAACANCTTTTACGAGTCGTTTAATATTTTTGTGCGTATTTTTAATTGTGTCTCGTCTGATTGTTGCAAAAAGTGAGGAACATATTTATATTTTACCATTTAGTTCCTGCCTTTCTGCAAGCAGGAAATAACACACGGCGAAAATTGATACAACAGTATTAAACAACTAGTAAATTGTAAATTTTCTATTACCAGAGATTTTCAGTAACACCTGTGAAACTGAAATTATGATACGAAAACGACGAATTTCCGGAAAAGGGGTGGAGCTGAGCCTCAGCTTTACAGTACCGAGCGTAGTGGCGCAGTGGTAAGATATTTACTTGCATTCGAAAGGACCCGGGTTCGATTCTTCGTCCGACCGTACTGATCTGCTTCCATGGTTTCCTGAAATTACTCCAGATGACTGCTGGAATGGTTCCTTGCTACAGGCCGTGGCTAAAGTTTATTCTAATCAGGTTGGGAAGTTCAATGCTCGTAGTTTGCTAACAAAAAAATTCGCCGCCAGGATGCGCTGGTATCGCACGTGTACCGGATTTTTCCGTTTTGTATGTAAGGAAATCGGATAATTTCAATTTTAGTTAGATAAATATAATCGTGTAAAATGTTATTTGTGTCGTGTTAGAAACTACGTAAAGGATAAACTTAGTTNTTTTAGTTAGATAAATATAATCGTGTAAAATGTTATTTGTGTCGTGTTAGAAACTACGTAAAGGATAAACTTAGTTGTTTTTTTTGCACCAGAGTGTAAATAAACGAAATATGTCCACATGTTTTTGAATATTTTTTTCGCAAAACTGGATTTAGCAAAACCTTGGCTTACATAATTCCTTTATTTAATACATGGCAACTAGCTAGAAAAAAAAATAGTTNTTGAATATTTTTTTCGCAAAACTGGATTTAGCAAAACCTTGGCTTACATAATTCCTTTATTTAATACATGGCAACTACCTAGAAAAAAAAATAGTAAAAAATATAATTTTTTGCTTTCCTGTGCAGTTTCCTATAGGAAAGGAGGAAAGCACAAAGTTAATTTTGATTACAGCTATATTTATTTCACACTTAAATTCGTAACGTTTTTCCATCGAAATAAGCTTGCTCCTGAACGCTCAATGCCAAACACATTTTTCTTTTTTACTGTTTGCTCTTTTAAAACACCATTGGAGGGCGTGTGTAATAGTTACGAAATAAAGTTAATGCAAGTTTGGATGGGGGCAAGTATATATACACAATACAAACCAAACACGAAATTTTACATACAAATATGTAGAATTTCTCAATTAACCGCGAGTTTAAAAGCGGCATGTGTGGAACACCAGCGCATCTTGAGGCCGAAATCTTTCCTTTGCCAAACTCTCCCACATGAAAACTCGTTTACTTCCTAACCCGAGTAGAAAAAACCTCGGACATGGCCGATTCCTTCCCCGCTCCCCCTTCTCTGAGCAACTTGCTCGTTATCTAATCGCCTCGTTGTTAACGAGACGTTAAGCCCAAACTACCTGCCTTAACTTTGCTCTGAATGCACAACCAGAACAGCGCCGTGGATCTGCGCAAGAACTGCAGACCTTGTGTGCGCCGGAAAAAAAAAAAAGCACTCATTAACACATACTTACAAACGCTATAAAGCCCGGGGAACGTGTCCAAAATTCTCCGTACTTAACTTCGTTTTAAACTTGCACGTGTAATATCAATGCCATGTGAACAACTTTCATGGTAGCAGCCGTATCCTGGGAATGTAACAGCAATAATTCCGCTGACAGATAGAACACGTCCTATTTTCCAGAACATTCTCTACGCTTGCTCATGCGCAAGGCGAATTTGCCGTTCTTGCTTGGAAAATAAATGTAATTTCTTGCCTGTCGTCTTTTGTAACAAGCACGGTTGACTATGGTAATAGCAATACACGAAACTGCAAAAATGCCAAAAAAATTGGAGAATTTTTTTTTTTTTTACGTTATTTTAATGTACTTTGGAACTTCTGCCAGGTATTTTTCTACGCCAATATGGCAGCCTACAAACCAAAGTAAACTTGCGATTGTAATTTTGCCACAAAATACCGTGAAAAAAATTCTAGTGAAGGTAAAATACTTAATTAAGCAAATGATTATTAATTTTGTGTACGAAATTTGATTATGTTATGATCACACATTAACGTCAATTTAATTAATTCCATTCAAGGGTTTTTTTTTTTTTTTTTTTTTTTACAAAACTTGTAGCATTTTTATTAGTCTTGTAGAAACAGATGTTGTCACTCCTGTTCTCCCACCAACCTGTGGAGCTTACTTAGAAATGTCCTTGACCTTTAATTTGTGGTGAGTCAGACACAGTAGCGAACTCTCTTCAGTTTCCCCGCTCGCGTCATCTGTGACGCGGCCGTCGCGGATACAAGTTACATAACACTTGGAAGTCTAGCAAGTGCAGGGAAATGTACGTCTGCTCTGTGTTTGAGGTAATTCTTCAATTTCGCATTCAAGCCAGGTGTTCGGTATTGATTTCAATGCCATGTTTCGAACCTGGCGTATGTCTCANATTCTTCAATTTCGCATTCAAGCCAGGTGTTCGGTATTGATTTCAATGCCATGTTTCGAACCTGGCGTATGTCTCAGGTGAACTACGTATTAATAGCCACCGGTACAATTTAAGATCCCCTGCCTGTTTCCTTTAGCGGCAGGACGTAAAAAATTCTATTTTTTTTTATAATTGAATATTTAAACTTTTTTAATTTTTTTATTTGAGTTCCAAAATATGTACCCCACTTTAAGCTCGAAAATCACGAGAAGTACCTAACTTACCTCCATATTAGCTTAATTTATATTAATTTTAGCTTGAAAATGACAGTGCTATAATATATTAATATATGTTTAGTAAAATAAATTAAAATAATTTTTTTTGAAATTAATTCATTGATAATAACAGCGTGTGAGTAAGTGTTCTGTAAATTGCAGCTCTTTTGCCATTTGACGTCTTCTCGCAGGACCTCTTACAGTCGTGACTCTGCTATCGATTAGTGACTGTTGGTATAACTGGTTTGCAGAGCCTCACAAGTTGGCAGCGAGTGTCGTTAAGGGAAACCTTCCCCCGCCAAATTGATTTATTGGTTTTTCTAGCTAATAGTATAAATATGTTGTAGCAGGGGCCATTTGTCAACTTATTAAAACCTTTATCAACTAGTTCACAACTAAAATACATTTCATTCAATATACTAAAGAAAATTACATTTAACAATTTACATTAAAGAATTTAATTGTCGTATTAGTATCTATCGCCGAATTAAAATAATCCATTATTTAATTGCAGAGTATAAAACAATTATTATACTCAGGTTTTAACTTCAATTGATAACTTAATTTTACGATTATCAAAGGACGGTACCCCATGGCCTTTAAGTTTAATCTGTAAATTTGGATTGTAAATATGTTTTTGGATTTCACCACCGCAACGTAGACCATCGAGACTTAATTTTTAAATTTGTGTTGTGTTGTAAATATAATTTTTAAATTCACCACTAAATTTGTTAATGTACATTTCTAAATTTTAATTAAATTAATTTTAGTTTTAAGCTAGTTGATAAAGGTTTTAGTGAAATGAAAAATGGTCCGTACTAAACCAGATATTAGCTACTCTAGTTTGTTTAAATTAAAAAAAAAATTTAATTTGAAGAACCCCGATTCCCAATTACCTATTGAGTTCGAGTCCCGTGTGAGGCACGTGAGTATTTGTAATTTTCCCACTACTGTTGCATATGTTTGTGGTTTCATCTCTAATGATATTGCTTTCAATGAGACGTCAAGTCCTACTTACCAACTCAGTTTTTAAGAACTTATTAAAAATTAATCGCACCCAAGTTGAGGAAAGTAGGCTCATTACTTATATCAGTAACTTCCTGTTTTGGTATTAATTCATTTCTTACATTATCAATGCTAGCTGATACCTCGCGTACGACTTCAAAAGCAGGAAGAATAAAACGTAATTAAATATTTTATGTTATAGTTGAAACAATTTACCTTTTATAACGGGGCACCTGCTCGTCCATCAAATGTGTTCTGGGGAAGTGTGGAAGAGATGGACTGGCTCAAAGGGGTAATGAATTAAGGTTAGGAGAAAAGAACGCAGTGATAACTTAGATAATCTGTAACCTATACTTAGGAAGGGTATCAAGGGACAGGATACTCATCAACATGTCCAAAAACGTCGTGGGAATAGAGCGAATGAAACACTAGTTACAAAATGAGAATGAGCGTGACAACTGTTGTACGCCAGAGTTACCTAAAATATTCAAATTTAACCTTCGCGCCAAGGAGGCAAGTCTTCCGCACTGCGACCTTGATGGGGCGGTCGTCTACCTTGAGAGCTGCTCGTCGGCTACGAGATGTTACGAAATTCCTAAAACAAACGCTTGGGTCTTGCAGAGGGGGACTGCTGGGTGGCCAGAATTTTTTTCACGAGACCCATTTCCGTAAACGGACCGTGCTATAAGCAAAACAGAATCAAAGATTAGTGTTTGGATATCCCCTCTTCTGCTGGATATGAGAATGATATAGAAGTGAATTGAAGGGCTTGGTGGAAGAAGGTCCTATCCCACATCTGCAGTAATGAATGCTACCTCTGTAGTACATGCCGTTCTTCTACCAGTGCGTTCATTTGCTGTTCCTTGAGGCCTACCCACAACAGCAAACGTATGCACGCACACAGTGTCAGCAATAGCATTTTGTTATAAATCTCTTTTGACGGATGCATTGGGATAGGCCCTTCTTCCACCAAACCCTTCAATTACAACTCCAGGACAGCGATGTTTTCTAAAATTTAATTGTTCCCTTACTGGTTTAAAATAACAGCTTTATTTTCGGTATTTAATTGTGGTCCTCTTCAAGATTTGCTTTATGTGGTGCCCAAAACTTCCCTGCAGACTGTACTTGCAGTACGGTATGCTTCCTGACGTGCGTACGTATTACTAGCGCATTTGTCGTTCGCAGCAAAACTAGGTAACGCAAGTGTTTATAGGTATTGAATCAATTAAACGGTGGGTTCTTCGCAAGATTTACCTCTGCATTTTTNCTAGGTAACGCAAGTGTTTATAGGTATTGAATCAATTAAACGGTGGGTTCTTCGCAAGATTTACCTCTGCATTTTTTAAAATTGGTCTTGCCACCCCCCATAATGGAAATTGCAGTTTTATTTTATTGATTCTAACAAGTGAAATTACTGGAAATTCACTTCCTGCATTGAAGTTCATTATTACGTTAAAACGAAACTTTATGGGCTAAAAAAACTGTGAATTATTCGCAAAATTGAATTGATATTCAGTAATTGTACCATACTTGCGCATGACCAGTCGAGATATTTTTGTTTGTAGAGCAGCACATATTAGATAGCCAGCGTACTAAGTGGTTACTTTATGAATTCTTGTTCACTGTAAAATTTAATTAAAAAAACATGGCGTACAGAAACTGCTTTCTAAGGTTTCCTTCGCGTGTCCGTTAGCTGTTACATATTGACACCTTCACTCACTCATGTGTAACACATATGAATGTATTATTGTTGTGGATCATTCGTGACAGATGAGAAATTTTGAAAACCCCGCTTGGTTTCATTTTCTAAACAAGTTTGTGTTTTTAAAACACATGTAAAAATATTCCATAAAACAAAATATGGGCCTAAACCGGTGAGATTTTAAGACAGGGGTCTGTTTTTTCGTGAATCTCTACCAATATTATTGTAAGTACTTCAACAAGTGTTCCTTTAAAATGCGTGCAATTAAGTGTTTTTTTTTTCAAAGGGTTTATTTTAATGCGCTTAATTGACATTGAACCATCTATAGCTGTTATCTTCCATATTTCTTTTAAAATACTTACGGCGACAAAGAAAATTAATTTACTCAAGATGTAACATCCAACATTACAAATCTACACTATTGCTAATATAAGTTGTTCACGATTAAGCGAGCACTTTTGAAACCAACCTTTGAAAAAATGCCACTGCCCCAACCTGCATGTATTTTAACGGTCACATTAACTGGTATTCTCCTAGTAAAGTTGGCAACGACGGAGGGAAACTAATTCCATGTCTTGATATTCTATTGAAAGTAACGTAAACATTTATGAATACTGAAATTATTGCCTTCTCTTTCTGGTTTTTAATGCACGTGTGTGTAAGAATCAGCAAGTTTAAAAAAATATTTACTTTTCTAATAATTTTACAGTTTCACTTGACCGAAGCAAGAGTAAAGTGCTCACACCCACGAAAATGTTAATTTTCCATATGGTAGAAGAAGACGCAATGTGCATACAAATAGATGTTAAGCAAGGATTTCAAAAGTGCTCAAGTTACCATGAACAGTATAAATATAGTACATAAAACATTGTTACGTATTTTTACATCCATAGGCAGTGCGATCTGCGACTTTCGTACAACTCGGCNAATATAGTACATAAAACATTGTTACGTATTTTTACATCCATAGGCAGTGCGATCTGCGACTTTCGTACAACTCGGCAGAGCTCGGGCATTCCCGAATATAGGTCTACATGTTACGACCGGGAAGACTGCAAGCATATATTCGGATGTCCATGTGAATCCCGCGGCCATATTTCTTTAATAGGTAGGTAGTTCGTAACGTATAATCAACCGCGAGGTCACCAGAGACAGGGCAAACCGCTTAGACAAACAGGAACGGGAAAGAAACCGGTCATGATTGTCCGTGCGTCTGGATTGATTTCGGAAAACTACCGTAAAAAGTGATTAGGATGGCCAGGCCGGAAATCGTCGCGAATGCGAGTCGACTATGTTAACAGTCGAGGGCATTGCGATATCCACTTTTTAATACCGTTTCAAAACATGTTGGCCAAATTAATACGGGTGCTATACATCGCTTCCAAAGAGTATTGACAATCGATGGCTATTTAGCATAAATATAGTTTATATTGATATTGCAAATATCGTTCGTATTGATATCGGAAATTTTGGTCATATCGATACCGCAAGCATTGCACATCNTTATATTGATATTGCAAATATCGTTCGTATTGATATCGGAAATTTTGGTCATATCGATACCGCAAGCATTGCACATCGCCAACGTTGCATGTCGGTAATATCTCGATATGCATTTATATTGTTCTGCACTGCTGGGCGATATCGCCGTTGTGATGTTTCAGAAATATTGCTTTGTGATCGATATATCGGCATATCACACAGACGTAGTTACGACAGGTTAATCGCGGGTCTGCCACAGGGAAGAATGCGGGACTAACATCCTCGACTTGCTGTTTTGCCATCTCGTTCNACAGGTTAATCGCGGGTCTGCCACAGGGAAGAATGCGGGACTAACATCCTCGACTTGCTGTTTTGCCATCTCGTTCCCACGACGTGTGGGTACCACGAACCTTTGTCACGGGAGGCCACGTGGGCCGACCGTCACGTGTTTTCTCCGGCATTTTCCGCGCTCCGTCGGTGACCCTGCACGGCGCCATTGTCGAGCTCGAGTCCCATGACCCTCCTCACCTCGACGTCTCGAGATCCCAGAACGTCGAGTCGTGCGAACTGCTCCGTTCCTACCACAACGTCGCTGCTTTCCATTATTCTTACGGCCGTTGGCCATGAAAATGTTGTTATTTTATATTTATACCGCAATCGTATACATTATCTGTTATACTCCGTTCACGGGTACTTCCAACTTTTCTAAAGCCCTGCTAAAGTTCTACTTCAGGATATTCCTCCGCCTCATGAAAAGAAAACTTAGAAAATCCCACCATAGGGCCAACGCCCCGCATTCGTCGGCACTCAGCGTAATAATGTTCTACATAACAACTATTTCTTACCAAGCATTACCAACACGCCTATTTTCTCCCTGTCTTTATTCTTATATTGTAATTTATGGGTAAAATATACGCATAGATTAAATCTAAGCAAAAAATGAGGTACAACGCTTGTGATGCATGCCTTATTTAGGAANGGGTAAAATATACGCATAGATTAAATCTAAGCAAAAAATGAGGTACAACGCTTGTGATGCATGCCTTATTTAGGAAGCAACCGAACACGTCATACATGGGGTGTTTTTTCAAAGGTTTGATTCAAAATGTGTGACGAAATCACGTACTTTTACGTTATATATATATTAGGTTGCGTGGTTTTTGCAAAATAAAATANTTAGGTTGCGTGGTTTTTGCAAAATAAAATCTCGAACTCAAAATTTTACTGTTTTTGTAATGCACACATAAAATAAGCCAAACTATCTGCAGGAAATTTAACAAAAAAGGCAACTGAAAGGTCTTATCTTAATTAATGCTAAGGCATGCTCAGCAAAGGCCATTTTACAACAATTCAGAGGCAGCCACAAATAAAACGTAAACAAGAATTTCCTTATTTTAAAGAAATTTTTTCAAATTGAAAGAACATTTTCTTGTGCGATTTTATAGTCGTCTTTAGGTATCTCTTTGCATTTTCTTTCAGTGGGAATTATCTCATTTCTGCACGTAAGTTAGTTTTCATTATTTGTACCTTTCTAAAACAGTAAAATTGTGACTTTGACATGTATTTATGCGAAAACTATGAGCTCAATTTTTTTTGCGAGAAAAGTGTAATTATACTCATAATGTCTTAAAGTTGAACAGTATGTAGGACAAATATAAAACAACAAATTTTTCGTGGCCAACACTCTAATCCATTTTGTTATGTTGGCAACACACTACCCTAATGAAGTAGTGTCAACGCGCCGGCCACGATTTTATTTTTTTTCTCCCCACACACCAGGACGGAAATGGCGATGTGGCGTTTCCATGGTGATCAATTCCGGCACTATAACTTCGTGACTAATAACACGATTTAAAGAAATGTGTCGTTCGATCGGGTACGCGACTACAACGCGAGCATGACCTTGAGTCGGAGCCCGCGGCGAATGGCGGCAAATTTGGACGCGGGGGAAAAAACTTCCGTGCTGTATCTACATCTCGCGACCCCGATGTGCTAGCGCGCTGATTGCGGTGCCAAAAGAAAGATCTCGTCTAGATCTGTCGATATAAACCGAGTATTCATTTCCTTACTTTAGTTTCATCACCACATCCCAAAGAAATTATTACCCGCTAACGCAGAGGTTTTCGTAAAAACCAACGGCCTTGCCCCCCGACACAGCGACACCTCGATTTTTTTTTTTCCAGCAATCTCATTCTTGATTATATTCCATTCACAATCACTTCCAACTTTTCTGAAGCCCTGCTCAAGTTCTACTTCCAGAATATTCATCCGCCTTATGCAAAGAAAAGCTTAACCACGTCTAGAAGAAAGTGACACCAAAGGGACAACGCACCGCAATCATGCGCACTCAGTGTAATAATATTTTGCATAAGAACTATTTCTTACTAGGTATTGCCAACATACCTATTTTCTCCCTGTTTTCATTCATAAATCAAATATTATAATGTATGGATAAAAAATACATTAAAAGTTAGATTTAACTAGAAATAAGATACTTTTATGGTAACAGAAGTATAAAACATTTGTGATAGATGCCATATTTATGAAATAACTAAACACGATGCATCGTGCAAAACAAGACAAGAATTTATCTTCCCAAGGGTTTACAAACTGGTGCAGCTGCTACCCAGCTTGAACGGGTAAACAACGATATGTAGACCCAGTGTTATGAAAAGACGATAAGAGAGAGATTTAGGGGGGGGGGGCTCACTGTTTGTAGGCTGTTCATGGTGAAGTTCGCACTTTTTGAGGCCCTGCTTAGTTTGCCCTTTAGCTAATCTGTATGTCTATGTCACTTGTGGACCCCCTCATTCCCACATTAATTTATAACTACTAAAGTTGCAAATTAAAAAAAAACTTTTATGCGTGGTGTATTCAAACTGGCAAAGAATTTCTTTCGTTATCAAAACCAATAAGTTTCGTGCTCGGTGATGAGTGATATGAACCAGTGATAACGTAGCGCAGTAGCGTGCCTCAGGAATCACTCACCCACAGAGAAGATCACTGGGCACCGAGCCCTCGCGGAGTACAGTACCGGTCAAACATGAGCTTCCTCTGCAACATGTTGACGATTGTCTACAATGAGCAAGAAAGGGTTAACATAAACACTGTGCATACATTTGACGCTCTTTAAAGTGATCGTCTGAGGCCTCAATAAAATATTATGCCTATCGAGAGTGCTCACTTTACCGTGAATAATCTATACCCGAGCCCGTATTCACTGCTTTGTAGACAAGGGTATGCAGTGGCTAGAATATCGACGATAACACGACTGGCATGTAGTCTATTCGCGGTTTCTTCACACTTTTTCAATTAAACCTTTGAAAAATCAGTCCGTGTCACGTATTTAGTTATTTTCTAAATATGCCATGTATCACAAGCGTTTTATACCTCTGTTAACATTAAAGTGTCTTATTTTTCGTTAAATTGAAGTTTTACCGGTATTTTATTTATAAGTAATAATATTTCAATTATAATAAATATGAATAAAAACAGCGAGAAAATATGTGTGTTGGTAGCGCCTAGTAAGAAATAGTTCTCGTGCAAAAATATTATTACAACTGAGAGCGCACGAATTCGGTGCGTCGTCCTTTGGTTTTGTTTTCTAGACTTGGTTAAGCTTAGTTTGCACGAGGCGGAGGAGTATCTTGGAAGTAGAACTTAAGCAGGGCTTCAGAAAAGTGTGAAGTAACCGTGCGTGGATTATAGCAAAATGTTTACAATATAGTTAATAAATTGATAATAACGCTGTACCAACGTATTCGATAAGTCAAGCTATTTCATTATATCAGTTGCAAGAAGTAGACTGAAACTAGAAGTTATTGTTTCTAACGTCAGATTTTTATGGCTCAACCATGTCTGACTATTGAAGTTTCACAACTGCCTATCCCGAAGCATTATAACTTAGGTAACATTTCCAAACCGTAGTGAGGTGAAAGTTTGTTTATTATAAATAAACTTACTTCGATATTAACTTCGAAATACTCTTCAAATATTTCGGTTGTTATTTACCGCATCTTAAGCGGCACACATTCATACGAAATATTTCATTGAGGAAAAAGGAGGCGAAATTCTAAGCAAATTCGCTGTAAAATAGTTGAGAAATTAAAAAAAAGTTCCCTAGGCAGATGTTAAATTTGCACACTTTGTGCCATACCTAGCGCCTATGTCTGAAACACGAATGATAAGTTGGCGTGTATTGAACATAATAACACATTTATTCCACAGCAGGAAACCCCCAGTATACATACGCGTTCAGATCACACGCAGTCTTCTGACAAATTTATTTCCTGGTTTTTTCTTCTTCTGAGATTGCATTCTGTTACGTTGTTTTATTAATCACATCTACGACTATGAAAATTAACAACCAGCAAAGATAACACACGTAACAATGTAAAAACTATACTTTATTTTTAATTTCCCGTTTGCTAAGCTATGTGATAAATTTTTGTATATCACAGAGAAAGTTGCCTGGTGTTGTGCTGGAGATACAGTTATCTGCGGAACTAAATCAGCCACTAAGTGAGTCAGCATTTTTTTTTTTTACGATAGTGTTCAGACCTCTTCCAAGATTGTGCTCTCGAATGTTCGAAGAGAAAGACGGAAAGTACAGCTTTTTCATCTACGCTACTTATGTCATCCAAAGTAATTTGCGTAAATCTGTGTGTTTAGTCTATTCGCGGTACCGTCAAATTTTTTTAATCAAATCGTTGAAAAATAATTTTTTTTGTGTATGACGTGTTTTGTTGTTCCCACAATATTCCATGTATCACTAGCGTTTTATACTTCTATTAACATTTTTAAAAAATCTTATTTTTGGTTTAATTTAAATTTTACCTATATTTTGTTTATAAATTATAATACTTAATTTACTACTATAAAACTGAAAAAAATAGTATGTTCGTAATGCCTGGTAAGAAATAGTTCTCATGCAAATTATTGTTGAAAAGAATGCATACAAATGAGTTGCACAGTCCCTTTGGTATAATTATCTAGACTCAGTTGCTTTTAATGCACGAAGCGGAGAAATAGTTTGAGTGTAGAACTTTTGCAGGGCTTCAGAAAAGTTGGAGGTAACCATGAATGGATCGTAAACTCGTTTTCATTTGTTTGATAACTCGTTACGGTATTATTTGTTCTTTTTTCATTTGTGGTAATTTACTTCATTCTTCCGTAGAATTCCCTTTTTTTTTACTCTTCTGTTAACAACAGCTTACCATTGCTGATATAGGCTATTCAAGCTTAACTGTCCATTTTTGAAAACCCTACTTAAAGTATGTTTTTCTAATAATTTTATATCATTCCGCCATACATTAACATTGCTATGGGCCTTCTGACGTCATTCATGCGTCAGTTAAGTGAAAAAGTGAAATTCTTATAAGCTTCGTTTATTACTAAAATGCCCATAAGTACTTTAATGTGTATAAAACATCGACGTGATTTGCTGTTATAGTACATTCACGGTTACTTCCAACTTTTCTGAAGCCCCGCTAAAGTTCTGCTTCCAGGATATTCCTCCTCTCACCTAAACTAAGCTTAACCGAGTTTACAAAATTGCACCAAAATGAAAGTGCACCGTATTCGTGCGTGCGCACTCAAGTGTAATGATATTTTGCATAAGAACTATTTCTTACTGGGCATTACCAACGTGCCTATTTTCTCACTGTTTTTATTCTTGTTAATTATAAATTAAATATTATTAATTACAGACAAGATATAAGTAAAAGTTCAATTTAAGCAGAAATAATGTGTTTTTTTTTTATATTAACACAAATATAAAGTGCTTGAGATAAATGGAATAATCAGGAAACAACGAAGTGCGAAATGCGTGGTGTGATTTTTCAAAGGTTGGTTTCAAAAGTGTGAACAAAACTGCGAATAGACTACATGTTGATAAATGATGGGCGGAAACGCGCATGCGCGGTGATGTTGGCCCGTCGACAAGCGCATGCGCAGTTAGACGCGGCTTCGGCGATACGCAGACACTGATGCCAGAGCTTAGTCTCTTGTACTGTATACACAGCGTGGCGCGTGCGGCGTGATTGATAAGCACGTCTCACGTGTGCACGTCGAGTGGTTCCGAGTCCCGTCAGCCTTGAACTGTTATGGTGGCACCCATGAGACTGCTAACACGTTCGACAACTACGACAGTTTCCAAGGGCTTCCTTTCTTACAACATCCAGTTGAGGTAGGCTGGAAACAAGGCTTCGCAGCTGCCTTGGCATTTAAGAGCGCCGATTGGTGAATCAACATCGTTATCAGCTCTTCTGAAATAAATAGTTGAAAGAAAAAAAAATTCTAAGCTCCTAACTGCTTAGTTCTCTAGCATATACACTGACTGGCAAACACCCTGTAAAATTGGCAGCGATGTAGGAAAAGTAGTTCCATGTCTGAACGTCGTATTAAAAGTGTAACCTTTAAATTTATGGACACTTAAAATTATTTCACTATATTTATGTCGCTTTTATAAACATTAAAGAAAAATTTGCATATTAGTAGCATATTTAGGTTTCACTTGAAAGGCTCATGTAATTAGTTTTTGGGCCCACGGCAATAATAACTTTACATATGGCGGAAGGATAAAAAATTACCACAAAATTAGATCCCAAGAAGGGGTTTCGAAAGAGTTTTAATTAACTGTGAACAGCCTATATCTATCGGGTTTTCTTAGTGGATATCAGAAATAAATAAGTTACACACCCGTCCCCACTCAATAGGGTGGGGATCGGAGTGGGCCTACCTGTCTTATAAGCAGATGGTTGTGGTATAGAGACGTTTCAGGCATGATATAGCGACACTTTTCAGCTTAAGTAGGGTCATGCGTTCGTGAGCCAATTAGCAGACAAAATCCAGGTAATAATTCAAGTCTTATTGTTAATCACTCTGACTAAAAGCACTGCTAATGAAATTTGGCTCCGCAGAATTGATTGACCTAAAGATAAGTGGGCTTGGATTTCAGCCAAGAGATGAGTTTCGTGGAGTAGTCTGCTATTTCATGCAGACGTTTACAGCAACTTTTATAAAAGATTGTAACAGCCTGTCATTCTTCATTTGATCGACGTTGTACTTACAGGTACTTACGTTATTTATACTACAGTACAATATTTTCCTGGTGAAATATGTAATGTAATACAATATGAAGCGTTGAAAATTAAAATGTAATTGTGTTGAAAGTGAATCATAACTATTTTGAAAACAATCCGTCTCAAAACTATCTACTCGCTTCGAGACAGGAATAGGGCGGGTGCATCGCAGTTTGTAAAATGTGGAGTTCTGGTGTAATCCGGTTGTGTAATTCCACCTTCCCAAATAAAACAGTATCACGAAGATCATCCGCCCATATTTTATCTCGCCGAATGAATGCTGTGTAGCGACTGTCCAGAGACTGATGCTGTTGTGGAGTGGAGAGATTTGGGCGGTTCTTAACATCGAGATCTTGAGAGCCTCAGAGGGTGAAGCGAGGTGAGTATGGAGCAGCGCCGGATTGCAAGAGTGGGGGAAATGGGAGATCTCCGAGAAAACCCGCCGACCAGCGGCGTCGACCTTACACGATTCCCACGTGGGAAAATCCGGCAGTGACCCCGCCCGCAATCGAACCCTGGTTAGCCTAGGTGGGAGGCGAGTATTCTGACCACTACGCCACCGCGGTCCCGATACTGTTGTGAAAGTTCAACAACCGTTGACTTGCCTCCGCTTCTACCGCCTGACTTCAATTAACATAACTTCGTTTAAACTATAAATAATCAGCTCTTCCTGTGTTCTAGGTCAGTTTAAGTTAAATTCTAAGAACACTTATTCACATACTGCAATAAGTTAGTTTAGGTGGTCCTAGGTTGGGTCAGGTCGTACACACTGAAAACTAATGGCAGTTAAATAGGTAAAGCCCCACTCCACGTTAAAGAGCAGTCCGCAATTAAATTATTGAGAGAAAAGACGTGTGATAATACAGCGTTTTCTCGTGAGTGTGTTAAAACGGTTGAGAGATTATTCCATTAAGAAAAATCAAGTAGAAAATATGCGTACGAATTTGGCATAAAGTAATATTTGAGGCTTATTATATTCACCCTCGAAAGTGTAAGTTATTATATTAATTAAATAATTATAGATAGATGACAACAAGTTCGCACAATGTATCAGCAAACGAAAATCACCAACCTATGAAAAGGTACATACAGTAGTAGTCAATAAAAATTACCTGTCAGAAACTAAATACGGCTTAATACTTTTTTCACGCATACGTGCTGAAATTACAAGATGGATTAATAATCACCAATGTCAACTTTACAAAAAAAAAAAAAAGTCACCTTGTTGGGACACACTTAAATTACTCCGTTTACAAGAAACCAGCCCCCCCCCCTCCCTTTTAGCGACAGAGTGAATAAGGTTGGCCGTGAAATACACTTGGACGTAGGGAAACTGAGTGACTAGGGTGGTCAANCGACAGAGTGAATAAGGTTGGCCGTGAAATACACTTGGACGTAGGGAAACTGAGTGACTAGGGTGGTCAAAGCGTTGCCCATATCCGCTACAATCTCGCTGCACGAACCCTGTTTTGTAGCGGTGCGGCTGAATGACGTGTTCAGCGCTCCAGCAGTGTCTTAGCAAGCGGCACGCGCTGTTTGTTATTGCTGTTTCAAAGCGATAATTCGACAGTGTGACGAGAGCTTTAATAACACTAAACCAAGTTTAGTTATGCCCACGTCGGTCCACGGCCGAGATGACACGAACATTCCCGATGGTTGCCGAACTTGCACGAAATCAAGTTTAGTGAAGACCACGTCGGTCCACAGTCGACGAGGGAATCCGAGCATTCCCGACGGTTGCCGAACTTGTAGCACAGTCAAAGCGCCGAAATTGAAGTGCTTCAGGCTGACTAACGGCTACATACAGCACATGTCATATGCTCCTTGTGGCAGATTTGTTCATCAGATAGTACAACCGGCCTCGTTCCATTCGTGGTGACTTCACCCCATAGACTAAAGAATATGGAGATTCATTTTCGTCCTCTAAGTATGTTCTCAACACCGACTCGCCCACCGTCATAAGAACTGTCAAAATAGCGTGTTCAAACTATCGACGTGTATGTTTATTTACATTTAGTTTCCCATCTGAGCTGAGCTTTTATGTTTAGGCTGTTTGCGGTTCATTGAGCAATTTTGAAAACCCTGCTTAGGGGAATATTTCTCTGCCGCTTTTTGTATCTGTCCGTCATACGTAAAATTAACATTATCTTTATTCATGCGCCAATAAAGTGGAACTGTGAAAACTTTAAGACAGTAGTTTTATTACTAATACGTCAAATATTACTGTTAAGTGCATAAAACAAACGGAAATTTTAGACAGCTTTAAAGATCAAACTGTTACTTTTCCTAATTCGCTGCCAACTTAACAGTGACTATTACAGGTAGTGTTGCGTTAAAATGAATGCAGTTACAAGCAGGTGAATTTTTTTTTTCATTGGTTGCTTTTAGAAGTGTTTAATGAATCGTGAACACCTTGTTCAGCAATTCGTGGCTAGGAGCGCTGGTATTGGTGCGGCCATTTTGTGAATGTGTTTTGGTTCACTCGTCGCCAGCAGGGGTGCGCTAGCATCGGGGAGGCGAGTTCAAACGATGGCCGCCAGGAGGAGCGCTGGGAATATTTTTAGTTATTTATGAACTAAAAAAAACCCAGTCCGGCGTTTAGACCAAACGACCACCATTGCATGGGAAGTGCTAGGAGATGAAATAAAGTAAATACGTGTATCGGCCTACGAACTATGTAGGCTCACGCGCGCATCTGGCTGCTGTCTGCGGAGGTATTGCATGATTATGAGAAGAAATATAATAAATACTCGCATTGGCCTACGCACTCTCCAGACAGATCGTGAGCTTATTGTCTGGAGAGTGCGTAGGCCGATGCAAGTATTTATTATATTTCTTCTCATATATATATATATAGCGTCAAAAATACCATAATTCTAACATACATAAAAGAATGCATTATATGTATAAAAAATTTGAACTGGTAGCGTTTCTACATAAAAGTTACATGCATTCATACAGAACCAATCGCNTGTAGGCTCACGCGCGCATCTGGCTGCTGTCTGCGGAGGTATTGCATGATTATGAGAAGAAATATAATAAATACTCTCATTGGCCTACGCACTCTCCAGACAGATCGTGAGCTTATTGTCTGGAGAGTGCGTAGGCCGATGCAAGTATTTATTATATTTCTTCTCATATATATATATATATATATAGCGTCAAAAATACCATAATTCTAACATGCATAAAAAAATACATTATATGTATAAAAAATTTGAACTGGTAGCGTTTCTACATAAAAGTTACATGCATTCATACAGAACCAATCGCNGCATTATATGTATAAAAAATTTGAACTGGTAGCGTTTCTACATAAAAGTTACATGCATTCATACAGAACCAATCGCGCAGCAACGTGCATTTGTCTGGATCACGCGCGCACGTCTGTCTCTCCAACTTGTCTTCGCTCGCGCGGTACGGGGCGTAGCCGGCACTCGCACATGCGGGAAACCTGTCTTTCCTATTGTTCTGTAGCAACTAGCAGCAGGATAAAAAAAAACCACTAATCAAATTTACACGACCTCGTCAGTAGCAGCGTGGTCGCTCCCTCACCGCTCTCGCCAAGGATGATGATGAAGTTCGCAGCATCGCCCTCACGCTTTACCATCCGCATGACACAACCGTGCGGACGGTTCTCTCATGCTTGGGACCAGGGCAGCACGCTACGGCAGCAAAGACACCAACGGGAATTTTCCATATACAAAACCAAGACGTGTGCATGTATGTCAGCGAGACATACTCTATGTTCGGTGACCTTCCCTGGCTTTGTTGACTGTCTTACGCTGCGCATGCGCACTGTAACACTATCTCTATAACAGCGGTGGAACCACTAATGCACTCTGGGCGATACAGAGCACTGTAACTTTAATTGTTTAAATACCCAGGGATGGTATTAACGTCCAACTTCGATCAGGGACTTCACTTTTTTTTTGTCAATCAGTGTACACGGGGCCAGGCACCTCGTTTAATACTACTGCGTACATATGTATTTGTCTGAGATATGACAGCAATTTTCAAAATGTATCCCTACGCACGACACTGAGACACTGACTCAGACATTTTAGCTATAACCATTTGCTCGGTTACTTGAGGTAGTGACGTCAATCAGGAAAGTTAAAGAAATTGACAACTTCAATATGGTTTGCAAATTTCCGATGCGTTTAAGATACAGCCACCAAATTCATTACATAGGTATCACCCCCGACAACGAAAAGTACTAGTGAGCGAACGCCACCTCTATACCCAGGCAACCAGTTTCAGAATTACAGGGGTGTACACATACAAGACCAGAGCCCCAGGGTAAGCAGGCTTCCTGGCGGGGGACGCTCTGTCATTCCACTTTAGTTTTCTCATACTCCTTCTAATCTCCTTTCACCTGACATCCTGGCTGGAACGAGTCTCATGCTCTGTCATTCCACCCATGTGACATGGAGCGAGACCTACCCACGCACGCTAGCATAGAGTCACACCACGCATGCTTAAAGTACGTCCTAAGGCTACTTATAACCATAGTTGGATGTAATTTCCGAACCATTCAAGATACAGCCACCAAATTTATAATCCCAGGCATCACCCCCGACGAAGAAAAGGGTCGCAAGGTCAAGTATGCCCTAAGCCTACTTATAAGCATAGTTGGCTGTGATTTCTGAACTGTTTAAGATAGTCACCAAATTCATAACACAGACATCACCCCCGACGACGATGCCATGTTAAAAATGGCACAATAAAAACTATCAAAATTAAAAATCTTCCAAGTTCCAGTCAGGAAGCACTTCAAATATTCGATGGCTCGCATTATAACTTTCGTAAGTTCGAACTTTTTAAGTTGCTCAAGATGTGGGGGGAAAAAAAGAGGGAGAACTTAATTATTTACTAACCATTTTTTGTTCCCTTTTTCAGGCGATTATTACTGCTGCTGTCTTTTTCTTTTGTGTACGTTCGCGCATTCCAAGGAGCAAGGTTTAATGTGCCGTTGCACGTAACGGACAAACAAACATCTCTTCCAGAGAGGTATCGAACCGAACACTGCAGTTTGGTAATTGTACATAAGCGACGAACAGCATCCGGGACATGCACTCAATATTAGTACAACTACGCCACTTAATACTGCAGCTTGAGGTANTTGGTAATTGTACATAAGCGACGAACACTATCCGGGACATGCACTCAATATTAGTACAACTACGCCACTTAATACTGCAGCTTGAGGTAAAATGTAATATGATTAATAAAAAATTCTAAAATGAGCAAGCCACATAATTTAATTCCATTTAAATTGCATGCAATTTATATAACGTGTGGTTTCACAGGAAAAACAATTGTATACCTTCGAAAGAAAACCGAGGGGATTCCATTCCGTTCATCTGTATTGTGGAAGCTTATGTATCTCTGGTGGCTGTCCTTAATTCCAGGAGAGTTTTAAGATTATTAAACAACGATTATTTAGTCTAAAAATAAATTACAGCTTGATCCTAAATGGATGATCCGTACAAAATTCTGTTAATAAAAGAACATGGCTGACATTTAGGAAATGTGCAAATTTCACATTTGTAAACAAGGTTGTTCATTATCCTAAACGATATTAATTAAGTCGTAAAACAAAATGATATTGAACTAACTTTTTTTTAACGTAAGTATCGTGGGTCTACATTTTTATAGTCATTAATATGTCAATGAAAATGAAAAAACTTACGTGATAAGCAAAAAGCCAGCAACGTAACTAGCAGGAACCGGCACATTTCGCAGGACGGCTCGCACCTTCTTCACTCGTCACAAAAGAAAAAAATTAAAAAAACTTGTCCGGGAAGCAAGGAGCGAACTGCGATGCCACACCCACGTCTTCCCTGTTTGGCACACGACGCGCGACTGACTGCAGTCCGGCGCTCCCGCTGCTCTGTCATCCCGTACGGCGCGGGAGCTTCTACCGCGCATGAGCACTGCCGGCCGGCGACCTGCGCGTGACGTCACGACCCCTGCCGCCAACAATGGCTTCACCTGACAACATCCCGGCGAGAGATCAGCTGAGAAGCTTTGTGTTGGGCGCGGTAAGGTAGCCTACTTGTAGCCTACTTTTGAAAACCCTGCTTAGGATCCATTTAGGCTCATTTTTAGCTTACGTTCCTTGGAAAAATAAGCTTATGCAATCATGCGAATGTCTGTCTGGGATGTCCCCCCTTTCCCTAAATTCCACTCAATAACATTTGAACCCTAGAACAGAATTTCACCGAACTCTGTTTACACACCGGACTTTTATAGTTTTATACCACATCGTGTACTTATTTTCAAAATGGCGGCCGTTAGTATTATTTAGGGCGTCTTTTAATATCTCAGGAACCATATAACCAATTTAAACCAAATTTCGTATTTTGAAAGTTTATCATGTAGATAATTAATTTTGGTAGGTATCTTGTTGTTTGTCAGCGATTTTGTAAGATATTTTAACCAATGATTTTATTTGCCATGTTAAAAATAAGTGCATTGCACATTTAAATCTCATGCAATAAAATGGCATATCACAGTATTAGCTACCTGTGAAACTGGCGGGAATTTACTGAGTATTTTCATAGATATAATCTAAAAGCATTATTTGTTCACGTAATGCTACTATACACAAAGTTCAAATGCAAGGCGGACGAAGCTACAGGGTACAGTTAGTTAAAAAATATTATTTCAGTGGCCATTTAAAGTGAGTGATTGAAAATATTTGGGCGGCTCTTAACAGCGGGACCTTGAGATGAGGGTGATATAGGTGAGAAAGCAATGGAGCAGCGCCGGAATGAAAGAGCGTGGGGAAACGAGGAGATCCCCGAGAAAATTCGCCGACCAGCGGCTTCGTCCGTCACGATTCGCACATGCGGAAGTCCGTGAGTGACCCGGCCGGAGATTGATCCCGGTTCGCCTTGGTGGGAAACTCAGCCACCGCGGTCCCTGGACATTTAACGTCACACAGAGAGATTAAAAAAAAAACCTTTAACAGCGTTTAAAATTATAATTATAGGGGGAAAAAGTATTTTAAGTTCGGTTGGTAAGCAGAAACCCTAGATTTGCGCATACTTCAAGGTGTAAGATAGCTCGAGACCTGCAAATTTCACGTAATTATTTGTTGGCATGTTTAACTTCAAATATGTGAATTTAATGCACTGCTAATTTAATTGGCTCCTATTTAATTTGCCACGCCTTGGGCAGCTCTGCACCAATGCATGCACACTTCGTGTTGGTGTGAGCGAATCATGTGCCGTACTGTCAGGAGGGAGGCGATTCCTCACAAAGACTGCAACCAATGATAAAATGACACCGACTTGAGTATACACACGATAGTAAAGTCTATCTTGATGCTAAATAATATAATATAATTTGGCAGGCACCTGACAATGGGCATGGGGAGGAGGAACATTTCAGCGTAAAGGATTTGGCCACTGAACAAAAACGCCAAATTCATTAAACGAGACAAACATTTCTTATGACCCTCTTTTCTCTTTCATTTGATTGCATGGCTCATATACACGTACATTATTTTGCCGACTCAAGTACACTTCTCCAATTTTCTCAGAGGCCACGATACAAGGCGGACGTTGCCGTTTGTCGGTGGGCTTTCTCGGGGTATTTCCATTTCCTCGTATCTTTTCATAAAATCCAATTTGAGCCAAAAACCTGTTTTGTTAAGTGCCAGTGAGCTCTCTAAAATAAATTAACTTTACCATTAAAAGGGCGTCTAAAATTGCAAACCCTATGGAAGTTGTTAATTTCTTTAACTTTCCTGATTGACGTCACTGCCGCAAGTAACCGAGCAAATGGTTATAGCTAAAATGTTTGAGTCGGTGCTGCTATATCTCAGACAAATACATATATACGCAGTAGTATTAAACGAGGTGTCTGTCCCTGTGTACACTGACTAACAAAAAAAAAGTGAAGCCCATGATCGAAGTTGGACATTCATACCATCCCTGGGTATTTAAACAATTAAAGTTACAGTGCTCTGTATCGCCCAGAGTGCATTAGTGGTTCCACCGCTGTTATAGAGATAGTGTTACAGTGCGCATGCGCAGCGTCAGACAGTCAACAAAGCAAGGGAAGGTCACCGAACATAGAGTATGCCTCGTTGACGCATTATGCAGCATTACGAGCACCTGCCGGAGTTTGTGAGTCTGCATGAGACCGGGTGGATTTATCGTTCATTTGGCAGGTGTGCAGGGCATTTCGATACGGAGGCGAGATTTTGCAACCAGTATGCACGCGAGAGCACCCACACACGTCATCGAGGTTGCGATTGGTCAAGACAGATCACGTCAAGGGATAATATCCGTATTTTTGCGCCAAACATTACGTAAGCACATGACGCAGGCTCCTGCCATATGGATACGGTTACTTGACCTCTCTGAAAGTCCCGATTCATCCAGCGCCGTGTCAAGGAGACTGGCATCAGTTGGAATACAGGTTCACCGTCCCATGAGTTAGTTAACCGTCCCATGAGTTAGTTAACCGTCCCATGAGTTAGTTAACCGTCCCATGAGTTAGTTACTGTTGCTGTGAACATGCACACAGGAAAAAAACAACACACAAACACCGCTGATTCTGAAACTCTATTTGGCATTGAAACTGCGTGCTTTAGGTCTCACTATAACCTCTATAGTCGTCGTCTACAATTTGTCCTTTGTCGTTATTCTTCGTTCCATAAACCATTTATTTTGTAGTAACTTTATTACTCTCGTTTTCCCTAAGGTGTTTACGGTCTCTCTGGAGAAAAACTGCATGGCTCAGGAGGTGAGAAGCTGTCAACTACCTCGAACGCACGTAGGCCGTGTAGCGTGAGACCTTGATTGTGACCTTCGATCTCGAATTTTGCCCTTGGTCGTTGACTACAGACAGCTTTGGACCCAAAAATTTGGCAAAAAAAATTCTGAAACTGAAATTTTTGCAAACTTTTAACAAAATATAATAATAATTTTTCAAAAAAAAAAAAAAAAAAAAAAATTAAAGCAAAAAATGTAGCAATTTCTAAAAATTGATTTATTATCAGAAATTTCAAATAAATAACAAAACCAAATGATTAGCACAAAAACACAAAAACCATTTAAAACATTTACCTCTAGCAGGTCTTATAGGTTCTACACTTACTCATCTTCACTCGATACCCGACGAACGCACTGATCCTCCCGCCCAACGAGAGACCACTTCAGTAAAATTCCCGGGTGGCAACTGATATATAATGGAGTAACTGCTATTTTTGGATCACCTCCTCTCCCTCTTAATTTAGTCACAGCAGCTGGACCCCAGCATTCAGTGATGTATTCCCCTATAGCCATAAATATACGTGGCGAAGGAAGTATCATCTACTTCACATGTACAGGCGAGGCGGTCGGCTCGAGGCTACCACGCAGTGGGTTTCTCTACTCATTTGCCATATTGGATTAACGTATGCTAACTCTAAAACATCTGATTATCGTTAGATCTAATTTTTTTTTATTCAACGGTGTTTCATCTCAAATATACATAATTTACTAGGCCATTTTACTAACTATGAACAACAAATTTATCAAATCGACATTTTATTCAAAATCCAGTGTCACTCGAATTCCGAAATCCTTTACTTCTAAATTAATGGTGAAATAACTAACAGAGTCCTCAGATGCCTGTAAAAGTTGCAGATTATGTTAAATAATATCCTACTGGCTGGGTAATTAAAGCACCTTAGAATTATCATAACAAGGCTCATCCCAGAAGATAATTAATTTATATTTTGAGTTACATTGCCTGGTTTTACATTGCAGGAATGTGCACCATGACAATATAATTCAGAAACTAATGCGATATGAGTACCTTGCTATTCATGAATTTAATCACCTTCCTTAGGACCCGAAGACACTCGCTCCATTGCTACCCGTCTTGCAGCTTCGGGCTTAATTTATTACTTATCCGTAACACGCTTTCCTACTCTAATGACCTCGCTGTCGACGAGATGTTAAACTCTGCCTACTTACCTTAGGTAACACGCTCCCCAGACACTTTATTCTCAAAGCCCAATAAAACAAGCGTACCAACACAGGTGAATGAGAATAATTCCCTAGTAAGTTACTCGCCATTTTCACTATTATAGTAATCGCAAGCACTCGGATCACATGGGCCAGTAGTCACATAAGCAATACCAACCATGCTCGCCGACCATACCTACCGAACCGATCGAACTGACAATCCATTACGGCAATCCATATCGACCGACCATACCGAACGATCATATCGCTATAAACATACCTCAAACAGAGCTCAGTCGACCTTAAAGAATCTCAGACTGACATAATATTTCGAAGTTAACTGTAGCTCACCTTGTGCACTTTGCTCACACAACTTTTGCACAAAACAGCTGATTTAAGCCAAGAAATATTAAACTTAGAATCAATATAGAACATATTAATTTATTTCACGAATTCTATACTTTAGAATTTTTGCGTATCACATTTGCAGAAAGTGCGTGTCTACTAATTAATAATGAAAACTTGCTAGAACTACGATAATAAATATTAGAAAATCTGCAAAGTATTTTGGTGATTAGGCAGTTAAAAGTGTCCTCTGGCATATTTTATAATGTGCATGATGTAATAGGTTTTGGTCTTCAACAGTTATTTGAAATATGGACATATTTTGACATTTTGGTAGGGAAAATATGGGAATAATCTAAAGAAAGCCCAATAAAAAACTTCAGAACTTTGATGGAAAGGATGTGCATTATGAAAAGGATAGAACTTACCAGACTGATAGCTAAGAAGACCAGGAAAGAGTAGACGATATATCACCTGTCGCATCAGATGTCGTCAGAATTTGGTTGTCTAATACACATGCACAGTCCGAGATGTCATGTTGCTAAAAACCAGTCACGAGCAAGCAATATGGCATCACTCTAAACAATGACATAATTTTCTCCGCAAGAGTGCTCTAGCCACCATGGCCGGAAATAAAGATGGCAGTCTAGCGAATGCGACTGATTAGCCAGTCATTAATTGCCGGAGTATCAGTCGCTGCTGGCGATAAGAGGATGTGCTCCGCCATTTATTGAGAGAGGGAGAGAAAGAGAGGAGTCAGAATCTAACCCAGGAGTGCATGTCATTGCGGTNGGGGGGGGGGGAGCAACAAATGGCTAAGAGTACTCGGGTGAAAAACATTACGCATGCGTTTTTGTGATGTCTTTCCAAATTACATACTTAAATAATATTTTGGTTTTTTAAAGTTCTTATATAATTTTTTATAAATTTTGTTTTTGGATATTTTTCCCAAATTATGGACGCATTTTTGGGTTGTAGGCTAAACCATTGTCAATTACCAGGGCTAAAGTTGAAGGTTAAATATCACAGTCAAGGTCACACAACCAGCATGGTCTCCATTTGAAATCGTTGACCAGCTATTCAGCACTTGAACCGCGAAGCCTGCTGCCAGAACAGCCAAATGTATCTATTGTCCACCATGGAAGAACCACTTCAAAGGCACCTTAGAACAAACACGGGAATAAAGTTTGTATGAAGTCAGTGGTTTCTTGAACTCAGAATAAAGACAAAAGGCTAGTTGTAGATGAGGAATGTTAGAGGTTAGAGTGAGATCTGGGGTCCACAGTTCAAATACTGGCTGTAGTTTCGAAACTTTTAAAGCGATATTTGTGTGTTAGATCNAGTGAGATCTGGGGTCCACAGTTCAAATACTGGCTGTAGTTTCGAAACTTTTAAAGCGATATTTGTGTGTTAGATCCTGTAAATGTGCTCATCGCAACTGTTATAAGGTTTCAAGTAATACCCAGCGAGTTTGAGAATCTAAACCATAAAAAAGAAAATTTCTCAGACANGCAACTGTTATAAGGTTTCAAGTAATACCCAGCGAGTTTGAGAATCTAAACCATAAAAAAGAAAATTTCTCAGACACAAAATCTGGTTGATCATTTTTCTAAGTGATGGGATAACATTTATACGCGTGCTAACGAGCATGTAAAAACAAATAAAACACACGAAAAAAAAAAATGTGGAGACGCAAATTTTGAGATCCAACAGGAAATCATAAAAAAGTAGGATAAAAAATTAATAACCGAGACTCAAGTTCTGGAATAATACTAAAACAAGCAAGCGAAATATATTATTTTTAATAAACTCTACTTCACAGAGGAACTGGAACCTTGAGAACCAAACTACTTTATTGCTCCCTCTGGCTGATTATAGGCTCCACCGAAATGAGGTTAAGAAGGCAACTGTGTCGTCACACCACCTCTTGAACACAGCAGTCCGAACCTGATGCGTGAGCTTGGGAATGTGGAACACTGGCGACTAGACGTGGGTCGTTACGTCATTGTCAAGAAACGTAACGAAACTAGTTAGAACCAGCGGCAGTGGTCAAAATTTTGTTCACTAAAAACATGCTAGTTTTTTTTCTGCTCTATAAACAACTCTATCATCTATATAGTTACTCACGAAACGAAAATAAATGAAATCACTATTTAAGTTTGTAGCTATACAGTTAAATCAATAACGTAATACTGACACAAATTAACTTCCCTTCATACTTTATTCAGGCTTAGGACTGACTGCGTGATTGCAGGAAATGTACTTACTTAACTTACTTTTGTATATTAATTCTGATTGATTAGTGATTACTACTATAAAACTATGATTTTAATAAAATCATTAATGCAGGCGTATTTAGAAGTTAATTTGATTGAATATACAATGATTGATATATTTACACTATTTACAGTTCATTTACACTTTTTCTGTCATGTGTTTTTGCACTTTTATTTACATTTAATTTTACACTGTACAATAGTTTTGTTCGGTTATTTACACTTTTTATTTTTTATATCTTAAATCTATTTGGATTTAGGTTGACATTTAAATACGTCAACTGGGCAACTTTATTTGTCTTTAATTGTGTGCGGCGGTTATTGATAATAAGTCCTGTCTTGCTAAATATCCTCTCGCACGGAACTGAGGTTGCCATTATGTTGCCATACTTACGCAGAAGTATGGCAAGGTTTGGGTTGACAGTATAATAACGCATTTATAAGAATCACTACTTGTCATTTGACTCGAAACTAGTGATTCGGTTATTTTCCGCGTAGCTAGTTATTGTAACTAGTGACGTGAAATAACGCCCACGCCTACTGGCGACAGTGCATCAGCATGCCATGCACTAGCCACGCAGCACACTACAGCAAATATTTCAATGTCAGCAATTTCTAACTAGAATCATGGAAGAGAAATGCGACTTGCGACAGCAGCGCTTCTTGTCGCTCGGTGTGGTCGGCCAGCTTTCTACCACTGCGAAATTCGCGAGTGAAGAGATTTGGGCGATTCTTGACATCGAGGTCTTGAGAGCTGATGAGGATGGAGCGAGGCGAGTATGGAGCAGCGCCAGAATGCAAGGGCGAGGGAAAGGGGAGATCACTAAAAAAAACCCACCGACCGGCAGCATCGTTGAGTATATTCTCACAAACGAGGCCATTCCCGCCTCGGGAAGGGTGTGTGTTAGCCATGCTAGATTACAATAAAAACAGAGCTTATTTCACTAGGGCTGAAAATTAGCATGTTTAAACGATGACTTTTCACTTTGCACATTTTAACGTGCCTTTATCAATACACGCACTGCAAGCACAATATACGCTGAGTATAAAATAATGCCCCAACTTTGAAGATCTATAATATAATAACCAAATAACCTACAACCTTAAATGACCAATCAAATGAACCGTGGAACCTTGAAGTTTGTTTACCATACATTCATAAATGTTCAATGTGACTACCATGAGCGGCCTATAGTTTCTTCTGCGACAAACGAATGTCATCTTGATGTCACTCATGCGATGTGGAGTGAGGGTTTCACTGCAGAAGTGATCGGATCGGATCATGCCACGCCACACAATAACAAAGATGCAATGTGCTAGGATCTTTTCTCTCGTATAAAGTGGTGTTTTACTACGTATGATTGCTGAAACTGTGGGTATGTCACAAAGTGATGTGTCTACGATTTGGAGACGATACATATCTCGTAATCGACCGCAATCTGGTAGCCTTTGCTGTACATACAAGCACACCTAACCCATTATTTTATCATTAATGTGTTAACAACTTGTATATAACAAACTTATGACTGTTCATAATAAAAATTTGCACTCTCATAATTTGTTTACAAATACTACATAGGTTTTATTAAAATAATTACAAATATACTAAAACTGCTGCATATACATAATGCCTTATATGCCACCAAATGTCAAGTGGCGGTCAGCAACTGGCGTGATTATCGGCGACAATAAGCGGCCATATTTTCTTCCTGGGAGTATTGCGAGTGTTAAGACCTCCCCTTGTTTTTCTATTTTTCTATTCTTTTACTTCGATGATGTTATTTTGTGGGAAATTCGATATTCGTATGAAATATTTAANGAGGTTGCCATTATGTTGCCATACTTACGCAGAAGTATGGCAAGGTTTGGGTTGACAGTATAATAACGCATTTATATGAATCACTACTTGTCATTTGACTCGAAACTAGTGATTCGGTTATTTTTCGCGTAGCTAGTTATTGTAACTAGTGACGTGAAATAACGCCCACGCCTACTGGCGACAGTGCATCAGCATGCCATGCACTAGCCACGCAGCACACTACAGCAAATATTTCAATGTCAGCAATTTCTACCTAGAATCATGGAAGAGAAATGCGACATGCGACAGCAGCGCTTCTTGTCGCTCGGTTTGGTCAGCCAGCTTTCTACCACTGCGAAATTCGCGAGTGAAGAGATTTGGGCGATTCTTGACATCGAGGTCTTGAGAGCTGATGAGGATGGAGCGAGGCGAGTATGGAGCAGCGCCAGAATGCATGGGCGAGGGAAAGGGGAGATCACTAAAAAAAACCCACCGACCGGCAGCATCGTTGAGTATATTCTCACAAACGAGGCCATTCCCGCCTCGGGAAGGGTGTGTGTTAGCCATGCTAGATTACAATAAAAACAGAGCTTATTTCACTAGGGCTGAAAATTAGCATGTTTAAACGATGACTTTTCACTTTGCACATTTTAACGTGCCTTTATCGATACACGCACTACAAGCACAATACACGTTGAGTATAAAATAATGCCCCAACTTTGAAGATCTATAATATAATAACCAAATAACCTACAACCTTAAATGACCAATCAAATGAACCGTGGAACCTTGAAGTTTGTTTACCATACATTCGTAAATGTTCAATGTGACTACCATGAGCGGCCTATAGTTTCTTCTGCGACAAACGAATGTCATCTTGATGTCACTCATGCGATGTGGAGTGAGGGTTTCACTGCAGAAGTGATCGGATCGGATCATGCCACGCCACACAATAACAAAGATGCAATGTGCTAGAATCTTTTCTCTCGTATAAAGTGGTGTTTTACTACGTATGATTGCTGAAACTGTGGGTATGTCACAAAGTGATGTGTCTACGATTTGGAGACGATACATATCTCGTAATCGACCGCAATCTGGTAGCCTTTGCTGTACATACAAGCACACCTAACCCATTATTTTATCATTAATGTGTTAACAACTTGTATATAACAAACTTATGACTGTTCATAATAAAAATTTGCACTCTCATAATTTGTTTACAAATACTACATAGGTTTTATTAAAATAATTACAAATATACTAAAACTGCTGCATACACACAATGCCTTATATGCCACCAAATGTCAAGTGGCGGTCAGCAACTGGCGTGATTATCGGCGACAATAAGCGGCCATATTTTCTTCCTGGGAGTATTGCGAGTGTTAAGACCTCCCCTTATTTTTCTATTTTTCTATTCTTTTACTTCGATGATGTTATTTTGTGGGAAATTCGATATTCGTATGAAATATTTAAAGCGTCAGAATGGGACTTTCACTTTCTTGTTGTTAGCAGCACTGTCCAGGTTGCACGTGTATTTGTTGATAAAATAAAATGTGGTGTTTTTAATTTTTCGTATTTTTTTGACTACTGTGAATACTTTTTCACGTGAAAAGACAAAATGGCAAATAAAGAAAATTATGAAATGACAGATGTCCTTCGAAGTTTGAGATATGATACCGAATCTCTTAAAAAAATGAAAGAGTTGGCTCAGTCCGAGAAATTGAAACTTGAGGTACGTGATGAAATTGTCCTGTTATTTAGAACCGCTTTCGTTTCTTCATATACCAAACCCCTTGAACGTACCATTTCCTGTAACTGTTCAATGATTCGTATTTGTTAAAAATCCGACTTAAAAAAAAAAAGAGAAATGTATTAACATATGTAATTACTCTGCATACAAATTTCACGGGGTCATCACGATATTCGCAATACATACTAGGAAGCGCGATAGTAGTGAGGACTATAAAGATTAAGGAAATTGTCTAGTAAAACACATACATTTTATGTATAATAATGTAAATTGGGTCGCTTAACTGTGTAAAATGAAGACCTAACCTTACTTATCCTAACTTCGCAATAAGTTAATCATGGAGGGGGGAGGGGGAATTGACAACGCGTTATCACCCGTCGGAAAAAGTACGACACTGGATTAAATGACAGTAATTAATTGGTGTCGAAATAAGATTTAATAACGTGTCCGTATTCTTATACTGTTGCGTGATTCACTTATCTTGAAGTTAGGTTTAGTTAGGCATTAGGTATTCTGCGATTGACACAGCTAAGTGCCGGCAGTATGCAAGCACTGCAATTTCGACGCTAATGCAGTATGAGACAGTACAATCCATTGCACTGAATGCAATTAACATCCTAACATATGACCATGTACAGCCCATTAAATTGATTATCTGAATATCGATGACGTTACTCATTCTTGTAGGTTAATGATACACCTCCATGGTATATAGTGCTGACACACATGACATGTTCACTTTCTGTTGTAACTCTTCTAAACTGCACACACACACTCGTATTTCCTCACAGTAATTAAGATTTAAGAGTCCGCATCACTGCATGCCTAACCCACTTGAGTTATCTACAACAAGGNCACACACTCGTATTTCCTCACAGTAATTAAGATTTAAGAGTCCGCATCACTGCATGCCTAACCCACTTGAGTTACCTACAACAAGGTAATCCTTGCAAAACCCAAATGTACAGTTTTCATAACTCTCTGATATTCTCTTCACAAAAGATGNTATAATAATGTAAATTGGGTCGCTTAACTGTGTAAAATGAAGACCTAACCTTACTTATCCTAACTTCGCAATAAGTGAATCATGGAGGGGGGAGGGGGAATTGACAACGCGTTATCACCCGTCGGAAAAAGTACGACACTGGATTAAATGACAGTAATTAATTGGTGTCGAAATAAGATTTAATAACGTGTCCGTATTCTTATACTGTTGCGTGATTCACTTATCTTGAAGTTAGGTTTAGTTAGGCATTAGGTATTCTGNTATAATAATGTAAATTGGGTCGCTTAACTGTGTAAAATGAAGACCTAACCTTACTTATCCTAACTTCGCAATAAGTTAATCAGGGAGGGGGGAGGGGGGATTGACAACGCGTTATCGCCCGTCGGAAAAAGTACAACACTGGATTAAATTACAGTAATTAATTGGTGTCGAAATAAGATTAAATCACGTGTCCGTATTCTTATACTGTTGCGTGATTCACTTATCTTGAAGTTAGGTTTAGTTAGGCATTAGGTATTCTGCGATTGACACAGCTAAGTGCCGGCAGTATGCAAGCACTGCAATTTCGACGCTAATGCAGTATGACACAGTACAATCCATTGCACTGAATACAATTAACATCCTAACATATGACCATGTACAGCCCATTAAATTGATTATCTGAATATCGATGACGTTACTCATTCTTGTAGGTTAATGATACACCTCCATGGTATATAGTGCTGACACACATGACATGTTCACTTTCTGTTGTAACTCTTCTAAACTGCACACACACACTCGTATTTCCTCACAGTAATTAAGATTTAAGAGTCCGCATCACTGCATGCCTAACCCACTTGAGTTATCTACAACAAGGTAATCCTTGCAAAACCCAAATGTACAGTTTTCATAACTCTCTGATATTCTCTTCACAAAAGATGNCCTACAACAAGGTAATCCTTGCAAAACCCAAATGTACAGTTTTCATAACTCTCTGATATTCTCTTCACAAAAGATGATTGAAGGTAATTATTAAGTTTAGGGGCTTTTCTAAAAAAAAAACAAAAAAAAATTCAAAATTATGAAATATTTATACTCTACTAATCATGTAGAACACTAATATACTAGGGACAAAGTTTTAAAATAAGTACCACATATTAAAAAAATTGAACAAAATTGTGAAGTGAGCAGTATAGCCAGTTTGTGTACGTTTCTGAACGGAACGTCGTAGACCAACAAAAGTTGCATTAATGCATTCTGCACAGCTTACCTTGTTCATATTCAAGAGGGCGTATTGTTAAAATAAGTAGAACATATTTAAAAAAACTTGCAAAATATGTTTGTTTACGTCTATTAACATCAGAGGAATTATACCAGCCCCCTACCTACGTGAGTCAATTTACATTCTTTTGGTGTGTTTTACAGTTCCTCTAAATCCCTACAATCCTACATTCGTAGTTTAGTGTAAAACCCTACTATCCTAGGTTAGTGTAAAACCCAACAAACCTAGGTTAGTTTAAAAATGTAAAATAGTGATTCACCCATCGTGGGGTTAGGTTCTATTAGGTTAGGTGGGCACATATTACGAAATTAGTCTGACGTTAATGCCCCCATTATATTCGTGTTCTGCATCATTAGTAGAGTAGAAATATACCATCTTCCGTGAATTATTTTTATTTTTACAGAAAAACCCCTAAACTTAATAATTACCGTTGGGGTGGCTGGTGAGTTCCAGTTGGCTACTTCTCAGTCTGTAAAAGCACTTCCATCACACAGATGTCGTCTTTGAAAATTGACACACAAGAACTGCCATTCCAGAGGTGTGAGCTGGTACTTTTATGTATCTAATTTGATTTATTTATTTAATAATTGTTCCGTTGTGTCTTATAAACATGGCGAAAGCCATAAGACTATGCAATACATCATTTTTTACAATAACATACGACAAAACCATAATATCATCCTATACAAATTTGTCATAATTAAAAGACATTTAAACAGTTCTACCGTACAAAATAAATAAATACGCCTTATACAAACTCACAAATATTACTACCTTCACACCTCCAAGTATTCTTTGACAGATTAAAAAGAACATGACAACAAAAAGTCTTTAAATAATTTTCTAAATGCATTAGGTTCTTTGATGTTACTGATCTGAAAGGGGAATTTGTTGAACATGCTTGTGGCCGCATACAAGGCTCCATTCCAGGTAGCTCTTCTCACTGCCAGCCATGCCAATGAATAACCACATCTGTATGATGAGAGACCATTGGCCTCCCGTTCTGGAGGGTCTAGGTTCGATTTCCTGGTTTTGTTTTTCCAGTGGGTTTCTTAAACCACTTGTCGCCTGACAAATGCTGGGGTGGCTCCTTTAGGGCACTGAAATGCTATTTCCAAGCCCTCCAACATAGCAAAACCAGCTTTTTCACACTGCTATAGCTCGTAACGCACTGGTGGGAAACATGCAAAACAATTATAGGGACCTGCACTAAACTTTGCTTCAGACATTCCAACTATAAAAAATGATAGGGTCACTGCTCGAAGTCCCATAGGTACATGCAACATGACGGAAACACTACACCCCAATTCAGCGCCTAGGGCGTAGGAGTGATGAGGCATTAGGCGCACATGTCAGTGTGGTCCTTATCGCTCGCTTACTTCTGAGCCTCAAATGTTCTAAAAAACTCCTAGTAGGTGACGTCTTTAATACAGGCCCTGGCCAATTCCTTCCTTTTTCCTAGATATCTATTGCTATACCAAGGCCTTGTCGCTGTTCAAAATTCTTAAAAAAAAGAATTTCTAAATTAATAAATAATAACAATGTTATGATGGAAAATTATGTTGCCTTGTCATTCTGGTAGAGCATTGCATAAAGCATCCACGTCAAGACTGCAGATGTGTGGAACAGTCTTATGCACCCTTTCCATCCCCACCTCAACAAGTTTGGTCGTCTGCAAAGAAATAAGCACTCGCTGTGGAAAACTAAAAATAGTGTACTCGAGGTGTACAATTACTTCCAAACACCGAACAACAGTAGTCTATAGATACGCCACCTACCCTGAGGTTTTAATGTAATGTCACATCGCACATCATGAAGAAATATAGGGAAGGACTATGCTGGGACATCTGTGTGCTGTTTTAACACATTTGCATAGAATTGCTTTGCCCGTAACATTGTGCACCAAAATGCATAAAGTTGAGTTGAGAGATTTGGGTGGCTCTTAACAACGAGGTCTTGAGAGCCGACGAGGGTGAAATGGGGTAAGAACGGAAAAGTGCCCGAAATGCAAGGGAGGGGGAAACGGAGATCCTAGAGAAAACCCGCCAACCAGCAGCATCGTCCGGCACGATTCCCACTTGCGAAAATCCGGGAGTTACCCAGCTGGGGATTGAACCTGGTTCACCTTGGTGGGAGGCGATCAGTGTAGCCGCTCAGCCACCACAGCCTCTAAAATGCATTAAGTTAAGGGATGTGTGAGTTAATGGACCATCAATGTCTTGTCCATTGACTGTGTGCAGATGCACAAGCTGGAGGTCATGAACGAACTGCGTATGTACGAGTGTATGCTGCGGGACCTGAAAGCTGGCAAGACTGTCTCCTCTGAGGAATACTTCAACAGGCCTCACGTGCGGCAGGAGGTTGTTCCCGACGTGTACATCCCTGAGGCCAAGACTGAAGCCGATCCCGACACTGTCAACAGAGAGCGTATCGACATTGGACTGAGAAATCTGCAGTGTAAGTTTACTTGTAGTGGTAATGTTCGTAAAGGCTGTTCACTGTTAATTGAACACTTTTGAAATCATCTTTTGAAAAATGTCACTGTTATTTATTTTATTGGGTGCACTTACTGACGAGCACCCAGTAAAGTTGGTGCCAATAGAGGGATAGTAGTTCCATGTCTTAAAGTTTAATTAAAGATGTTAGCTAAACTTTTCTGAATAATGAAAAGATTTATTTTGCTCCAAATTTTGATGCTTTAAATGTAAGAATTCGTAAAACATTACTTTTTTTTAAAATAATTTCACGGTCTCACTTGGCTGATGCATGAATAAAGTGATCAGGCTTATGGCAATGTTAATTTTGCATATGGTGGGAGAATACACAACGTCCATACAAGTATATCTTAAGCGGGGCTTTCAAAACTGCTCAGTTTACAGTGAACACTCTGTAGACATTTGTATTGTGTTATGTAGAACTGGATTTTTTGGTGGCGTAACCTTTTTTTTTAATGTTAGTACTAGTTTAACAGCCAGTTATTTCTAGCACATTTTACAATCAAATAGTCTCTGACTTGACAAGTACTTGGGAACTAAAATTAGATCCAGAATGCTTACAATTCATATCCCACCCACAGTACATCCAGTTTTCTCTGAAAAGAAAGAGATATATTCCTAAATTAACAACAGTTCCACAGCTAACCATTTTTTTTTATGATAGGTAACATAGTGTGTGATATGGTCCCAAAATTCATGCAGTGATGTTTCTGTTTGCCATTTTTGCTTCATCTCGGAACTATTATTGCTCGTGTAATGAACGTGTTTGATGACTCAGCAGACATGCTTTAATTTTATTCAGGAGGTTGCTGGTTCAGTGCCATTTAACTAGGGTGGGTTTTACCATCTGATTTTCAGTCTCGTTAGATTAAGATTGCATCTGAAATAAAATTTTACTTTACATTATGTTGCATACGATAAATTAATATAGATTTGGGTTAAGGTTACAAGTAGGCTGCTAGACTACAAAAAATATATCAAAGGACAGAAATACAAGTACTCAGTCTAGTTGTTTAATTTCTGTCCTTTTATTTATATATTTAATACAGATTTGGTGTGAACCTTAAGAGCAATTGTCATATTGTGTGAGGTGTGTATAAAATGTTAAGCAAATGATATTTGAAACCAAAACAGAAGATACAAGAAAATTGCCTTTATTGACTTTCACCGCACTCACCATCCTTCACAACACACTTTTGACAGCGTTCGTAAAGCTTCCGGGAACCGTCATGAAAGGCTTCTTTAAGAGTCAATTGCATATCCACTGTCACACTTTCTTGGATTGTCATCATGTCTGCAAAAACATGCACCTTTTGTGGCCCTCTCCAGGTAGGGACCAGAGGAATGTGGTGGATGATCGAGAACAGGGACGCCGTGCTGAACCAATAATTGGCGCACAGAGGTCACATTTGCGTTACTGTGCAGCAACATCCACTGTCCAGTCCTGCGCAACTCTGGTCAAACACAGTGACTGTGTCATGAGCTTTGTTCGCGGGGTCGGTACCTTTTACTACTTTTTTTACACCCAATCAGCAACTTCGCGTTCTTGTTACCGGAAGTAATATTTTGGTTGCACAACTAGATGGTTCTACTGGATGGTGCAGTTACAACTGTAGCACTTGGGTGCTACACCTTGTACACCACCGCGAGGAAGTGGAGTTCTAGTTGCAGAAGGATTTAAAATAAACAGGGGTAGGCGGGAGAAATAGATTTTGAATTTAAGATAAGTTTAAAATGTATATAAAGGTGGAGCCTAATTTTGTTTTCCCTTAGCAGCCGTTGTGTGTCTGTTTTTTTAATTTTTTATTAAGTCATGTGTTGTACTCAAAATGCAAAAGACTTTAGCAAAAATTGTGTTAGGTAGTTGTTTGTTTATCAAATATGTTGTAGTAATTCAAAAATTAGGATATTTTTGTTTTAATTTACTGTTTTGTGTTCCTCAGGTTTAATGACTGGAGAAATTTATGTTTCTGATCAAGAAGAAAATGATGAAGAAGAAGAAGAAGAAGAGGAAGAAGATATAAGGATGATTGTTTAGTAGTGCGACCAGAATCATCTTGAGTTCAACGTATCACGTATGTACTGTAATCAAACCNGTATAAAATGTTAAGCAAATGATATTTGAAACCAAAACAGAAGATACAAGAAAATTGCCTTTATTGACTTTCACCGTACTCACCATCCTTCACAACACACTTTTGACAGCATTCGTAAAGCTTCCGGGAACCGCCATGAAATACTTCTTTAAGAGTCAATTGCATAGCCGCTGTCACACTTTCTTGGATTGTCATCATGTCTTCAAAAACATGCACCTTTTGTGGCCCTCTCCAGGTAGGGACCAGAGGAATGTGGTGGATGATCGAGAACAGGGACGCCGTGCTGAACCAATAATTGGCGCACAGAGGTCACATTTGCGTTACTGTGCAGCAACATCCACTGTCCAGTCCTGCGCAACTCTGGTCGAACACAGTGACTGTGTCATGAGCTTTGTTCGTGGGGTCGGTACCTTTTACTACTTTTTTTTCACCCAATCAGCAACTTCGCGTTCTTGTTACCGGAAGTAATATTTTGGTTGCACAACTAGATGGTTCTACTGGATGGTGCAGTTACAACTATAGCACTTGTACACCACCGCGAGGAAGTGGAGTTCTAGTTGCAGAAGGATTTAAAATAAACAGGGGTAGGCGGGAGAAATATATTATGAATTTAAGATAAGTTTAAAATGTATATAAAGGTGCAGCCTAATTCTGTTTTCCCTTAGCAGCCGTTGTGTGTCTGTTTTTTTTATTTTTTATTAAGTCATGTGTTGTACTCAAAATGCAAAAGACTAGCAAAAATTGTGTTAGGTAGTTGTTTGTTTATCAAATATGTTGTAGTAATTCAGAAATTAGGATATTTTTGTTTTAATTTACTGTTTTGTGTTCCTCAGGTTTAATGACTGGAGAAATTTATGTTTCTGATCAAGAAGAAAATGATGAAGAAGAAGAAGAGGAAGAAGATGNGAAGAAGAAGAGGAAGAAGATATAAGGATGATTGTTTAGTAGTGCGACCAGAATCATCTTGAGTTCAACGTATCACGTATGTACTGTAATCAAACCATAAATGTGTTTGTATTGAATGTTTTGTTGTAGAGGTATTCACGTACGGCGTATTAAAATAGTGTTTTGCAGTTGATGATGGAACGGTATGCCACCTAAAGTAACACTGCCTTTGCTCAATACACCATCGTTACGAATACCGTAGAACCCCTACTTTACACTTCGTAACTTGAGGGGGAACTAAACAAACTTGAAGACCGTCTTTGTAGTTAATATAGATTAACAGGTAGTACAGATACTTGTTTAATATTTTGAGGTGAAAAAGTTAATTTAATAAATTTCCAGCACTGTTTGTTATTTGTGTTGTTTTTGTAGTAGTGTAAACAACTTTTAAAAGTAAGTATTTATTTTCCTGTGTCAACTGTAAGTTAGCCTTTGTTTCTGTTGATTTCACCGGTGAAATTTTGATGTTTATTTACAACTAAACCAGACTGCAATTTATGAACTTCAAAATTTGGTTGGCCTCATGGATTAAAAAAGTATAAGATAAGGGAAACCGTAATGAATTGCAATGTAAATGGCGGGACTGAATAAATTTGGGAAAAATGTAATTGAGGGGAATGTAAAATCAAGGTTTTACTGTACTTCATTTTGAATATCTGAACAATTAATATGTTTTGTCCATAGAAATTTCACAGTTCCTTGTACTTTGAGCTTGGCTTATGTGTCCAGCTGTTAACCATCGCTACAATTGCTGGAGTGATGATAACTACGATAACTCGCTAGTGAGGCAAGGCTACAACCTCTATTCCATGCATATGCCAAGATAGGTTCTGGAATTCTACCATGGCTCAGCATTAGGTGTTACGTATTTTTTGAACGTCCTTTGTTTTTATATATTAAAAAATTAGGCCAAACTCATGTCCATTTTTATAATATGCAGTGTACACCTAGCTGATAGGAACCCTTTTAATAAATTGCCTGTACAAATTTCTCTTAAACCTTTTTTTAACCTAGTTCCTGTCGATATTTCATCTTTCACAGTGAATTTTCATGTCATTATAGCTGAAAATAGCACTAGCTGAACAGCATCATAGAGGGATGTAAACGATACTAGCATAAAGTTGCCCAGGAATATGTAGAGAACCCCTTTCTACTTACCCTGATTTTACACTTCCCTGTATTTTACAACAATTTTATTCTGTCCCATTGAATATAGGCAGTCCTCTACTTGCGGACATAACGTGGTCCTGATTTTGTGTATGAAAGTAGAACTCTTATGTTAATGTGATAAATGAGATTCTGTTCGAGGATGGCAAAAAAAAAAATTCAAAACAATATATTTCACATACTAGGAAACAAGATTGTGCATAAAAAGTTATTTTAAAGTGTTTCAATATATAGCTAACAGTTAAAACAATTGAAAAGACACATTTTACACACACAAACATTTGACTAATTACAGTGAGTACATACGTACAGATTCAGCTCTCTTTGGAGTAGTATGAACCCTGTTTAGCAATCACTGGGACCTGGTGTAGATGACTTATCAGTAGGGCCTGGAAATATTCGCGAAGCATTGACGAAATTGCTTGTTCTCAAGTGTATCTAAAACCACAGTGGGAGCTTCTTTTACTATGAAAACTCTTTCAAACAATAAGTTTTACAATTTTACATTTGTTATACATCATTATCTCTCATTTGCTTCACATACGTGCTGATAACAAAACTATTTGCGTGGTGATCACGTTGTTGGCCATAAAAACAGAGCAAAATTTTATGTCACGAGAACAATTCATAAACTGATTCGTAGCAATAGCAAGGTCGAAAGATTATCGTTGCCCGTACAGTTCAATATACATTGAGCCGAATCGCCATGGTGCTCGTTCACGGTCAGAATCACGTCTCCGTGTACTTTATTTAAAAAGGAACATCTCTCACCAGAAATATTGGTGATGTAACGGAAGTAAATGGTACGTATGTATAATACAGATGAATGTTTTTTTTTTTTTTTTTTGTGAAATGTAATAATTATGCAGTAAAAATTTGCGCTGTATGTGTAAACAGTGCAGACTTGACTTATCTTCTGTGCTTTGTGATTAGGTTCTTGACAACTAGCAAATGTGACATTTGCGACTATTTAGCGAGGGTGGTGATTGTAGTCGATTGCTTACGTCGCAAAACCGGTTAAGACTGCAAAAAAGTAGTTACAGTTTTAGATTGTGCACAAGAGTTTGAAAGAACAGTTTTTTTTTATAAACTAACAAAAGTGCAAAACTGCGATGTAAACATTGAGTGGGTGGGAAAATACACATGCTTAAGCACTGCTTTGGTGATAGTGGAGGACATAAAAAATAAAAAGACAACTGCATTGGAAGCAAATTTGTGTAATTTTCATACTGCTGAGAAAATAAACACAAACAGGTTCCTACCACTTAATTGTAAAAATATTTTTACTATGTAAGGAGTATTTTTATTCTTACAATAACTGGCGACTCGGCCCGGCTTCGCCCGGGTACAATTTAGTTTTTACAGCGATACACTAATAAATAAATTGGGAAAAGACAATTACAATATTATATGATATGATAGTAAATTAGTAAACTACATACTATCGTATATAACATACATACACGTCACGCCTGTCTCCCAGAGGGGTAGGCAGAGATTATGGACCTCCATTTACCACGATCCTGACATACCTACCTTCTTTGCTTTATTTACATTCATGCATCTCTAATATAACATTATTATATGATAACGGTTTGGAAATTTCTTTGTATACAACATTAATCGTTTTGCCTCCGACCGCCAGCATAAAAAGATTTCTGTTTGACGTGACACGCGAAAGGGCTACGTATAGTTGTCCGTGTGAAAAACATGCTCCATTCAAATCCACTCCAGACACATTAAGTTTTTGACCCTGTGCCTTATGTATGGTCATATCAAATCAAACTCTTATTGGAAATTGGACTCTTTTAAAATTAAAAGGCAAATCCGAGGGAATCATTGGTATTCTAGGTATTAAAACAGTTTCTCCAGCACCGCAGCCAGTTAGAATAGTACCTTCAATGAAATAACTTTTTAAACTTTTTATTTGTAATCGAGTCCAGTTGCATAATTTCAGTGGATTTACATTTTGCAATAAAATTATGGGAGATCCAACTTTTAAAATCAGTTTGTGTGGTGGCATGCCAGAAGGATTCAATGCGTTGAGAAACTCTGTGGGATAGTACACAGCTTCTTCACTGTCGAGTACTGTATCTACTGAGTAATTGACGTGTGTTTGTGCATTAAGTTTTGAGAGCACTAATTCATTAATTTTTTCGACTTGTTCATTAATAGGCAATAATATTGCTTTTTCTTTGAGCCACGATAGTGCCTTATTTGAAAGGTTGTGTATTTCAAGGTATACGTTATCTATCGGTAGTTGGTTGGTGACTAAAACACATATATCACTATTGAGAGAAATTTTTCCACAATCCATTGGAAGTTCTCAATTTCTGACTTTCAGTAGCATGTCAGCAAACATGGTGTTCTCTTCTGAAGACATAAGTACTCTCAGGTTTGTTTTGAGTGCTAGTTTTGTTACATTGGGCCAAAGATACAATCTTTTTAATGATGCATTGACTTCATCAGCCCCCCGCCCGCGCATAGGTCCGTGCGCGCATGTCTTGATTTTAGAAATTACTTTTTCACAAAATGTTTCATAATATTTAAAGTATTGGCGATAATTGTATGCTGTAAAGGACATTTATTATCTACATTAAACAGTTTTAATTATGAATTAATTTATTTTGATAAAGATTAAGTTCTTTATGGTTAGAAAAGACAGTGAATTTTACGTTTGTTTTTACTGCATAATTTAAATTGTAAATACGCTTATTACTACTTATCTATTAAAGATAGAAATATGCTACTGCTGACTTTTTTTGTAGATCATTTAATTTTACATAATTCTCTTATACATGATTTTGTTATATCTCTAAAGGATTAGGTAGCATATTCCATGAGAGCGCGCTGGCAGCAAACTTTTTTCCCCGACTTTATTTACTAATACCTTCAATGCTCAGCTCCTATAAGTGCTAGGGCAATTTTTAATACACACAAACCTTCCTAGATAAATGCAGATCATAACAGTAAAAACAGCATCCAAATCCGTTGAGTGGTTCTCAATATTAGCGCAGTTATACAGACAGACATGCGCCAGGGACTTCCTTTTATACTATGTATATCAATAATAAAATATTTTCTTGTATTTTGTAGTTAGGTTTTGTGTTTGAGTAATATTGAACTGAACGGGATTTAATTAAAATATTGTTATCTGCAAATGAACAAAAGCTGTATGTGGGTGATGTAAAAATCTTGTAAAACTCAAATGCTAGTGAATGTTCTCTGGCAGTTTTAAATGTCTTGATAAAGTACAAGATTTATCACACAAAAATTACTGTGGCGTGACGTGTGTTACAGGACCAGTGTGCTCTAATAAGGTTGTCCTTTCATCTTTATCGTTACATATAATGTTTTCCACTTACATATGTACTGATTAAAAGAATGAATAACAAATTCCATTTAGTTTGAGTGAAATCATTACATAAAAAACAGATTCATGTTTTAATAATAATACATAATTTTGTTTTGCCATAAAATTTATTTGACGAAGTAAAAATATTTTTTTGACAAAATGGTAAAAATTTGATAATGAAATCAGCTTATTTTATTTACAGTAAAACTGGAGCCCTACGTATCAACTTTGCAGAAAAAGTTTATTAGCAACAGTTGAACACCTTTTCATACAATTGTATGCAGCACATCGTAACTGCTTCAACAGCTTGACAAACTCGAGAACTTCTCTCTTCATCTGAATCATTTTCTTCAATGATGTTTAAAAAGTTTTCAAGATTTTTTAAAGCATCGTTAATTTTTTTTCTTGTAAGGGTGTTTGTTGTTTGTTCTGGACAGCCATAATTTTGAGCAGCTGTGGATGCTGATGAATTTGCCTCTTGAAGAGCAAGTAGATCTTCATTTGTCAATGCCTCTGAATGTGAGGCCATCAGATCATCAACATCTTCAGAAGTAACCTCCAGATCCAGCTGATGCATAACTTTAACAATTTGTTCTGTTGAGCATTCTGGGATCTTCTCAAAACCTTTGAAATTTGTCACCAGGTAAGGACACAATTTATTCCAGCAACCACTCATTGTAGATGACTTTATTTCTTTCCAAGAGAGAGAAATATTGGTGACAGCATTAAGGACATTGTAGTTTTTCCAGAATTCTTTTAGAGTGGGTCTTCCATCGCCATCTGTTGCCTTGACAGCTTTGTCGATTATTCTCTTCATGCAATATCTTTTGAAAGTTGAAATCACAGTCTTATCCATTGGCCGGATTAAACTTGTGGTGTTCGGAGGCAAGAATATGACCTTTACCTCTGGACATAAATCTTGCAATGCCTGAGGATGTTCAGGTGCATTATCCAACAGTAACAGTGCCTTGAATACCAAATTGTTTTGCTTTCAATAATTTTTCGCTTCAGGAACAAAATGATTCCCAAACCAGTCCTTAAATAATGCTGAAGTAACCCAAGCTTTTGAGTTCAATTTCCATATGACTGGCAGTGTTTCTTTGGGGTTTCCTTTCAAAGCCCTGGGATTCTCAGAGTGGTACACTAACAGAGGTTTTGGTTTACAATCTCCTGCAGCATTACCACAAAGTAGAAGTGTCAGTCTGTCCGTAGATACCTTGTGTCCAGGTGGAACAGCCTCTTTTGCCAGGTAAGTTTTTGAAAGCATTTTTTTCTAGAATAAGCCCGTCTCATCAACATAAAAAATGTGGTGAAATGAGTAATTTCCCTCATCAACAATGTTCTCAAAAGTTTTAATAAAATTTTCGGCAGCTTCAGTATCCGCACTGGCAGATCCCCTGTAAATTTTATGTTGTGCAGGCCTGCCCTTGACTTAAACTTGTCAAACCAGCCTTTGCTCGCTTTAAACTCTGGAGCATTAGCAGCTGACTCACCAAGCTGATTTTTCCAATCTTCATTCAAACTGAGAGCTTTGCATTGAATTATGGCAAGGCTGATAGGGATATTTTTCTGGTGTTGATCGTCTAACCACACNTTGCCTTGACAGCTTTGTCGATTATTCTCTTCATGTAATATCTTTTGAAAGTTGAAATAACAGTCTGATCCATTGGTTGGATTAAACTTGTGGTGTTCGGAGGCAAGAATATGACCTTTACCTCTGGACATAAATCTTGCAATGCCTGAGGATGTTCAGGTGCATTATCCAACAGTAACAGTGCCTTGAATGCCAAATTGTTTTGCTTTCAATAATTTTTCGCTTCAGGAACAAAATGATTCCCAAACCAGTCCTTAAATAATGCTGAAGTAACCCAAGCTTTTGAGTTCAATTTCCATATGACTGGCGGTGTTTCTTTGGGGTTTCCTTTCAAAGCCCTGGGATTCTCACAGTGGTACACTAACAGAGGTTTTGGTTTACAATCTCCTGCAGCATTACCACAAAGTAGAAGTGTCAGTCTGTCCGTAGATACCTTGTGTCTAGGTGGAACAGCCTCTTTTGCCAGGTAAGTTTTTGAAAGCATTTTTTTCTAGAATAAGCCCGTCTCATCAACATAAAAAATGTGGTGAAATGAGTAATTTCCCTCATCAACAATGTTCTCAAAAGTTTTAATAAAATTTTCGGCAGCTTCAGTATCTGCACTGGCAGATTCCCCTGTAAATTTTATGTTGTGCAGGCCTGTCCTTGACTTAAACTTGTCAAACCAGCCTTTGCTCGCTTTAAACTCTGGGGCATTAGCAGCTGACTCACCAAGCTGATTTTTCCAATCTTCAAACAAACTGAGAGCTTTGCATTGAATTATTGCAAGGCTGATAGGGATATTTTTCTGGTGTTGATCGTCTAACCACACTTTTAAAGACCGTTCCATCTCTTCCATCGCTGCACCCCGCCGTTTTGAAATTATTTTAGAAGAAAGATTTCCCGAATTTATAACATAGTCCCTTATATTTCCTTTACTTTTTACAATAGAACGCACAGTGGATCGGCTCAGGTTGAAAGACCGTCCTATAGCTGCAAATAATTTGCCACTTTCCGATTGCGCGATGTCTAATTTCGTTTGTACACTATTTACAACATGTTTTCTTTGTTTCTTACACACCGAGTCTTCATTACTTTCGTTTTTACATTTCTTATTCATTGTGTAGTGCAATAATTACATACGTGCACCAATAGATAAAAAAAAAAAAAAAAAAAAAAAAAAACTAGTTAGAAATTAACCTCAAAGAAAACTAAATAAACACCATAAAAAAACAACGGAATTTCTAAACAGGAACAGCATTAATACAAAGAATCACCAAAGAGTAGTAACACGTCAGACTACATACAACTGCATATGTACATTAATCTTGTTCAGTTATATTGAAAACGTAGTTACATATATTGACACCAGAGGTCTCTGTGTATAAGTCAACTTTACCNAATCTTGTTCAGTTATATTGAAAACGTAGTTACATATATTGACACCAGAGGTCTCTGTGTATAAGTCAACTTTACCACAGTAATATTTGCGAAGACAAAAACATACATAACATAAACAATTCATATATCTCTGGTGTTTAAGTTTGTCTTGATAGAGGCATGTGCGTGATACGTTTTTTGGTTATTGGTGAAAGTACGAAGCAAACATGTGAATGTCGAATTTATGGTGTAAGAAATCAATATACGAAAGTGGGAATTGTACAAGAGTCGAATATCCGAAAGTAGAGGACTGCCTGTATTTTTACAGCATAAATTTCCTTCCTTTTACATTTTCCTGCATTGTAAAATTTTTTCCTGGTTCCATGAATAGTGTAAAAAAGAGGTTTAATTGTAAATTGTGTTTTTTTTTTACATAAAATAAGTTATAGTGTAGTTCCAGGTTTGTTTGAGTCTCAATCTTTAAGCAAATTTTTTCTTCATATCTTTGTTCCAAGTCTACTTTCTGTGCCATTATTTATTCCAAAGTTGATGGAGGGTACCCTAACAATAAAATGTGTAATGAAAGAATGTAAAAAAAGTAATTATGAAAATAAAATGTTTGCTGTATCAGTGAAATGATCTAAAATGCCAAAACCAATCTCGATTTTTGCATTTACAAATACGCCAAAGCCATTTCTCACCATTATGATAAGTGACTGAATCTCTATATACATGTATCAATATGGTTAAAATATTTTTTATACATCCATTATTTAGTTGTTCTGTGGACTAAAGTATACTCTGTACCACACATCTTCTAGCCTGGACTACTGTTACAAGCATCAGGAGACGGCGCTAACCTGAAAACGCAGCATGGAATTTTTCCTATTAACTGATCGAAAAATATTAACTCCTTTAATAAGTTCAGCCACTCCAAATGTAATGTAGTTTCCAAAGTTCAAAGTATCTACGGGGGCTGCGGAGGTGGAGTGGTCAAACTACTCGCCTTGCACCTAACCGAATTGGGTTTGATTGCCGGCGGTGTCACTCCTGTATTTTTACGTGTGGGAATCGTGCTGGACAATGCTGCTGATCGGCAGGTTTTCTGGGGGATGTCCCGTTTCCCCAACCCTTCCATTTTGCTGCCTCACTTCACCCTCATCAACTCTCAACACCTCTATGTCGAGAGCTGCCCAAATCTCTCCACTCCATTCAAAGTATCTATGAAATAATAGTGTATCTATGTAGTGTTAATAGTGAAAGCAGAGACGAGTGGTGTGCTCACTGGTGTAAATGACGTTGGAAAGATAAAGAGGTGTGGATGTGGTCACCATACACAATATTTTCTGTTAATCTTTACTACATAATGTGGCAGGCTTTAATCTGCTTGGTTTACCCCCACCTCTTGCATTCTGTCAAATGGATTGAAGGCATCGTCAGCGACATCCGCCTTGCTTATAATATTGCTCAAACTCACATATATCAGACACGTTGTATAGTATTCAGTTGGTAGGTTCCCAGGTGGCCCAAAATACCAGTTTGTTATATTTCATAAATAATTTATTATACGCTGAAATGTTGAGGATGTAAGTTTTTGTAGCTAAAGATACATTTCATACTACCATATTATTTACACCATGGCAAAGTTGCTCTAATGCTGGCAGGGCCAAACCCACATTTTTGCACGTGGTAAATTTAAAGATGTTGCTGTTGGTTGGTGGGTTTTCTTGTTTGTTTCAGTCCCTTCTGCGCTCAGAACCTCAGCTGCCCTAATTTTTTATCACATCATAATTTTTACCATATTCATGATCAGTATGACGGAAAAAAGCTATCTGGCCATCTCCTTTGGTTCAATTTGTTCCAAGACAATGTGCATGCAGCAAAAGCTGTTTGGATGTTGAATTGACTCTAGACTCTCAATAAATTACACATAAAACAGCACTTAAAAAATTCCTCTGTTTGCAACCTCGTGATACCTGTGAGGTCACTGATCATATAGTTACATGTTATATTTGTTTTATTACTAATTACAGTTAATATGCTTNCGTGATACCTGTGAGGTCACTGATCATATAGTTACATGTTATATTTGTTTTATTACTAATTACAGTTAATATGCTTCTCATCATGAGTTCCACATGAGCATTTGAAAAATGATTGTACCTTCATTTTCAGCTTTAATAAAACAATCATTTTACAAACACATCTTAAATGTCTACCAGGGGCCGTGGTTAACCTGGCAGGTTTCCCAGCAGAGTAACGTCCAGGTTTTCACACGTGGGAATTGTGCCGGACAATGTCACCGGTCAGCGAGTTTTCTCAGGTATTGACCGTTTCATATTCACCTCACTTCACCCTCATCAGCTCTCAAGACCTCGTTAAGTGCTACCCAAACCTCTCCACTCCGCCTAAGTATCTACCACTANCGTCACCCTCATCAGCTCTCAAGACCTCGTTAAGTGCTACCCAAACCTCTCCACTCCGCCTAAGTATCTACCACTACGACTTACTGTAATGTCCAGTTCTTTGTGTGATCGATATTAATTATTACCTAGTAGGATCTCCCATTTTCTGGTGGGGTCAATCCAGGATTGAAGGAGAATAGACCCCCCNCCTCACGTCACCCTCATCAGCTCTCAAGACCTCGTTAAGTGCTACCCAAACCTCTCCACTCCGCCTAAGTATCTACCACTACGACTTACTGTAATGTCCAGTTCTTTGTGTGATCGATATTAATTATTACCTAGTAGGATCTCCCATTTTCTGGTGGGGTCAATCCAGGATTGAAGGAGAATAGACCCCCCCCTCCTGCCGATCTTAGGGAGTCTGTTTGATGTGGATGAAGTTGTGGGAAACAGGGTTTGGTTGCACCGATGCCCTACAGCACGCCCTGCACAGCCTTAATAAAGAGAGGTCCATCAGTGGGGCAGTTGTAGGGAAACTACTCCTCTGTCTTTCTTCAAATTTATCATTTTGATTTTGTATGTGTTTTGTTATTGTATACTAGCGAACCGGCCCAGCTTCGCCCTGCAACTATTCAGTTTTACAGTGATACACTAATATATAAATGGGGAAAAGACAATTAATTTACGTGAAAGCAGAATTATAAAATTATACTATGTTGGTCTAGCTTTTTAACGGATTACGGCAACCAAAAAGGAAGGAAATATTTCTTACCTGATAGCCAAGAAGTAGGGTACTGATTATGGAGTGTATCTGGGCAACTATCGCGTAGTTACCACATTTCCGCTTTCCAGCGTAGATGTATGAAAATCAAAACGTGAGTTTCATCAAGTTGTAGCTTTAGAAATAAGTGTACCTAGGAACTACTTTTTGTGCTTGGCTGAGGGATCTTAATCGATCACCAAAGTTAAGCAACGCTCCCAGCGGCACACATTTGGATGGGTGACCGTTTAGTGGCATAACATCTGAGTGCTTCCGGGCTTCAGAGGGAACGTTAAATATTCTATCCCGGTTATTATCAATTGATAGAAGTCGTTAAGCCATTTCAGAGGTCCTTGGGCGGCCTAATAAACTCTGACATCAGAGGAAAATAATATTTCGGTCACGTTCCCAGCCGTTGAAGAATTACGTTTTGTTGTTATTCCACAGGAACCGTACAATTTTCCGGGATAAAAAGTATGTGTCCTATTCCAGGACCTAAAGTACCTACATACCAAATTTCATCAAAATCCGTTCAGCCGTTATGGAGCCGAGTGGTAACAAACATACACACACACACACAGACTTTCGCATTTATAATATTAGTAGGATTGTGGGGTTTCTTATTATGTCTGTGATTGACTTGACTATCCGACTATCCTCCTATTAAGGCTTGTGCCTTTTAAGCTCTCCAATCCAAAATTTAAATAAATTTGTAACATTCCTGCATATAACACAATTATTTCATGGTATNGCCTTTTAAGCTCTCCAATCCAAAATTTAAATAAATTTGTAACATTCCTGCATATAACACAATTATTTCATGGTATTGCCATTTCTCCTTAAGACAACGGTTTTATTTCCTGCCTATAGTAATGTTCATATTTTAAATTTCCTACATATAACATCAATATTTTTCAGTTCATCGCTGTAAATCAGATGCAGATTTCTCTTGGGTAAAATTTCAGACATAAAAGAGATACACAATACAGTTGTTTATAATTAGAATTTACTATAATATTTTAAGAGGTGGTGATCCTGAAGATGACAAAGATTATGACCCCAAAGTAGGTTAGTGGGCAAGCCTCCAGAGTGCACTTAACTGTGTGTGTAAAATGAGGAAGTGCATTAGTTGATGATGCTGCGGTCTCTAGGAATTCAGATCACTACAGACTGTTCATGGTGAAGCGAGTTATTTTTAAAGCCCTGCTTAAGATTTATTTGTATGCCCATTGTGCATTATTCAATCACACATCTCTAAAATTGATATTGACATGCACCTGATTTATTCACGTGTCGGTTAAAGTGAATCTGTGAAATTATTAGGAAAGTAAATATTTTACAGATGCGCCAATGCTTACACTTACATACGTTGAAAAGGCAGAAAGCAAAGGAAATAATTTCATTTCAATATTCACAATTGTTTACCTAGTGCTTCTTATTTGACGTTAAAATGTGGAACTACTTTCTTTCCATTGTTAGCTACTTAGGGCCATGGTGGCACTGCTGCTGGAGTGCTCGCCTCCCACCAGGGTGAGTCATGCTTCATTCCCAGTGAGCTCGCTCCCTGATTTGTGCACATGGGAATTGTACAGCACTATGCCACTGGTGGGTGAGTTTTCTCTGGGATCTTCCACTTCCCCCGCCCTTCCATTCCGGCACTGCTCCTACCTCACTTCACCCACATCTGCTCTCAAGACCTCGATGTTAAGAGCCACCCAAATCTCTTCACTCACTGACTTACCAAGGTGAATCGTGTTTTATTCCCAGTGAGCTCGCTCCCTGATTTATGCACTCGGGAATTGTGCCAGACGATGCCGCTGGTCCGCAGGTTTTCTCAGGGATCTTCCATTTTTCGTACCCTTGCATTCTGGCGCTGCTTCGTACAAACCTCACCTTACCTCACCCTCATTTGCTCTCAAGACCTTGATATTAAAGCTGCCGAAGCCTATCCACTCCACTCCACTCCACTCGGTGCTTGTCAGTCAGTGTGCCCATTAAAATATACACTTGTAGGGGGAGTGGCATTTTTTCATAGGTTGATTTCATAAGTGCTCAGATAACTGTGAACAGCCTGTAATGCTCGTTTTGCATCACGTGATTCAGATTAAAATGTTTTTTTGCTATCATAGCAAAACTTTTTTTAAGTGGTGTCTGGTGGGAATAGGTTTGGTTTTAGCTTCACTCTTGGTGAGAAATTAATTTTTGAGTTGGCAACACTGCGTACACATGCGAGAAGGCACTGCTTTGTTGCCGAGAGAGGAAGCAAGTGACTGCTGTGGGTGGGGAAGCTGGGCTGTGTCCAACACGTAACCTTGATATTAGTAATGGAACACTGATGTAACGTATTTTTGCCAGTGTATTGCTGAAGCACTGACGGCGAACACTGGCAACAGGGACGCAGGTAAGGACCTGACAAAATAGAGGTTGCTCTCAGAGAGGGTTGTGGGGGAGGGCTGGAGGTGAGCATAAGGGTCAATGGAGAGAGGTGAGAGGAGGGGTAACAATTAAAAACCAACAGCGCCCTTCCACCACGCTGCAGTATCCTACAACTCGCCGCCTGATGAAGCTGGCTTACCCAGTGAAACGTCGCGATCGCGCAACTGTCATCCTTTGTGTTTGTGTGCCTGTCGACAAGTACTACACTGCGAGTACTTGAATTCCTGTCCTTTTATATATTTTTGGTAGCCTAGCAGCCTTCTTGCAACCGTAATTAGCCTACATAGTTTTGCTTTCCTCTTATAACTGCTCAAGGGAAACTCATACACTTAATAGATTTTAATTAAATTTTGTATTACACAATTTAATTAAAATTTGTCATTAAATTGAAATTTAAAAAAGGGGCACTTTTACTTAGTCTAAATTACTGTACATTTCCCTGACTGAAAATATAAATAAAAATTAAATAAGAGAATTAGCATTTCTGTGAATTTCTTTATCTAAGGTCTATACATGTTTAAAATTCCAAAACATTAAGTTAAAAAATAAATTTCCAAGAATATGCAAAGAGAAATGAATTAGAGTGATGATGTAAAGTTGTGATTATCAGAAGTGAAATTCACAAGTAGCGCTGTTAAAAATTTACTCCTATAACAAATGGTTATTGTATGAGGCTGTGACAAGGGAGCACAACTGCTTGGCTTGAATTTCCTTCATATTTCAGTTTTGATGTATTTTACAACTTATATCCTCACCTCATGTGAAGTCATGGATATTCTAAGATTGCTTTGTCTTCTAGAAATTATTTTAGTATGAGCAACTTCTCGCCACCCTCTTGGTGAATTGGGTTCAAATTGCAGCGGGGTAAACAGGGGCATTTGGGAACATTGTGGACCTTGCTTTTGGTCATCATAATTTTTTTGGATTACTCTTGTTTCCCCAACCATTACTGCTTCATCCTCACCTTTTAAATTTCACCCATCGCCACTGAAGACCTCGGCTATTAAACATTGCCCAAAATTCTCTCTTTTCGTATCACTGTTCGTAGAAATCATTACCTGGGAATTATAACTGTGATTTAATTGCAAGTAAGTACCTTGGGTAAGTGATACAGCTCTTATCGTAATTATCTTCCATCTAATTTTTGTCTAGGAGAACTTTGATTGAGTTTTCGTACTCATTTNGCACACAAAAACTACCGCAACATATAACGTAAAATACAATAAATAAAATTTTAAGCAAACCTGAAATAAATTTAAAAAATATTAAACCCATGAGAACGCACTACGAGTAATCTCTTATACAGGTATCAGAAACGAAATAAATCGGCACAACGAGAAATAATAAAGAGAGGATATTAGTAAAAAAAAAATTAAGCCAGTAAATGAATTATTATTGATTAAACAAGATAATCGCACCAATTCTCTGGCACGTGCGTCGGCCACATCTCGCCAACAACACACCGAACGAAGGTTTGTAAACAAATGGCCGCTCTACTTTCACTTTGAGCGTGATCTTGTGAGTATGCAAGAAACATTGAAATCAAAGTACGTTAGCATCACTTCATTAATAATTGGCATAATAAGATACAAGTNATCACACATCTCTAAAATTAATATTGACATGCACCTGATTTATTCACGTGTCGGTTAAAGTGAATCTGTGAAATTATTAGGAAAGTAAATATTTTACAGATGCGCCAATGCTTACACTTACATACGTTGAAAAGGCAGAAAGCAAAGGAAATAATTTCATTTCAATATTCACAATTGTTTACCTAGTGCTTCTTATTTGACGTTAAAATGTGGAACTACTTTCTTTCCATTGTTAGCTACTTAGGGCCATGGTGGCACTGCTGCTGGAGTGCTCGCCTCCCACCAGGGTGAGTCATGCTTCATTCCCAGTGAGCTCGCTCCCTGATTTGTGCACATGGGAATTGTACAGCACTATGCCACTGGTGGGTGAGTTTTCTCTGGGATCTTCCACTTCCCCCGCCCTTCCATTCCGGCACTGCTCCTACCTCACTTCACCCACATCTGCTCTCAAGACCTCGATGTTAAGAGCCACCCAAATCTCTTCACTCACTGACTTACCAAGGTGAATCGTGTTTTATTCCCAGTGAGCTCGCTCCCTGATTTATGCACTCGGGAATTGTGCCAGACGATGCCGCTGGTCCGCAGGTTTTCTCAGGGATCTTCCATTTTTCGTACCCTTGCATTCTGGCGCTGCTTCGTACAAACCTCACCTTACCTCACCCTCATTTGCTCTCAAGACCTTGATATTAAAGCTGCCGAAGCCTATCCACTCCACTCCACTCCACTCGGTGCTTGTCAGTCAGTGTGCCCATTAAAATATACACTTGTAGGGGGAGTGGCATTTTTTCATAGGTTGATTTCATAAGTGCTCAGATAACTGTGAACAGCCTGTAATGCTCGTTTTGCATCACGTGATTCAGATTAAAATGTTTTTTTGCTATCATAGCAAAACTTTTTTTAAGTGGTGTCTGGTGGGAATAGGTTTGGTTTTAGCTTCACTCTTGGTGAGAAATTAATTTTTGAGTTGGCAACACTGCGTACACATGCGAGAAGGCACTGCTTTGTTGCCGAGAGAGGAAGCAAGTGACTGCTGTGGGTGGGGAAGCTGGGCTGTGTCCAACACGTAACCTTGATATTAGTAATGGAACACTGATGTAACGTATTTTTGCCAGTGTATTGCTGAAGCACTGACGGCGAACACTGGCAACAGGGACGCAGGTAAGGACCTGACAAAATAGAGGTTGCTCTCAGAGAGGGTTGTGGGGGAGGGCTGGAGGTGAGCATAAGGGTCAATGGAGAGAGGTGAGAGGAGGGGTAACAATTAAAAACCAACAGCGCCCTTCCACCACGCTGCAGTATCCTACAACTCGCCGCCTGATGAAGCTGGCTTACCCAGTGAAACGTCGCGATCGCGCAACTGTCATCCTTTGTGTTTGTGTGCCTGTCGACAAGTACTACACTGCGAGTACTTGAATTCCTGTCCTTTTATATATTTTTGGTAGCCTAGCAGCCTTCTTGCAACCGTAATTAGCCTACATAGTTTTGCTTTCCTCTTATAACTGCTCAAGGGAAACTCATACACTTAATAGATTTTAATTAAATTTTGTATTACACAATTTAATTAAAATTTGTCATTAAATTGAAATTTAAAAAAGGGGCACTTTTACTTAGTCTAAATTACTGTACATTTCCCTGACTGAAAATATAAATAAAAATTAAATAAGAGAATTAGCATTTCTGTGAATTTCTTTATCTAAGGTCTATACATGTTTAAAATTCCAAAACATTAAGTTAAAAAATAAATTTCCAAGAATATGCAAAGAGAAATGAATTAGAGTGATGATGTAAAGTTGTGATTATCAGAAGTGAAATTCACAAGTAGCGCTGTTAAAAATTTACTCCTATAACAAATGGTTATTGTATGAGGCTGTGACAAGGGAGCACAACTGCTTGGCTTGAATTTCCTTCATATTTCAGTTTTGATGTATTTTACAACTTATATCCTCACCTCATGTGAAGTCATGGATATTCTAAGATTGCTTTGTCTTCTAGAAATTATTTTAGTATGAGCAACTTCTCGCCACCCTCTTGGTGAATTGGGTTCAAATTGCAGCGGGGTAAACAGGGGCATTTGGGAACATTGTGGACCTTGCTTTTGGTCATCATAATTTTTTTGGATTACTCTTGTTTCCCCAACCATTACTGCTTCATCCTCACCTTTTAAATTTCACCCATCGCCACTGAAGACCTCGGCTATTAAACATTGCCCAAAATTCTCTCTTTTCGTATCACTGTTCGTAGAAATCATTACCTGGGAATTATAACTGNGGCTATTAAACATTGCCCAAAATTCTCTCTTTTCGTATCACTGTTCGTAGAAATCATTACCTGGGAATTATAACTGTGATTTAATTGCAAGTAAGTACCTTGGGTAAGTGATACAGCTCTTATCGTAATTATCTTCCATCTAATTTTTGTCNCTGATTTAATTGCAAGTAAGTACCTTGGGTAAGTGATACAGCTCTTATCGTAATTATCTTCCATCTAATTTTTGTCTAGGAGAACTTTGATTGAGTTTTCGTACTCATTTGAGCTGTAATTCACGTGTGGTACTTGGTAGAAGAGGATGCATGCTGTTGTGATGTGCTCAAACTATTTACCGTATTTACTGCATTGTAAGCCAACTTTTTTTTTACCATTTTGGACACTTCNGTTGTGATGTGCTCAAACTATTTACCGTATTTACTGCATTGTAAGCCAACTTTTTTTTTACCATTTTGGACACTTCAAAATCACCCCTCAGCTTAGAATCAGGACTGGCAATTACATGCAGTTCTGTTCAAGTATATTTAAAACAAACTGATTAAATGCATATATTTACCAGTACCGTTACAGGCGTAATACTAATGTATTTTCATCTAATAATTTATTTTTTTGACAGCCAGTGTGCGGCAACATGTCATAAATGAAATTAACTACTTNGATGTATTTTCATCTAATAATTTATTTTTTTGACAGCCAGTGTGCGGCAACATGTCATAAATGAAATTAACTACTTCCCACATACAAGTAGCTGAAATGTGAACGATTGAAAGAGAATTTCATGTTAGCTATTCTGACAGCCCTGTGTTTGCACAACAAACATTGGAGTAATACGCAGGCAGGAAGGATGTTTATATTTTATTGTATGTCATTACAAAAGAGCTGTTATTAGTGTAACAAACCAAGGTTCGTNGTTGTGATGTGCTCAAACTATTTACCGTATTTACTGCATTGTAAGCCAACTTTTTTTTTACCATTTTGGACACTTCGAAATCACCCCTCAGCTTAGAATCAGGACTGGCAATTACATGCAGTTCTGTTCAAGTATATTTAAAACAAACTGATTAAATGCATATATTTACCAGTACCGTTACAGGCGTAATACTGATGTATTTTCATCTAATAATTTATTTTTTTGACAGCCAGTGTGCGGCAACATGTCATAAATGAAACTAACTACTTCCCACATACAAGTAGCTGAAATGTGAACGATTGAAAGAGAATTTCATGTTAGCTATTCTGACAGCCCTGCGTTTGCACAACAAACATTGGAGTAATACGCAGGCAGGAAGGATGTTTATATTTTATTGTATGTCATTACAAAAGAGCTGTTATTAGTGTAACAAACCAAGGTTCGTGCTAGTACAAGTGTTTCAAACAAAATGGAACTCAAACCGCATGTGATAGTTTCACTCACGTTTCCCTAGCGCTGACGTCGCCATGTGTATGCAATTAAAGAGGTCACAGATCTGTTGCAGAGTATTTTTCAAATATTTCTACATCAATTTGACCCAATATATTTCAAACCCGAGTTGTTTTGAGCTCGTGCAAGATGAAAAATAAATTTACANCTTTTAAAAGTAGGTGATAGATATATTTTAACGATACAGCAGTGGAATAGGCGACTGTGCTGCCATCTGGTGGCCAACGCGTGCTGCTCACTTCAGAAGCCACGACCCCATGAAATGAGACTTTTTTCACGTGTAAAATATAAATATACAAATTCCCAAGAGTTTTACATTTTCTGCAAGCTATAACATAACATATTTCTGTGTGAGCAATTCTGCTTGCTAATAACGTTGATTCTGGCTATAATCACAGACACTTTCTAAGGTCGGCTTGACATTTTTTCCCCCCTTGTATTTTGTGTGTTCCCAGAGTTCCCTCCCACTTTGGCAACAAAATAAGAATAAATGTTATTTATTTATTAAAACCCCATTGCATCGTTTTGCGACCTTTGTGCAGCAAATAATATTTATGTGAATGTGATATACGTATTATCATCCAGGCACGCACGATACTGCTGTTAATTTATGAATAGCCTCATTTTGTGTACAGACTACTTATAAATTACCCAATCTCACCTTCTTAATGAACTGACGCCACTTTTAATTGCAAAATACTTTATTATTATGAATGAAAACATGCTATCTAACAATTTCCCCGAATTCCTTGTATATGCTGCAACGTCTAAACTGCTACTGCGTAAGAACCGCAATTTACATCTTATTAAAGACGTTAAACCAAATTCACCATCTATAACAAATGATGCTTCATAGTTTTATATCATGCTTTTAAATACACACACAGCAGCACGACTCTAGTTGTAGGTGCATTCAGCGAAAGTTACAAATGCAAGTTCAGTCTTTTGATTAGAATAAAATTTCAATTGTCTGTGATATTGAATTTCAATATGGATAATGTTTCATATATATTGCCACCATGTAAATGGATTTGACAGAAAAATTATAGTAGTAATATTATGAACACATTACCCTTGAAAATCAAATTAAGTTAATTTTTTGTGAGCATTAAGAGGGCATATTATTTCTGTTTGCTATGCAAGAGAGATGCAACTTTTCAAACATTTTCAAGTGAATAAACTATGGATCTTGATCAACTTTTGTCTGTCGCAATGATAAAAAAATTCTACAGCAAAATCAATAACTTTCTAGGTAGGATCGATGGGCCTAACATCTCACTGACGTCAATCATTATAGACAAAACATGTTTTTACAGGTGGAAACTGCGTGGTGGCAAAAGGATACATACTCTGCTGGTCACTGCTTCTACACAACTACACAATCTGTAAAAAAAATGGAACTCTTATATGAAATGTATTATAATAAAGTGATTCCAGTTCATTAAAAAATGTGTAGTTATGTTGTCAAGTGCACTCCTGTAGTGCTCGGCTGGGCCTGACCTCTAACAAGGTCGTCATGCCGGCCATGTAGCTATGTTGCCTGTATTGAGTAAGCTTNGAAACTGCGTGGTGGCAAAAGGATACATACTCTGCTGGTCACTGCTTCTACACAACTACACAATCTGTAAAAAAAAATGGAACTCTTATATGAAATGTATTATAATAAAGTGATTCCAGTTCATTAAAAATGTGTAGTTGTTATGTTGTCAAGTGCACTCCTGTATTGCTCGGCTGGGCCTGACCTCTAACAAGGTCGTCATGCCGGCCATGTAGCTATGTTGCCTGTATTGAGTAAGCTTNTTGCTCGGCTGGGCCTGACCTCTAACAAGGTCGTCATGCCGGCCATGTAGCTATGTTGCCTGTATTGAGTAAGCTTCTGCTGTTCCCGGTCATACTCGGTAGAGAGAGTTTCCTCCCCTTACATAGCTGGCAGGGTGGGTGCTAGTTGCCTAGCAACCAGCATGGCGTCCTTACGCTCTCCCTCTGGGTGCCGACCAGATTAAGGGGAGCGGTAGATTGTTCAACTCCTCCCACCTCTGATGCTTCACCTTCCTTCATCTCGCCCGCCGTAAACACACTGCCCAATCGATAACCTCTCCGTATGCACTCAGCTGATCAAATCCACACTGGACATTCAAAATTCTTGCATTCTGTGTCTGCTTACAATCAATTATACATGGTAATTGTATTGACTTCGCTCTCATATGCGACCAACTTCAGAAAAGTTGATCCTTTCATTGAATAGGTTTAGGAAACAGATTAATATATATATAAAGACGTTATATTAAACCTCCGCAAGCGGGAATCGTGCCGGACAATGCTGTAGGTCGGTAGGTTTTCTCTGGGATCTCCCATTTCCTCCGCCCTTGCATTCTGGCGTAGCTNTGCCGGACAATGCTGTAGGTCGGTAGGTTTTCTCTGGGATCTCCCATTTCCTCCGCCCTTGCATTCTGGCGTAGCTCCATTCTCGCCTCATTTCACCCTCATCGGATCTCAAGTCCCCGTTGTTAATGGCCGTCCAAATCTCTCTAAACTGAACTCATTATATTAAACCAAGTTTTCAGAAAATATAATTTGCGTAAGGAGAATATTGTTTTGATAAGTGGCTTGGGAAAATGTCACCTAGAGGCCTGCTCTTGTCAGCGCTGAGCGAACTAAGATATGATATGTTGACNATAAGTGGCTTGGGAAAATGTCACCTAGAGGCCTGCTCTTGTCAGCGCTGAGCGAACTAAGATATGATATGTTGACTGAGTCAACGAGGCTTACCACATGGAGTCTTTTAGACCAAATGTTACTAAGTCACACTGAATGAGTGACCGACTGACCGTGCATGCATGTGCAGGTCACAGCAAAGGAGTAAGGAAGGGAACAGATAATTAGGACTGGTATTTGACAGGAGTGGGAAACAAACATGCTTCCTGTTCACTGGATGCAAAACAAATTTTTAGGGTATTTATACTCTCACATTTGTCTAAAAAATCTGTAGGTTTTAAACGTGGAAACAGAAAACCTTGCAAAAAATAAAATATTTGTTACCTATTTTTTATTTATTACAGACAACGAATTTGGGTTAACGTTTGCGAGACAGTAATTGTAGTTCTTATCACACTTTGGATGTTACAGCTAATATTTTAAGACTGGAAATAAAAGTNCGAGACAGTAATTGTAGTTCTTATCACACTTTGGATGTTACAGCTAATATTTTAAGACTGGAAATAAAAGTAATTCGTGAAACTTGCTGGACAACGCACTTTTCATTCGCCAACAAACAACTTACGAACGACTTTTGCAAAGCAGTTATTCTGCTATTACTGATACTAAACAGCTTGAGTTAGAACTATATGGCGTGGAATAACATAAGAATTCTTTAAAAATACCCACGTGCATCCCATTTTCGTTTTATTAATATAGAAATAGTAACAACATGAAAACAGCAATTTGGGTTTGCAGGAGAACTTTGCATATAATGGGCGTTACCGTAACGAAAACTATTACCGGCCCAATAGAAATACTTGAATATTTGTACAGAGCTCGCGGACAAATAAAACCATTGGTATCTGTTCATAAATTTGTTATTTTAAACAAGAAAACTATATTTTGTTTCTGACTGGTTGTAGTTCGAGATCTGGCTAACAGATGGTGTGGTAGGGCTTGTTGTGACCTACCTCAACAGGTAACAGCATTTTGGCCGGCCTCTTGATTCAGTCTTTGTAAAAGTTCACATTTCTCCATTTACTGGCTCAAAACGACAAGAGTTTGAAATGTATTAGAAAAATTATTCAACTATCCCCTCCGATATTTCTGTAGGCTTTTGGAATTAATATCAAGCTTGTATGGAAGGTGTGGAGAGTGAGGGTACAGCATAAAAATAACTTCCAATGTTTGAAGTTGCATTTCATTTGAATACGGACAGTTTTAATGTCAGTTTCATTGAACACATATAAATTACTAATCTAGTACAAAGTTTAGTTTGTATCACTAATAACAGCTGGTTTGTAAACACGTAAAATAGAACGTATTAATTCATCTACAAACTCTTTTTTTATCCACGTATTTTCTGCTTGTTTGATGTGCGTCGGCAGCGCAGTCAGAATAGCCAACGTAATATTAATTTTAATTTGTTCATGCATCAGCTGATACAGAATTTTGTAAATGGCACATTGTTTGTTACGTTGAATGTCAAAATCTCGCCAACTTATATGAGACAGACCATACCAGGGTCTGCCACATAAAGTTGAGAGGTTGCTCACTCGTTGAGAATTTACTGTTGGCATAACTTGTTCTTGGGACGAGACACACAAGTGGTAAAAAGTCAACTTGAAGTTTAATCTGCAGCCACATAATAACATGAATTCTGCTGGTCCATATGTATTACATCTCAATCGTACACATACTTCACATCAGATATTCTTACGATACAGGCTTGAAGGGCATAGCGAGTCTCATGTAAAAACTTGAAGGAAAAAGAAATGGTTGCTAATTTCTGAGATAACACATGGCACCTCCTGTATAACTCCCTCCAATTTTTTTTTGCCCTGGTTTACAAGAAAAGAGTTTTGGATCTTTCTACGTGTAATAATAAAAGTTTTTGTTCAAGTTGTGTGTGTTTTTTCTAAACATTATAATTACATTAGAAAAAATTATAAGTTTCCAGCATTTATGTACGTTTATGCTGAAGGCATGGTATTTTATCTTGAAATATCTTGTCTGGTTGTGTCGTGCTCAGACTGTACCCTTGACCTTGACAACTTCAACTCGCGTCGCCAATTGCCGGGCCCGGCCAGCAAATAGCTGGGCTCTTTTCACCCATGCTATTTCCAAGGTGCCGTATAAGGCTACCGGGTAAAGACAAGTACCAAATGCAATCCAAAACACTGTATTCTCATTTTACCCATTATAATTGTATTTACTTTACAAATTATTTTACATATAATTACATGATGCACTTATTTTTACAATAAAAATTATACCAGCATTTAATTACATTAGATTTAATTATCCAAACTAGTTTTCAAAATCTCTAAGAATGTACATAGCAAGCTTGCATTGATAATCCAGAAAGGTACGCTGGGTTCATTTTCAGAAGTTTATCCTTCATTGAAAGCAAAGTATTTAACAGTATAAATTCACTGGACGCTATTCGTAAGCCAAATCAACTTTGGTAAGTTGTGCACAATTCTTTTTTTTTTTTAAGTATTACATGCTATACAAGTGTAGACACTCGTTACACCCCTGAGGTAACTTGGGAAATATGTATGCACCGCTGGGTGTTGCACAGAGCTAATTCTGTGTGCTAGGTATCTGCCTTACACTTTGCTGAACTCGTGGATTAATTTGCTCTTCATCCTCTTGTTGTGTTTGTGAATAAGCATTGCTTATTAGAAATTTATACACCACTAGTGTTGTGGTAAACACTTGAAAGGAGGGAAAAATACTTTCACATTGCTTTGCCCTAATATTACATGCTATTATTTCTGTGTACATAGTCGCCAAACTAAAGGCCCCTAGAGATGTAATATTACAAACTAAACACAATTAACTGCAATGTTGTTTTAGATGATTAATGCAATACTGGTCTCCTTTAACATATCACATGTTTCACCTGGGCTTGAAGAAGTGATTTATGTTGACACACATACTAATTGAGGAACAAACTAAGGCATATAATGACCACTACAGAAAATTATTTTGTTTCATTATCGCTAGGGATAGGAGTTTTCTGCACGCGATAGGGGTACGGAAATTCTGTGACTGAGAAAACAAGATTCTGCAATTTAGAAAGAAAGATAATTTGCAAGAAAAGCAAGTGTCTCAAGTGAAATGCAGCTATGGTCTTACTAACCCATATACCAATTTATTACCAAATTTACAAATTATTTTAGATAGCTTACTTTCAGTTCAGTTAAAATCTAATACAAGCCAAAAAAAAAAATTAGTACACAAAAGGCGCAATTCTAGTCGAAAACTGCGATTTGATTATTGATTTTTCAATTGTAACGATAGTGGCAAAAATTGAGTAATCGAAATGTTTCGATTTTCATTGCCATACATTTTTGTTATTGATCTACCGATGATGTGGTGACTGAATAAGAATTTCAAATTAATGAAAGTATATTATACCCTTTATTTAGTACAGGACAGTCAAGGGCGCTTTTTAATTATTGCCATTTACACCGTGCATTATTTAAAAAAAAAAAAGTATGAAGTTTTCATTTAAACAACAGCAGATTTCAGGGAGCAATAGATATTTGGCTTGCGGATGTTGAACTTGACTATGTTATTCGTCATGGCAGAAGTGTAATATTTGAGGTTAACCACGTATGTACATACAAGCCAGGTTACGAAGTGTAATGCAACATTGTGCGGAACTTATATCAGTTTTAGTGAATGACACTAATGATGCAGTGTGTATTTTCTGTGGCATTTAACTTTTTAAGAGGCGGAAAATTCTGAACCAATATGCTAATTAGCTTGCCTTGTGATTTTCCTGCCCACCGGTGCGTAAACGTTTTCTCGGAGCTTGAATGTTAAAATATTAAAAATAAAATAAAGTTTTGCAATGTTGATGGATTAATTTTTGTTGATGGACGAACATGTTTTTACACAGTATTTAAGTAAAATTTATTTATGTGCAAAATGTACCTATTTTTTTTTAATGTATGCTAAGTGCACCGGTTGTTAATATAAATATTTTAATCAAATTCATGGGAAATTAACTATTTTAGATAAATAATTTGAAATATTCGTTGGGAGAAATTAATTTCTGTTTCTTTTGATATGCTTGTGAACCAACACTTGTTAGGCCTAAATGTTTGGTTCTGTGATTATCCGGGACTCCTACATTTCTGTGGAAAATTCCACAATCGCAGAATTGCAGAATACTCATATCCCTAACTATCACTGGCATTGGAATTATACTTAATGTCTAATTACATAATAAATACACAGACAAAAAATGCAAAATCATTTCCACTTTTAAATGTGAAAATACATGGTTGCAGAAGGTTATTGAAAGGAACACAAAATCAGTAGAGGAGGGGGGCATGAAAATAATCTCCATGTGCATAATAAATAAAAAAAAAAGACAGACTTCTTGTTGAAAACATTCTTAGGTACAATTCAACATATTTCATACGTATTATACCCAAGAATCAAACATTTGAATATTTTCTAAAAACTGTGTGGGCCACACAGGCATTATGGATAATTCATGGGTAGATGACGAGCATTGCTCAAATTTTTTAATGTATGCTGAAAAGCCACAGCTGATCAAAGATGTGCTGGTGCCACGGTGCAGATTGAAAATGATAACTAATGTAATAAGGAAAAGACATACAAATGTAAACAATTTTAAAATGGATTGTGCTCATTTATTTCTAATGTTGGAAATCACATATTTCTTCTCCACCTCCCTTTCGCCTATCTCAGTTCAACACAGAAATAGTAATGACAAGATTTTACTAATTTTACTTCACAGTAAAAACTACTGTAGCGNTTTTTTTTTTTTTTTTTTTTTAATATATTTTTTAAGCCTGTAAGTAAGTGCCCATCTTGCCCTGTGTTCCAACCTAAAGTCACCAAACAGAAATTTGACGTTCTCCATTCTGTGCTGTAGAACTAGCAAGAGTCCAATATGAGAAGTGCTGTGCTCAAAGAGGGTGCTCCGACATTTGCAACTTTTTGTGCGATACGCTATGAACTGCTGCTCTCCCACATCAACCTGGCAGACAGTGAGGCAACAGCAAGGAAGGCAAAAACTACTAGGCGGCACTATCACTGGGGATACGCAATATAAAGCAGATCACTCAATTTATATAATTAAAGCAGAAGTACAACTAGAGAACAGAAACTGCAACTTTCTCACAAAAAGTTTTAAATAAAAATTTGAAAATGGTTTATTTATTTTACCAGTACTGTATTCCCGATACCAAACTTGCCTCACACACATTTAACACTTTCTTAAATTATCTAAAATCTTTTATTAATGTGCTTATCATACGGATTTGTTCACGCAAGGGGAAACAGGGAACCAAAAATAATGTTATGATAATTCTACATTATGTATAACGTGTCCAAAGAAAGCACTTTCTCTACCAAAAATAACTATAGAAAAATTATTCTAAAAATTTTCTTAATAAAACTACATTTTTTCAGTCCCTTCGGCAATTTCCATAGAAAATTTTACTGTAGATGTAAAATGTATAATCTGCACAATTAATTTTTAGAATTAAAAAAAAAACGAGCATTTGTTATGAACGTTTGCAGGTACATGTGCAAAACTTCGGTATTCTATAGACTGAATTCCGGTAAGCACACCTGTTTTCGTGATATGAATTCAAATTAATTACAGCCTTAATGATTTGAGAAACTTAACTTACTTTTATTTGCACTCAAGGGGGTTAGATGTTTTCCCTGGTCATAAGGTGCTGTTAACAGAAAGGGGAAACAGCTGCTTAAACCGCAAACTCCAGCCAATAGGGCATCTTTTGCAGCATGCAGTAGCTATGTAATCGGACATAAGGCCCGTTTCCCGAGCCTTACGCAGCCGATCAAAGAATGAATAAGCCCATATCAAAGGAGTGGAGTGGAGAGATTTGGGTGGTTCTTAACATCGCGGTCTTGAGAGCCGATGAGGGTGAAGCGAGGTGAGTATGGAGCAGCGCCGGAATGTAATGGCAGGGAAACTGGAGATTCCAGAGAAAGCCCACCGACCGGTGGCATCATCCGGTACGATTCACACGAGAAAAAATACGGGAGCAACCCCGCCGGGAATCGAACTCGGTTCGCCTAGGTGGGAGGCAAGTAGTCTGACCACTACACCACTTCGACTCGTTCCACATCGAAGGAACCGCCAATGTATTTTGTCTCTCATATACATATCTAGTCTGTGACAAAATCTTACTACAGGCAACCAGCTGCACAGCTGAGGTGTTTCGGAATCATTTTTAAAAATCATTTGCTCAGTATGCAATTTTTCCCCAAGTTAATTACTACAAATTTTAATTTTACAGGCTTTGCTCATTACAGTAACAAATTTTCCAACCAACACAGATCTGCTGCCAATCTACTAGTTTTAAGTTTTAGATACGTTTGAAATACCAGTGTATTGAAGTTAAATAATTTTTATTCTGTTAATACACTGTTGTTCTCTGTACAGTTGCAAGCAATTAATAGACTTTGTTCATATTTCCACAAAACAGTTGGTATTTAAAAAAATTCAAAATTGGAACCAAAATTAAAGATATTTAGAACTGGTTTACTAAACAGACTACCATTTTCATATGGATATAAGATGCCCTTCACATTTGAATGTTTGCCTAGAGAGAAAAATAATTTTCACCATATATACAGTATATACTCGTGTGCAATGCACATCGTGATTTTTGCAACAACCTTTAGGACAAAGAAATATTTTCCCCTTAATGAAATTTGTGGTTGGAGTCCTGTTGAATAAATATGTAAGAAATTTTTCTTTACATGCATTTGCATGTGGTGCTCGTATTCTGTATAGAAAATACTTTGATTAAGTAACTTGTTTAATGAAAGCCAAAATGCAACACATTCTCATTTTTATAAAATGCCAAAAAAATATTGCATATGCAACAAAATAAAATATGATAAATTTACACGCTGTATGGAATACCAGCTCACACTAAAAAAAACCATGGCGTTATGCTTGGCTAGATGCTCGGCAGTCATTACAATAANTGTATGGAATACCAGCTCACACTAAAAAAAACCATGGCGTTATGCTTGGCTAGATGCTCGGCAGTCATTACAATAAGTTTTTGCTGTTGCCACAGAGAAAAAATAAATGTGATAGTTAGATATTTCTATATTAGTGAACACCCCATGAACCAGTGGCTGGATAAGGGGTGGCCTTTTGTCTTTGGATGTGCATGATAAAATGATGAAGCCTATCCTCCATGTTGCGACACCCACAACATTGGAAACCTAACCTGTCACGATTAAAATGATACTATTGTATCAGACCGTGTTGATATTTAGCCTGAAAGTTTAGCTTCATTAGTTGTTATTTATTTAAAAACTTTCACATTTTACACGCTTTCCATGCACAAACCTTCGTCGACATTTTCAATGTTTTGGGTGGCACAATATGGTGGTGGACGAATATACAGCTTCAATGACATCATAGTATGCCATCTCTCGTTATTCCCACCTCCATGGACACTACCCTCCTTCCAAAAACAAAATGTGGTGTCACTTCATCCAACCCCTGGCAAAGGTTAACTCGTCAATGTCGTGTTTTGTACACAAAAACAAAGAACGTTTGGACGAAGAACAGTTGGCCATGGGAGGGCAAGTGTAAACAGGTAAAAAAAGCACCGCTGTGGGTTTGGCTTTTTGAGAGAGAAAAGGAAGAGTTGTAACAAAATGGGGAAAAGCCAGAGGTGGGGAAACAGACTGTTCTGTTACAATTTATCATCCTCTATCTCCAGACAGTTTACAACTAGTGCTCCCCCTCTTTCTTTGAATATTTTTTTCTCCATATACATATAATGTGCACCCCTGAATCTAACTTTATTTTAGAAAAAGGAGTGCGCTATGCATGAGTATATACAGTATCCGGTTATTAAAAATACAATGAATAAAGTCTAATGAAATATATAAATTATTTGGGTTACGTAAAAGCAACAAGTACATCCAATACGCACTGAGTAATTTTTTTCTTGGCTAATGTCTGTTTATAGGGCTAGTCATTGCAAATTTGTCCGAATTGTACTCGGGCAGGATTTACAATAGCCCGTTGCGTCCGTCCGTTTCCCAGCCGAGTGATTTACAACCAGTCTTTGTACGTTCATTGTCAGTTCACTGCTGCAAACTAATACAAACAAAACTGTTAACAAATAGAATAAAAAATTAGGCTGTATTGTGTTTTTAAGTACCCAAAATGTGCATAACGAAAATTAATGTTAAAAAAAATTTTTAATGGCATAAAAAGCATGATTTTATTGCTTTTACTATTGCAAAGAAGGAACTCATGTTTGCAAACGTAATTATCAATACATCTTAAGGAAACATGTAAAGTAATTTCATTTTACAGCTACATAAACAAACATATGAAAACAAAATACGGCCAAAACAAAACACTGCATACATTACACATTCTTCTAAATAACTCAGGATGAACGGGTAACAAAATGTGCAGATTTAGAAGGCTGTAATTTCATCCGTCCGCCCGTCAAAAGTTAAAGTTTCCCAAGGTTTTGACAGGCGGATAGAATTAATGACCACCTCTGATTGGCTGTTGGTCACGTGATTGACGGACGGACACGTGTTGTAAATCCTGCTCTAGTAGAGAACGCTTCCTACACGTTCCAAACTAATTGATTAGCAGCAGTTCTTAAAAGCTCACAATATTGCAGAATAGCAATGCACATACAAAGAAAATAAATGTACAATAATGTAAGGCTTATCATATGAAATACTATTTTACATAAGTTCACAACAATCTCACACACAATTCACTGGATTTTGCACTAATCCTAATTTTCAATTCAGAGGAAACTTTTTAATATATTGACTAAAAGTGGNATTTTACATAAGTTCACAACAATCTCACACACAATTCACTGGATTTTGCACTAATCCTAATTTTCAATTCAGAGGAAACTTTTTAATATATTGACTAAAAGTGGTTTTCAAACTGAATTTCCTTCCATTTAGTTAAACACAGTATAAGTGAAACACTAAATCATAGTTTGTTCACTTGTATTCTCTCTTGTTAGGGTGTATTATGTATTATTCATTTATTTAAGAGATTGTTTTCAATTGGTTTAAACTATGTAAAAAAACTTATTTTCAGATTAAAATACTGACCTTTTTTGTTGATACTAAAGCAAAAATAATGGACTTGATTTTTGTGTATAGACTACTCAGATTTTTAGGAAATAAGCGTTGGAATAAAATGATGCATATTTGGATAAACACAATATTTATGAAAATGCAGATAATTTTTTCCTGTTGTGATGACATAAGCAACTCTGGAAGTTACTGAAATCAAATCTTCCTGAATAAAATGCTATGCAGGTACTCATGTTTAAGAAATTCTCACTTACATGACACACCAATAAATCATTCAGGTGATGTGAAATCATTGAAGTAATATACCAAATCTATAACAATTACTACAACCTATAATAAAATATTATATGCAGCAATAAATTAAACTAAAACTGTAATTCTAAACACTTTTAAATGTCTCATTCTGTGTACAATAAGTACAGGAGAGTGTGGAATTATGCATATTTTTGCCTGCGACAGGTTTGAAAAATACATGCAGCTCTTGATGTGAGATTACAGCACAACACCATATAATAAATAATAGAAAATGAAAATATGACTGGCTGGTAAATTAATTTTTTACTAGGCCGGATATGTACCAATGACCGTACCAATTCAAAAATAATCTATATTATGATTATTACGGTATTATCCACAATGCAGAGCATTTTCATTTTGATACCACTTTTAAAGAACTTTGATGAACATTTATAAAAACAAAGGAATGATACTGATTAAAAGTGTCTACACAAAGTAATGCACAACTGCCTCCTTTAAAAACTGGGAATGTCGACAAGTGACCACTAAAGAAAATTTAAAAATAGAATAAACATATAATATGACTGCAAATAAGTTCACAACATTATTTAATAATTTTTTTAAGAATGACTATTTAACATCCATATCTACAAAAAGAATAAAACAAATAATTAAATAGAAATAAAATTGCACCACGCTTCAACAATCTGACATACGTTATAAAAAAAAGGAACCAGCTTTTTTGTTTTTATTCTGCTATAGAAAATTGAAAATTCAACATCTACTTTGCTTAATTTCACACTAAGTTTAAAATTTTTTTAAGTCTTGTTTTCATTTACAGCATGATAATTGTAATTAGTCGTGACGCCGTCAACCGTGCGCTAGCTGTCCAGCGGGAGTACAGGCCCGTTTGATGCCGCGTCTGACACGGTCGTTGCCAGGCCGACGAGCGGCAGCTTCCGCGCAACACTGTACTGAGCTTGCTGCGGTACGACACTGGCCGTGACTGCGGCCACCTGGACCGAACTCGACAACGGCGGCACCTTCTTGCGCTCCAAGCTGCTCCTCTGACTGTGAGGTGACTGCACTTGCTGCATTTCACTGCCATCGTCCTGCAAGTCACACTCTGATGACTGACTCCCTCCTCCGCTGCACACAAATTCGTTCACTTCTGGATGTCGTATTCGGATTGAATCGATAACATCTAGGAGATTTTTTGCATCCATGGCCAAGATGTGGGCGGCTGACAGCATTCCCCTAACACATTCAAAAAAAGAAAAAACTCATTTTAAATTGATTGTAAAAAGAAATAATTATTTTACTGTATGGCACTTAACTTGTTTTAACAAACTGGCACTAGGGGCTGCAGATGACCTAGCTGCTAGACATTAGTCCACCAAGACTTTGGACCTCGGGTCTGACCCAGTCAGTTTTGACAGGTTAGTGTGTAAGTCTTGGTTGAGAGATGCGCATGAATGCTAAAGAAGGGATACTCGTAACAGTTGCTTTCATTTTACGGAACCTCCTCTGCATCTTATGCTAGACGCACGGGTTGTACAGAGGTGCTGCGAAATCCTTGATTTTATTCAAGTTAACTGAAGCCATACACTTTGTGATTGCCTTAGGGAGTGCAGCAGCTGGCAAATCTCCAGTGATGTTTCTTGAGCACAGTCATAGGGCCCGAGGTTCCTCATAGCCGTGAGGTGGCAGTGTGATGAGGGGACTCGCACTACGTGAGCCTACAGATGCTCTGAGCTGCGGTCTACAAGACAGGCCTCCGGAAATAAGAGATGTGTACGCAGCGTAGTTCCNGAGCCTACAGATGCTCTGAGCTGCGGTCTACAAGACAGGCCTCCGGAAATAAGAGATGTGTACGCAGCGTAGTTCCCACCATTGCCATGCACATGAATATAGTGTTTACTTTAAAACCAATCATCCTTCGAAACAAGTACATCATGACCTAGTGCCAAGAAATCAATTATGTACGACTCCGTTCATTTTCTTACTAAAAACAATGCAGACAAATAGTGTGTTCACAATGCTTCAAATAANGAGCCTACAGATGCTCTGAGCTGCGGTCTACAAGACAGGCCTCCGGAAATAAGAGATGTGTACGCAGCGTAGTTCCGACCATTGCCATGCACATGAATATAGGGTTTACTTTAAAACCAATCATCCTTCGAAACAAGTACATCATGACCTAATGCCAAGAAATAAATTATGTACGACTCCGTTCATTTTCTTACTAAAAACAATGCAGACAAATAGTGTGTTCACAATGCTTCAAATAAAGTAAGTGAATCAACTGGCCTACATTAATTATCTTGGTTCACATGTACATAATTAAACTGGAAATCTCATGATTAATAGTTTGCCAAAACACATTCTAATACCTATGTATTTGTTTTCTTGTTCAATCGTTGAAATTTAAAGTAGTTGACTCAGGTATAATGGTTTACTTTAATATGAATAGTTTGAATCCATCATGGCATACAGCAAATTTTGAAGGAATTTGAATGATGAAAAAAAGCTTTCATATGCAGAAAAAAGTGCAATAATAATGTTTGTTCAAAAAAAATTATTGTTACTCCTTTTAAAAATTTTCAGAATTTTACCACTAGCAAGGGGAAATGCTTGTATAGAAAAGACATAGTTTATTTAAATGTTAGTATTTTTATAACTATATAACACAAGAAATAAAAATCTTACACACATGCTACTTTTAATGTTAAAATGCTTCAAAAAGACACATCTTACTCTGCGACAACCTACCAAATATTTGCTGAAGATAAAAAAATCTCAAAATTAAAATCTTTGTACGAGGAAAAACCAAATAAAATGTTTATATACAATCTTTTTAATTTTGTAGACAAATATTTATTCCACACACACACACACACACACATGCAAAATGCACTGCTAGACATGGAAATCACTACACACGCTTTCCTTACATAAAGCTTTATCAAACCATCACAGACTGATAGATAATAGTACAAATGGCTAGTGATTACTATTTCAAGCAATGTGGGCACATTGTTCAGCATATGGGGTAGACCCTTCCCTTGCTGCCGTGCAGGCAGCGATGCGACGAGGCATTCCATTGTACAGGTGGCGGGCGGATTGCATCCTGAGGCACATATCACCATGCAACTGCACAATGGGTGTTGTATGTGCTCTTGAATTTATTGCAAATCGTTAACACCTAATATGTGTAGCGATTTCCATGTGAATTGTGTATGTCTACCTTTTCTGAATTTTTTTTTTCCAGTGTGGGTGGTTTCAGACATGGCTTGAGTAACTTCAACACAGAAGAAGAATAAAATCCCTTACTCAGTGTTCTTGTAGCATGCAAAGATTCACTTTCCAAATACTTTTGTACATACATTTATGAACTCTCAAAATACAACTTAGTAAAAAGGGTTTGCTGAAAAGGATGAATGCTCCCCCCNCCCCCCCCCAACCAACAAATAGTCGTCAACATTTTCCCCTATGGTACATGGTTTATAAAATATCTTTATTGAGAAATTTTTTTTTTGTATTCAATAAAAGAGCTTGAGCTGGACCTTGACTCGAAGCTCGCAAATATTTCAGTAGGCTCGCTCAGGGTTTGGCTTTAACTAAAACTCATTGGCTCGCAGGCCTCTACCGATGTATATTTAGAAATTTAGCTTCACTATTATAATTAATGTCAAATACTCACTTCCTGTACTCTGCATCCAGCGTTGTCGGTGTATATTTCTGAGCCAGCTTCATGGCGTTTACCAGCTCTCCCATGTCTTTGCTGAGGACTTTGTGAGCCATCTCCACCTGCAATACATTTCAACAATTGTATCGGCACTGTTTTAATACATGAATGTGTACAGTTTTTTTTTTTATGTTAAAAAACACCCCAAACCTGAGCAGGTTCACAAAATTGACTTGCTCACTCGTCAGCACACAAAGTACACTGAGAGTGCAGAAACACAGCCTTCTGCACAAAGCAGAACAGACTTTGTAAGGTACTCGGCACAAAGCACATTTGGGCCAGGATTGTGAAAATCGTACGTATAGAGACATAGCCACCATGTGAAAACAGTATTCCCTCCTTTTTCTGCTTTCCTGCAGAATCTTATATGAATATCATTTAAATCCAAATGGTTAAAATTATAAAACTAATGAAGGACAACATTAAAATAAACATACATATTTTCTTCATGTAATGACAAAATACCAATAATGATACAAGAAATTAATTTGAACACTGAAAGAAATGAATAAACGATGCCATCATGAAGCAAGCATACTGTATATTCAAACATAAGAAATGGGGGGAGTAGGCCGCCAGGCTACTAATTACATTATAAAAATGAGAAAGAATACACAAGTACTCACAGGGCGGTACTTGTAGATACACACACACACACACACATACACAAAAGTCGGATGAACACATTTTCCAAGCAGATGCGGTCGCGATGTTTCGCTGGCTAGACCAGCTTCTTCAGGCAACGAGTAGTGGTACACTGCAGTCTGCTTGGTGGTGGTTGGCAAACAGTGAACCTAGCAGCCAGGCGAACTAAGGTGAGGCAGGAAATTTTAAATGTGGTGGAGGGATTATTTTATGTTTAAAGCCAGGTGCCTATCTGGATTTGGTGATGTATTGGTGAGCCAGTTTCCAGTTTCGCAGAACTGCACTATTATTAGAAGGTGGTAGGGCCCTCATCACTCTGGCTGTGAAACGGGAGTCAAAGTTCTGGGTGTGAGATGCTGCATGTGCTGCAACTGGCTTCTGTAAATTTCCACCTACCCCTAGTTTGCTCTCAACAGTGCTGAGAATGGCAGTGACGACTTGAAGAAGGCGGTTGACTCTAGGGCAGAGTGACTTTCTGCAAAGCTAGACGTGACGTCGGTGGATGCTCGGGCAGAGTAACGGCATGTTACTGAACTGGCGTGAGACAGCCTCGAACTGAAGACTGCGAGTCCTATTTATACGCGGCACACAGTGCCAGCACGGGGTTGCGGCGTGTGGAGAGAGAGAAAACGCAGAGAGAAGAGATGTAGAGAGAGCGGCGGCGGTGAGCCTATGGAGATGGCCGAAGCTGGCTGCGAGTTCCCCTCTCGCGGCCAAAGGTTGGAGGGTAGAGAGCGGCGACGTGATGCAAAGCGGTTTGAACGCAGCAGGTGGCAACAGCTGGGCAAGCCAACCCTGGCTTGAAGGCGTACTGTGACGTATACGGTGTAACGACTCTTCCTAGGAAGGGGGTCGCGGCTGTGGCGAGACTATATGAGATAATAACGTCGCTCGTGGTGCGTCAAGTCCACATTAACAACAAGGAACTATATTGCTCTTAATCCTGCTGTCGAAAATCCACTACAGCGTGCCTTCATTGAACACAGGACTTGAACTACATCAATACACTTTGTTTCTGGTTTTGCAATTTCCTCTTGAATTATTTGCTTGAAAGTGTTGTATGCTTCAATAAAAACTTCACTGGGAAGATGAGAAACCACAGGCAGGTTTTGGATTTCTGTCTGTATGCTTTCAGCTTTATTAAAATTGCCTGAACTTTTTTTTACAGAGGTCATTCTGAACCAGTTCTAGAATTTAAGTCTCACATTTTTGGCAGCAAACTGCAAACATTGCTTCAGTTCTGCCTGCTTCACTGTGCGCAGTCACAGATCAGGTTATGGACCGAAGCTGAAAAACACCCTTGCTCAAAAGACTGAACTTGTTCTGCGGTCTTTCAGTTTTGTAGTTAACAGATGTATGTGCAGTTGGGTACATACTTCCCTCAAGGAAAGTTATTAATTCTGTCAGATGACAGCAGTTTCATTTCACAAACAGAGCATGAGCTTTCAAAACACAGACTTCTTCTACAGATATTTCTTTCAGGAATGTGATACCACTGTTGTCTTCTCTTAGTATGATGCACGATGGCTATGCGGTTACGTTGCACGGTCGTATGGGAACAAGGTTTTAGTGGTTGTCAGATCAGACGTACCCAATGTTGAGTGAAGTTCTTACTCTTAGTGTGGCGGGGTTGGAGCAACTGGCACTTTGATTTGACTGGTCCCTTGGGAAGGGTTGCTCTGGTAGGTCATCTTCACGGGACAAAGCCTGGTTAAGCAAGGTGAGGCCACTTGATGGCTGGGGTGATGGCCATTCACTAATTACCTGTGCTTGATCTCACCAGGGGGTAGCCGGCTGATGATATCCACTGGCTTGGGATTGCTGGATGAGACTGAAAAGCAGTCTTAGAGGTCCCCAGTTGTGAGTCCCCGGCACCTGCTGGGCTTTGGCAGCTGGAGATGAAGTGGTGGTTGTGCGTGGAGCACTCACGGACAATCCCCAGTACGGGAGACCACTGGGTGCACTTTCCCTTGGGTCTTGACGAGGGGCCCGAATAGCCCGGTAGGGTAGACTACAACATGAGGCCTCATCAACTCTCTAGAGGTTTGCGCTCACTCTCTGAGTGACAGTTAGTTTAGGATCGAGCTGGTTGCCCTGTGATTAGCTAGCTGAGAGGACAGCTGCAGCCTTGCGGTCACCCACTGTGTACCACCCCTTCTGTAGGTAAACAGCATGGGCGGGTAGGTTTTACGGTTCACATTTTCAAGGATGGGGCATTGCCAGCATAAGTGTAGATTGATGTAGATATTGCAGCTTGGATTCCGTAAGCTTCGACTCTCCTCGGTGGTACTCGGAAGAGCTCTTGTTGTCCCCTTACATGGCTGGCGGGGTGAGAGCTAGTTGCCTAGTAACCAGCGTGACGTCCTGCACCCTCCCTCTGCCAAATGGTTTGGAAGGGTAGGGGTTCACTGTTTCCCTCCTCATTCCGCTGAAGCTACGCCTTCTCCTCACACATCATGAACTGAACACACTGCCCGATCGATAACCACTCCAAGCACGCTTAGCTGATTGAATACGTGCGGGACTTACAAAATTTGGCTTGCATTCTGTGTCGCATTATTTTCATTTTCAGAGGATTTGAAAGTTTTGGTTTGGCTTGCATTCGGTGTCTGATTGCAATCAATTATATATGGTATGTTATGATGCTATATTTTTATTTAAATGAGTTGAGGTGAAATATTTATTTAATATGTTACTTACAGTAATACTTTTTTTTAAATTCCCATTTTATTGTGTTTATTAGTTAAACTTTATTCACAGATAATGTATAGCTCTCATTATACTCAACATGAAGTATAATAATAAGGTCAGAATTTGTATTTACATATACGGAAATCCCACATGTATGGAAATTTTTTGACAGTCCCTTGAAAAATGGTACATAGGGAGTCCACTGTATTTATTCCAGTGAGAATAAACACTGTGGCCCTTACTATCTCCTAAGTTTGTCAACCTCTTGACAACCTACGGAAGTTACATTAAAAAGGCAGGTGAAGGTGCCTGTCGTGATAAGAGAGGAAAGTGTCTGGACTGATCACGTAAAAAAATTAAAGTTCAAACTGGAGGCACACTGAATGTCCTGAAGGGACTCAGGGAATCACATAGCTGTAATAACGTTGTGTGTGGGTCTGGCTGACGTCAAAGGTTGAGCGTGCTTGAAGACTCTTTGGAAGTGGAGTCGGTGAGCATAATCGCTGGGGTTCTGCGCTGGTCACTAGAAGGTGGCTAGTCGCTGGAAGACTGCTGGTCATTTCTGTAGTGAGGTTTCTCAAGAGAAGGGTAAGCAGTGAGCTTCAGCTCAAGGTGTACTGAGGCGAGCTGCTGGGATAAACTGTCCCAATGGTGACTCCTCAAGGAGGAAGAGTTGGCCAGGGGTACCGCAGCTAGCAACAGTAGACTGGTTTTCCTTCGGCGGGGGGACCCCTCGCGGAGGACGGGCTGGCTGGAAGTACAGTTTTGAGTATCACTGCTAATTGGTGTTGGTCATTTGAAAGGTGGCTGATCGTCGTTCTTTCGTAGCTCCTCAGGGAAGAGGGACTGGCAGAGAGTTCCATCACAGGGAGCTGCTGGGGAGAGCTGCCCAGGTTCAACTTACACTTGCCGGGGGTACGCTGCCTTACTTTCTCATGACCACAAAATAATATTAAACACACAGCGTCCATTCATGTCTGTAGTTTCGTCACACGAGACGGAAATTGGAATTTTACTAATTGATAATTTTATTGTTTTTTGTTTCTGTTCCGCATTCATTGGAATATACTTCTTTCGATGCCAATTTGCAGTCGGTAGATCACCACCTCCCTTCACACACACACACACACACTTGAGGCCATGATCCAAGTGCAGGATTGTCTAACTTTTCCACTGGGATATTAGTGGAAACAAAGGCTGTATTAAATGTGCCATTTTGAAAAACACCAAGTCCTGCTATAAAATGGTTTTCATAGTGCTAGAACTATTTGATTTTTAAGAATAATTTTACTACAATTATTTTGTACCAAGCATACTCAAATATAATTTATAAAAATGCAATTAAAGAGTTTTTTGTTTGTATAATGAAAACTATAGAGTCACGATTATATGGTGAGTTGCACTGTTTTTATAGCAAGCAAGCACAGCAGTAACACTGCGTACTCACCTCTCTATGTGCACTGATAGGAAAAATAGGAACCAAGTAGTCCACGCTAGTCAGCAACGCCCTCAGTTCGATCCCAACCCGTCGCACTAAATCTAGATACTGGTCTGCCCTGCTCTGCTGAACACCTGTAACCATAAATGCCAAAACTTTATGATTTCAATAAATTGCCAAACATCGTATTTTAAAATAAATGTCATAAATTTACATTTAAAAATTATCATGCTTTAATAAAAATTATATATGTAATAATTTTAAAGTGGTTTATGTACAATACAAATACTGTAGTGACAGATTGAGATTTTAAAAAGCAAGTCGAGTCTGTTTTCAACAAACATCAAGTTGCTGAAGCTGTAAGTTCAGTGTACAAGCTTTGTGACTATAGATTAACAAATATGCACACCTAACAGTAATTAAAACTCTACATTAAAATAGTAATATTTAACATAGAAGTATTACGTTTTAATGTTATAATTATTCTGCACCACCATATTAATTTTTTGATTGTGAAACATAACGTCCAAGATCACATAGCTAGAAAAGTTTGCGTCCAAAATTCTGCCAGTTTCATAATTTTTTCTGTTCCAACAGGGACAACTCTGGGAATAGCCACCAATAGTGCTACAAGATCTGCAGAAGCGGTTGTGAGATTGTTCGAGTGGTGGGTCACCATCACTGCCGCATTTTCCCTCCCTTGGCACCTGGTGCAGTGGCCATGCAGAATTGTCCTCATTTAACCTTAGGTCACTCGAACATCCATGTCAAATATGACACCCGGAAGCCAGTAATAGCAGACGAAGAAGTAAAATTGGGTTGCATGGAACTCTAATAGCTAACCTCTGTTCCTTCCACCCTGTCCTGACCTGCATAGGAGAGGAGATTGAAGGATGGGGGAAGTGTAGGATTAGTATGTGATACGCATCAGGGACCTCTTAAAGTGCATACCTTCCCATTGCAATTCTACCATACATTCCCCATCCACCAGGCTACTAGTCCCACATGCCTTGTTCTCGTTGAGAGGGAACATGCACAGCTGCCGCCAAGGCTGACCAGCAAGACAAAGAAACAGCAAAAACTCAAGACTCAACCAGAGAGGCAGAGAAGTGCCGCAGCATCTCCACAGCTCGCTCCATGCTTGCTCTCTCCACTCATCAAGGTGCCAGGGAAGAGACATCTATGCTTAGGGCAGCAGTACCGGAAGCCACTCCAAACCCCAGGACCTATAACTGTACCAATTAAGATCCAAGACCTATTCAACCACCAGCCTCAAGTGGTGCACTCTAGTTTAGCTGGGGATGCCTTCTAACAGACAAAGGTCCGACCCAAGCAATCTCCCATAAGCGTTAAATTACAACAAAAACATGGCACGTAAGTTGACACTCGGGAATATGCAATGTTGACAAAAAGGAAAGCTACCTGACAAGCAAGTTTTTGTGGCAACAAAATCAGAGGCCCCATTTTGAAGACTATTGGAATAATTCTACTCTAGGGATGACNGAATAATTCTACTCCAGGGATGACGTCGTTTCACTCAGATTGGGGGCCGCAGTGGTGTAGTGGTTAAACTATTTGCTTTCCACCAAGGCGAACCAGGTTCGATTCCTGGTGGGGTCGCCCCCGGATTTTCGCATGTGGGAAATCATGGCGGATGATGCTGCTGCTGGTCGGGTGGTTTTCTCTGGGATCTCCCGTTTCTCCCATCCTTGCATTCAGATGTTGCTCCATACTCGTTTCACTTCACCCTCATTTTCTCTCAAGACCTCGATGTTAAGAGTTGCCCAAATCTCTTCACTCGCTCACTCAGTATCGGACTGCTTATACTAGTTGACTTTTTGAGCACACAGTAGCAGAATTATGTATCAGAATCATGCCATTGAGTGTCCAAATCAATCTGGTAGCACGGTAGCTCCCAAAATCTTTATTCTGTTAAAGATTTGTCATGTAAAAGACTGTGAGTTGTAAACAACTTGTAAAGTGACATTCTTATGTAGATCTGTATAACTAAATATAGTTGCTGAATATAAATAATGTGTATTGAAAACAATCTGTGATTTTTTTTAAATTTTCCCACAATCTAAAGTTGCTGTAAGCTTGACAATAGAAGAAAGCAGTCAAGGCTTAGCTATTGCATCAAGTAAACTGATCAAAATTGGACCTATTATGAGAAGTTGCGTGGATGCAAATTCAGAACCTGTAAAAAAAATTTTAATGACACCTTGTTCCCCAAAAATAAACCTCATTACACACACTTGTGTTCACGCATCTATGAAACATAAGTATGATGAATAAAAGAAATTAGGAAAAGAAAACCAGTCGAGAATATCTATATTCAGCTACCAATAAAGACTGCTTCAGCACAGAAACCAACCTTTCCATGCAACTGCACTTCTGCTGTAGAAATTGATTAGCAACCAGTTTAAATGGATGAAAGCAGGGGATTTAGAGATCTTTCTGCAAGTTGACACAAAGTCTTTACCATTCTACAAGAAATGGTCATTGTGATTTGACGAGCCATAAAAGTGTACTACAGTAGAACCTTGATGCGTGATGCGTACTGACATAATCATTAATTACGACTCCGCCTCATCTTCATGTGCCGTCATGTCACCCCGAGCGGGGTTTGAACCCAGGACGACTTGTTTCCAGAGCCAGCCTGCACACCCCTAGGAAAGGGGCACCCAAGAACACGGCAGCCAAGGCCGCCTATGCCAGTATGTCAGAAGTCACGTGTCCGGTAATCACCCCTGCGTGCGACAGAAGCCAGCCACGCAGCCCAGCACTGCCCCTAAGCTCGTGGGAGGAACGACGCAACCGACACACAGAAACCGCACTTCCAGCTTCCCCCGAGAGAATGCGGCATGTGCTGCTAAGGGATGAGCTCCAGCCCGAAGATACCCGACCGGCCGAAGGACCCGCAGCCGGCCGTCTATATACAGTAGAACCTCGATTTTACATTCCCCTCAATTACATTTTCCCCTTAAATATACCTATTTATTCAGGTCCCACCATTTTTTCCTATGTTCACAATGTATTAAATTCCTGCCATTTACACTGCAATTCAATATGTTTTCCCTTGAATTGCATTTATTTTAAACTCATGTGGATAACAACTAACATTGTAGTGTTGTTTGTAAAACACCTNAATATGTTTTCCCTTGAATTGCATTTATTTTAAACTCATGTGGATAACAACTAACATTGTAGTGTTGTTTGTAAAACCCCCANTAAAACACCTTAATGCAGATATTGAATGCATACAACACAATTTCATTGGAAAGTAAAAATATAACCCCTGAAAATGTTTACACTGGGAAAAAGTTATCTATCAGATCTGCAGCAGGGTTATAGACTAAACGATAACTTAAATTGAGATAAATGCATATATTATTCTGTCATTTGGTTCTAAATAAAATGTAAAGTTCCAGTGGGAAAGTCAAAAAATAAAAAAGTTACCAGTTACTGTTATACACAGTAAAGAAAAAAATACTATTCTTCAAATTAGTAAAATACTTCACTACAAACACTGACCCAAATAGAAAACAGTGATTGAAACCTAATTAATATGATTTGGCATCTTAAAATATTAAACTAAAACCTATTCAACCCATTACTCTACATCAACATTAACTCTTTAACATAGTCTTCACGTTAGAATGTTTCCCTTCATTTACACTTTCCTCCCATTTACACTATTTTACATTCGTTCCCAGAAAAGTGTAAAATATGGGTTCTACTGTACGCAAGCGCACAGCCCCAAAATGCCAGTTGATACTCGGCAATTTGCTCCACCACCTCGAGTGCTGGAGCTCTCTGCCTACCGCTTTCCTAACGAGAGACCAGCAGCCTTCTAGAAGTCCTCTGAATCTTCACCCAGCAACCCCTGAAGAAGTCTTTGACCTCCCTTAAACTCACTACCGCTTTGGTAGTGAACCCCAAGTCCCTTCTGGACAACAGCATAGATTAGTTAGGGTCAGTTGTTATAATAGCTAGCTAACCTTTTTCTGCTCTTGTTTAGTATAGTTCCAGGTCCCCTTCACCTGGTTTACCGTAGCTTACATCCATCGGTTTCAGTTCACTGACAGCTAGGAGATAGTACGGACTACCGTGTCTAGTCCTCTGTGGAATAAACATGTAATCTTACCTAACCCCGAGTACTTATTTCTAGGGTGATTGTGACTTCCATCCTCGTAGACGTCAAACGTACCAAGGAGAAGCTGGAGACCGCGTCTTGAAACCTCTTTGCCGAAACTAGAGGAGGACAGCGAGCTACCCTTAACCGAGTGCACGTACATCGTAAAAACATAACCCAGTAGATGGCTACCCATACCGTGTACCAGGTACGCAAAGGTACTTGGTGCGCACGTACGGCAGAGCCCTGACCACTAGGAACACACGCAACGAAGCAGCAAGGCATCCAGATCAGCTAACTTACTCCATCCAACGCATTGAACTTCGCTGGTTGGAGTGACAGGACTGATTCTGGTTGGCCTAATCCCTTCTGGTTACTCCCAGTGCCGTCCGCCCTCAGCAGCTCCTCCCCGCGGGACCAAGCTCACGCCGCCCGACAACTGGCAAGGCCTCACCTCCCAGTTCCCCCTAACTCCCTCTTCCAGCCACCCCAGAAGATCGCCGGCGAGCTGCAACCACTCAAGAGTGCGCATACGACTGGAACTTCCGGTGCCACTGGGAATCGCCAGCCCATACTTCAGGCCTTAAAGAACCAGCAGCCCACCATGAGAGCCAACCAGCCCAGCCAGCAGCACCCCAGCCACCCCAGGACAAAGCCCCAGTTCCAGCCAGCAGCAGCAGTCGAGCCAGGATCTACCACAGGTGTAGCCCACTGCAGGTAAAAGAGTGCCTTTGTTCACACCAGCAGTGCATAGAGCCATTTTCACCACACCTGACTTTGTGCCGTACCAAAGGGCAACTGCCTATACTGCAGCAGGGTGACCAATAGGCGGCAGATAATCCATACCTCCCCTCAATAAGTTAGCCAGTGTCTCTGTCTGGCACTTTAGTACCCTTGTCTGACAACGACATCGCCGCCATTTTATTGACGTCACGCATTAACCTTAGCAAAATTACCTCTCACAATTCTAAGAAATAAGGTTTTTATAAATAATTTGGATCAATTTTGACGCACCACTAGCATTTACGTCAAACTTTGCAATTTTTTCACTAAGTCTGTATTCAATTGTCTCTATGGAAAAAATGGCACTTTTATTAATTAAATATAAACTTATTTTAATAGGCAGACATTATCTGGAAAAAAAAGATACCCAAAATGTTAAAAAAAACATTGAGTGGCATAAGGTTTTAACAAACGGTGCAGCAATACTGAACACTATGAAAATGGTTCAAACAGTGACAATTTACTTCCAAAATTAGTTTCTAACTACGGCAGCCACAAATGCAAATTACCCCATNAAATGGTTCAAACAGTGACAATTTACTTCCAAAATTAGTTTCTAACTACGGCAGCCACAAATGCAAATTACCCCATTTACAACTAAATTTGAACTAAAACAAAATTGACACCTTTTAAATGGAACAATTTTTTTAGATTGTGGTGTATTCTCTTATTTACAATCTAAAGTTTCAAAGCAATGTAAAGACATATAAATAACAACAAATTACACACATTCAGTATACTAAACCTTTAGACTTTCACAATATGCAATTTTTAAATTTTCTAACAAAATTAAATTTTACTTCTTTCCTGTGACAATGAGTACAGTAATAAACAATGTGATGGTGTGTGCTATTACAATTAATTTTGCATAATTTCAGTGGTCTATAAGAACATTTACAAATTTGGAAAATTTTATGTTAATAGGCAGGCCAGAAAAAAAAAAACGATGCCCAAGAGGCATATGCTTAGCCTCCTCTTGTCTCCCAAAATGTTGAAAACGTCAAACAGTGCAAGGTTTTACCAATTATTGTAAGTCTATGTCAACATGAATTTTGCATGTAATATTAATTGGTTCATTAGTCATACATATTAAGAATAAAATGATACCCCAAGATGGTATAGTTTCTCTCCCCTTGTCATCATAAATGTTTAAATATTGTGTAGCGACTGAGTGCAAAATCCATTTTTAGCAGCTTCTTGTAGGAAAATCTAAGCATTTGTTACTGAAATATTTATTTATTTCAATATACACATATCTTCTGAACAAACTGATATCCTGGAAGGACATATACGAAACCCCTTTGTCGCCAAATAATGCATAAGCACCAAGCACCCGTAACTCTTGGCAAGCACCAAGTTTGAGTTATTAATTACTGAAGGTCGTAAAGTAACCAATTTTAATGGCAGTATTTATTCGTCTCTGTCTCAAATATTACAATTTTTAAAAATTAAATATTATTATTGACTTGAAAATGTGACTTAAGAGGTCAACAAGGTTTCACTGCTGTTAAGTAACATTGCTTCACCTGCACTGGTCGTGTCAGCTGACTGCGCGCACAATCAATAACTTGCCAGGAACCCACAGACCACACCGACATTGACTGCTTGGATGTTCAGTGTTAACTAATTTTAAGCACATAAAAGTATAACACCACTGCAGTGGACATTTTCATACATCTGGAGATATTGTTAGCATCTTAATACAGTGGGCAAAAGTGATTTTTGCAATACCATACCAAAATCAAATACACGTGTTGCTTCAAAGCACTTCAATATCCAAGTGTATACTGTATGTGTTATTAAAATGAAATAAATACACGGTTTTTGTTTTTCACCATGACAGTGATTATGTGGTGCGTTTTTATTTGAGTAAACACAACAGACTTGTACAGTGGATGTAAACATTAAATGAAATCATATGGCAATGTTTATATTGAGGCGGAAGGATATGCAAATGGAAGGAGNTGTTAAAAAAAACATTGAGTGGCATAAGGTTTTAACAAACGGTGCAGCAATACTGAACACTATGAAAATGGTTCAAACAGTGACAATTTACTTCCAAAATTAGTTTCTAACTACGGCAGCCACAAATGCAAATTACCCCATATACAACTAAATTTGAATTACAACAAAATTAACACCTTTTAAATGGAACAATTTTTTTAGATGATCGTGTATTCTCTTATTTACAATCTAAAGTTTCAAAGCAATATAAAGACATATAAATAACAACAAATTACACAAATTCAGTATATTAAACCTTTACACTCTCACAATACGCAATTTTTTAATTTTCTAACAAAATTAAATTTTACTTCTTTCCTGTGACAATTAGTACAGTAATAAATAATGTGATGGTGTGTGCTATTACAATTCATTTTGCATAATTTCAGTGGTCTATAAGAACATTTACAAATTTGGAAAATTTTATGTTAATAGGCAGGCATTATCTGGAAAAAAAACGATGCCCAAGAGGCATATGCTTAGCCTCCTCTTGTCTCCCAAAATGTTGAAAACGTCAAACAGTGCACGGTTTGAACAATTATTATAAGTCTATGTCAACATGAATTTTGCATGTAATGTTAATTGGTTCATTAGTCATACGTATTAAGAATAAAATGATACCCCAAGATTGTATACTTGACCTCCCCTTGTCATCATAAATGTTTAAATATTGTGTAGCGACTGAGCGCAAAATCCATTTTTAGCAGCTTCTTGTAGGAAAATCTAAGCATTTGTTACTGAAATATTTATTTATTTCAATATACACATATCTTCTGAACAAACTGATATCCTGGAAGGACATATACGAAACCCCTTTGTCGCCAAATAATGCATAAGCACCAAGCACCCGTAACTCTTGGCAAGCACCAAGTTTGAGTTATTAATTACTGAAGGTCGTAAAGTAACCAATTTTAATGGCAGTATTTATTCGTCTCTGTCTCAAATATTACAATTTTTAAAAATTAAATATTATTATTGACTTGAAAATGTGACTTAAGAGGTCAACAAGGTTTCACTGCTGTTAAGTAACATTGCTTCACCTGCACTGGTCGTGTCAGCTGACTGCGCGCACAATCAATAACTTGCCAGGAACCCACAGACCACACCGACATTGACTGCTTGAATGTTCAGTGTTAACTATTTTTAAGTACATAAAAGTATAACACCACTGCAGTGGACATTTTCATACATCTGGAGATATTGTTAGCATCTTAATACAGTGGGCAAAAGTGATTTTTGCAATACCATACCAAAATCAAATACACGTGTTGCTTCAAAGCACTTCAATATCCAAGTGTATACTGTATGTGTTATTAAAATGAAATAAATACATGGTTTTTGTTTTTCACCATGACAATGATTATGTGGTGCATTTTTATTTGAGTAAACACAACAGACTTGTGCAGTGGATGTAAACATTAAATGAAATCATATGGCAATGTTTATATTGAGGCGGAAGGATATGCAAATGGAAGGAGAAACTACAAAGGGCTTCCCTTATCGTAAACAGTCTACATATAGTGCAACATAACGGGCAGCTTGCTAGATAACTGCAGGTCAAATGTTGGTCACTATCTGCTAGCAGATCTATGGAGAGATTAGCATTTATAAAGCAAGATTTTGGAGCACCTCGGCCAAACGACTGACTGATACTAGCTGGAACATATTTACATAATACCAGAAGGGTTACTGTAACAGAAAGCAACTTGCTATTTCAGCAGATTAGTCAAACACTGGCAAGATAATCTGACAACTGTGGGTGGCAGCTAGTTGAGAGCTTGAACCCATAAAAAAACTAAGTTGCCATCACTGCTGATAAGCCTTTTGCTACATACCACAAAAAAAAATTCATTAAGTAATTACTGCGAAAAGTACTTCTCACATACCTGTAACCAAACACATACTACTAATTTTACTTACATGTATAAATATGAAATCTGAAATGACAGTCTTGGATTGTTAAAATATTTACAATCATTTAAACGTTCTTACCTTGTGACAATGACATGACTGCTTTCACCACATTGGTCGTACAGTCATAAACTTTGTCATTTGCCCTGTCAAGATCAGCAGTGGGTGTTGGCTCCATTTTCTGTACAAAAAAAAAAGAATAATAATTTATTGCATGGTGAATGTTAAAAGGAAATTGAAACACGCATGTTGAATACACAATACTGTTTTAATTAAAAATAAAATGTGTATGTGTTTCGGGGAAAAAATAATTCAGAGACAAAAAGTGTTACGTGCCAACACAGAACGGTAGTCGTCTTCGTAGTTGCAGCAATATTTCCTGAAAAATTAAATGAAAAACAAGATTATCACCAAATAAGCTGTGCAGTTTCAAACCCAGTACTGAATACACAGAATATATTGAGTGAACTTGCAGACGACCGAGATGTTAAATGAATCCCATTCACGTACGAGTCATGGTGCATACCACAAAGCATGCATTAACTGGCTACTACCTTTGCTACGTACCATTTTACAGACATAAGAATTACAATGTCCGGGTTGTGATCCAGTTTACAACTTGCAAAGTATAGTATCAATATTGACTTGAAATTGTGCAGATGCACCAAGCCAAGCTTATAAAGTGAGGGTAGAGTGTTAGCTGCTCTGTTAAGTACAAAATACAGTGTTTATTACTAGGGATGGACCAAAGTTAATGTGAAGCAATTAACTATCATGTAGAACCAGAGCTCAGCAAGAACTACGTAGTTGCTTTCCAGCATATGCTGTTTTCACACGCATTCGACTGTGCGTATTCATGTAAATATTTTCGTGTTTTGTCTACATACAGTTGGCCATTAGGCCCATTCACTTCCCCTCTTTAGTTTTACTGGTGGTGGTGTTGCCAGGCAAAGTTACATTCAAGGAAACAAAGGGAGGTCGGCAAGAAGTATTGATCACACGAGCAGCTACAAGAGGGGAGGTAGCAAAGAAAATAAGGGGTGGTGTCCAAACAAAACTGGGACAGAAACACGGCGACAGTAAGAAATGGATTTTAAGCTCGGCAGTTGGCAGCCTACTCATTTGCAGACAGTCTTTACGTGAATGATGGTCTCGTATAAAATGCTGTATATTTAATGGTCAACTCGTCGGCTTCTGTGCACGTGACAGCATTAAAAAAAACATTTCAAGGTGCTCATGATATTAAGGTACGATAACACTGTAGGAAATGATGCTGCACAGGAAATTTCAGTCATAATGATGTGATCATTTATCTCGCCCTTATCAGTTACAACATGGTTCTACTGTACACAAAAAGTTAAGTCCAATCCCAAAGTACTGCAAATAGCAATTGTAACAGAGTTAAGAATGCCACTAACACTTAGCATTGTTCCTGCCTAGCATTAAGTGTGGGCGCCAGCTCTTATTTGGTGGTATTTATTTAAGTATATAATTACTTTACAATGGCACATTTCACAGAGACATTTTAACTTTTAATGGATTATAGGCCTATTTTTTTTATTTTCCCAGGCGGAAAGGCATTTTCTTTCATGCTAAGAAGTTTTTACGAGGTGGTCCCATGAAAAATGTCTTATGTGAGTTTTGCTGTAATAATGGTCACAGGCAGGAGTTCATGGAAGCATGACACTTTGATAAAACTTTCTACGTATCAGCAGGAAATATCTTGGGGAATTTACAGCAAATTGGCAAACAAAAAAATATATACACAATACAATACTATGTTATTATCATTATGTATAGCAATTCAAGTACATATATACAATAAGAATTGGTGGAAATAGGTACTTCAATACAGATTAGCCATCACAGGCATATGTGTACATTAGAGAAGGGACAATCTGTTCTTCTGTACCTCAGTCCTGGTCCTTGAAGGAAACGATGGACCTGATATAGACGATTTGCATAAGTCCAGCTCTGTGCTATAAACAAGTTACCTATTCCACATCGCTAATTAAAAAAAAAAACAATTATCACATATTTTGCCAATAATTATTTTGGCAATATATTGTCTTTACTTATACTTACGTGACCAAATGTTTGACAATGGTCACAAAAATGGTGAACAGTTAAGTACAAAAAATATTGAAATGAAGTCATAAAGTAAAAAAGATGTCAAACTGCTGTGCATTTAGCAGTAAAAATAATGTATTATATTGAAACATGAGCCCGTTGACGATAAGCAGTAGTATTTACGTATCCCGATTACTTGGGCAGATTTGAATAGTTACATTTATGACGTGTAATGTGCGCGTGAAGTGTCATTACTCGGCGGACCACAAGCTACACACAATTCTTTGTTTTATTGATTCATTATCCAATATTAGCTTCAATAAAAGGAAAAGCGGAGTTAAATGTTTTTTGTGTAATTTTTTTTGCAAAAACTAAATTTATAAACAGCACACAATATCGCAACTGACAGTGCATTACACGGCAACCAGTAATGTCATTTCTAGGTGTTCTATGGAATTTATGCATTGATTCTTCATAAATAAAGAACACTTTGTGAGTGCTGGGCATCTAATAAATATTCTTTGTCTGTTAAAAACATAATTTAAACAAGTGTTTGCTAGTGATTTAAACAAGAAATATGTACTGCTTTTTACGCAAAGATCGTCACAACAAAAAGTGCAGTGCCTGTGAACGCCAATGAACACTGCATTGAAGAAAGCAACAAGTGTACAGTAAAATTCTGATACAACATACTTCTCATTAATGCATCTTTTACTTTTATGTATAATTTTCAATTCCTGTCCAAATACCTTATGTAAACTAATGTGAAAATATTTCACTTTACCATACAATACATAGTTTCTGTTAACTTTCAGTATAAAAAAAGATTATTATGTTTTCCAAAATAGTATAAATTAAATGTCCATACGCAGGCTTTAAATAAAGGTATTGATTTTCTAACAATTTCCAACCTAAATCAGGTTTTTGTTTACCAATACAACATGTAAAAAAAAATGCAGACTGCAGAGTCATGTTGAGTATATAATTTATGTATACGCTGCAAAAAGTTGATTTTCGCTGTTAATTTGCAATGCCATCTATTCATATGTGTCGACCTAGATTAACGGTGTTGACTACACCACCATCTTGAATTCTTTCGTACATCAAAACGTAAATTTGTAAATACATGTTTTGGTATCGCATCTCACAACATACAGTAAACCCCCTTACAAGAATGACTTTGTAAAATTGCTACCCTCGTAAATATCAAAACTAATCAATTTTAACCCATAAAAAATCTAGAAATAGCATGTCAAAGCAAGTTTTTTTCTGTGGAGACAGCGTTTAAACAACTCTCACATAAAAGCAAAATTATTTTTGGCCGCCCCTGAGAGATGGCAGCCAGTGCAGCTCCGCCTACAAAGGGAGGAGCCACCTCGCTGAAGCTGGCCGAAGGATTCTGACACACCACCTAGCCCAGGAGAATAAAGGGCCCTGCACCATCGCAGAACGGCAGTTGATACCAGCAGCTCGCCTTAGCACCAGTTGTGCTAATGCTCTCTGCTCTGTCTGCTCTCCTATGCCTCGTGAGAAAACGCCCAGCTTTCACCAGTGACTAACGCCGGACTTCTTCAAGCACGTGCTGTAGCCTTGAAGAGTCGTTGTTCCCCTCACACTTGACACATGCCGTCAACCACACACCCCATCTTTCCCCTGTAAGTCCCTTACGGACAACACAGCTTCAGTTAGGGTATACAGTAGTTCTGACGGCTACCTAATTCGTTGCTCTTGCTCTTCAAGCACGCCCTTCAAGCCGACAGGCCCCTTCACCTGTATTTTGCTTTTACCTTCTGTAAGTTAATCGGTGTATTGATTTACAGCAGGAGAATACGGGTCACCAGTTCTATTCTNATTTTGCTTTTACCTTCTGTAAGTTAATCGGTGTATTGATTTACAGCAGGAGAATACGGGTCACCAGTTCTATTCTGGATGGAATAAAACACGTTCTAGACTAACCACCGTCTGTTCCTTTCTGTGTGAACTGTACGTAGCCCTTCCTGGTAAGTGTCACCCCGCAAAGGAGAGGCAGGGAACCGCAGTTTGAGAACTGGTTTGCTGAATCTAGAGTGGGACTGCGGCCTATCCCCTGCTCATCCCATCGTCTAGTACTTCCGCTTGGGCCTGCCTTTGGTACTGGGAGTCGAACCAGCTGACGACGCCGGCCCAGCACAGTCAGCCACCGCCAGCGGGCCAGTCACCTGCCTGCCTCTGTGGATCCAGCCACTCGTTGGAGTCAGCAGCCGTGCCGGGAGACCACAACCAGGACCCACACCGACAATTGCTCGACCCACTGCAGTAAGAGCCGTCTGAGGTAGGCCAGCGGCTCCACCAACGTCCAACACCCACAAGCTCAATCTAGTCCAGATATACTTCATGCGGAGCAGGCGGCCTAGCTGCCCGACTATACAAGGGCACAATCAAGGCCAAGCGCCAAATACTGCAGACCCCGCCTCATTACGGTCTGCACCCCTGAGCCTGTGGGTCTGGCCTGACACAAACTATAAACGTAGAAGACGCCGACACACTCCTACCACTAAGGCCGTCATGCGNACCCGAGCCTGTGTGTCTGGCCTGACACAAATTAAAAACTTAGTAGAGGCTGATGTGCTCCTGCCCCTAAGGCCATCATGCTGCAAAATAAAAAAAATGTTACAATTGATCTTGATTCACATAAGCATTCAGAATTAAATTAAAATATAAACCTGAGCAGGCGGGTCACCAACAGCCGTAAGTAACATTCAAAAGACGTGACAGCTGATGCGGTCCCTTTCAACTATCGTGCCGACGACAACTCTAGTAACAGACTAACCACGGTGAAAGAATAAAGATATTAAAATCACAAAACATTACTACACTAAAAACATTACAGGGAACCACAACTGTAACCCAAATGCAAGTTAATCCAAAACCACATTTTGACAGGCCGNCCCAAATGCAAGTTAATCCAAAACCACATTTTGACAGGCCGATCAAAAAGGAACTTGGAATGCTAAACGGACATGCTATGCTACCCTATACCACACATGTACTAGCCCAAAACATTCCAAAACAACCGACAAAACTAAAGTAAATCTAAGCCATGACCCACCTGCAGGATTAAGGCCTCAAAGGCTCTCAAGCTCTTAACACGTAATTAAAAAAGCTGTCGTACCAGAAGCTAATAAAGTCGGAAGTACGTCAGAGAAAATAGAAACACAGCATTAAGTAAACTCCCCGTATGGGCGACACTGTCACAGCACGCCTGCACGGAGGGAGGGAGATAACAACGAAGAAGTATAGAAGGAGAAGGGGTACGGGAACCGAGACGCGAGCGGAGTGGTGACCACACGATTAAAGCTACGATGCAAGGAGCGTGCCGCAACTTGCACCTGCCGATCAACACAAGTGGCGTACAAGGCTGTGGTTTTGTTGTTGCTGTGCATTCCTACTACTTCTTGACAATCACATCTCCGACGGTTGACTTGGGTAACTTGAGAAATGCATAAATGGCCCTTACAGATTGCTTACAGAAGTGGTAACCAATTAATACACAACGTCCAAAGTCACTGCGCTCCCTTGCTCCACCCATTCTGCCCGTATCACAGACCAACGCTGAAACCTCTGCTTCCTTTTATAGCGGCAATAGTGCTCATAGTGACATCTACACATGAGTTTTACATTTACAGAGGGGTTTCTGGAAACCTTTTTATCAGATAGTGTATGCTGGGGGAGAGCTGAGAGGGTATGAATGAACCCCTTAATTTTCTTGTTCCTCCTATGTTGATTACTTCTGAATTACATGTATAATGGATTTGGTAAAACATTACTTGCCTTGCATCCACCTCACATACCTCACAATGTATGATGAGGTTTGCTTGTAACTAGATGCTGTACATAAGTCCAACTCTGACTGCCTCTCTTACAAGATATCACAGTGTACAAGNGGGTTTGCTTGTAACTAGATGCTGTACATAAGTCCAACTCTGACTGCCTCTCTTACAAGATATCACAGTGTACAAGATTTCTGTTATTTCATTAGTGATAACTGTCAATAAATGCAAAGCAAATTGAAATTCATGTGGAAAAAAGAGAATCAAAGACAAGCTATGGCAGGCAGGGATACACTCACCTTGACCACTATCACGCGCTCCTCGGTGGACCCATTACTGATTAACGTGGACGAACGCTCCTCCATGGACAGCCCCTTGCGGAATGTGACGGGAGGAGAGTCTTGCGTAGCGTGGGAGGAAGGAGGCGTATGAGGCAGAGATGAACATGTGCCGTCCATCGAGTCCGCATCCGAGCGATCGGACAAGCTTGTGGCTATTGACAGTCTCTTCTTCTGACAAGCGGCAAGGCAAAAAAGAGACAAGCCAAGCTCAGGCAAGTTAAGAGTAAAGCACATTTACAGCTGATGATTTGCTTGGAACTCAAGGCAAAGCACATGAAACTCATGTAATCAAGTATGTAAGTCTGTAATGATATAAAANGATGATTTGCTTGGAACTCAAGGCAAAGCACATGAAACTCATGTAATCAAGTATGTAAGTCTGTAATGATATAAAAACATAATACACATCTCATTCATCAAAATACTAGCCAAAGAGTCCTCTCTACAAATGTAATACAACAATAAATTATGGTCGCAAGAATCGGAATGAGACCTACAGAACACATATCTGCGATTACAGGCCTTGTAAATTATTGAATCTTTCAACAAAACTAAAAACTTTAAAATAGTGAGTATTTCAGTGAAAACGTTAAAATATATTCAACAATAAGGATGAAATTACAACCTGACAAGAGCACACTTGGGGATGTAACGCACATTGTCACAATTTTGTGTTATCAATCTTGTACTTTGTCAAAACTTTTAAAACTACTTCAAACACAACTAGCATTTGAAATTCCCAAGAATTGTACACCACTCACATACAGATTCTGTTCATATTTAGATGATATTTTAATTAAAACACAGAAAAACACTGTCCCTTTTAATTAGTTGTTACATCCTGCAGAATCACTAAATTTTTATCCTTGACAGGCTTTCAATTTTTGTTTATACACTTCTTGTAGGCCTATTTTGGTTGCATGATTCTGCAACTTAATGAGCGCTGCACTTAGCAATTCACATCAATATACTTAATCATACATACAGCGATAATTTTTTCAATAGTGCTACCGATCATGTTAGGATTGTTGAGTCAAAAACTTGATTAACGCAAATAGTTTTAATTGTTATCAATGTGTGTGAGAAGTAAATGAGCGAAAATGCCATATAACATGTGAAAAATTGTAAAACTAACTGTTTGCAACCGTTTTCATGGTAAAAGAAGTTCAGCATTGCAATTGCAGTTTCGTGAATGCATAAATTTTTTAATTTAATAATTTTGCAAATTAACATGATTTATCCATATTTCACAGTTCGTGAAAATTTCTAGGCACTACTCATTTTCTCATTAGTAATTACAGTAAATACAACTATTAAAAAATAATTTTCTTCTATGCCTACAATGGTATTACAGGAATTAAACACACAAGACCTTTTAAAAGCCAAACAATAATTATTTTATTACTGTATTAAAATCCTGGAAGGGTTGCAAAAGGCACTGTACAAGCAACGTTGTAAACCAGGAATGAACCCTGTTGCAAGATGTTTACATAAGTGTGAAAAGGGAGCATGGTATTTCAGCTGCGGTGCAGGTGCAAGCTTAGCAAGAGTAAAGGCCCTGCCACAATGAGCGGAGCTCTGTTGGTTGGTTGGTGCCGTGTCGTTACCAAACTGATATCAGATGACTCTTATGGCTGTGACCTCACTGTCATTGTCAGGTTGTCAGTGCTGTGCCACCATGGTTGATATGGCCGTCCTATGTATGCCACAAAAAGTATTAACCAGCGAGGTGGGTGCTCGTACGTAGGCACAGTATGGAAAGCCTCGGAAACAAATCTTATTAACAAAAATAATTTAAATATTACCAACTTGGTCATTTTAAGTACTTAGATAATGGTCTCTAATAAAGAACATACTTTCTTGAAATGTCAGCATAATTTAAATCACAGAAACACACTCGGCTATTCGCAAACAAAATGTCTACTGCAGCAATCGTTTCTAAACCTGTTTGAATGTTATTAACAAACTAAGAAATAATCGACCTCTAAGAATTAAAAGGAAGAAATTTTGTGTATTGTGAAAAAAGGAGAAATGAAGCCAATATTCGTAAACAAAGCAGTTACCAGAGTGATATTGTTTCTAATCTTGTTCTGTAAAACACGTACAATAAAAGTGAAAGCAGCGGTTGCTCTGCCACAAACAGAGTGTTAAAGGACGACAACTCATCAACAGGGCTACAACATTCATTATAGCCAGAGGCCGGCAATGACACGGCACCAGCAGTCGCACCGGCTCATCGTAGCGGGGGGGCGAGACANATTCATTATAGCCAGAGGCCGGCAATGACACGGCACCAGCAGTCGCACCGGCTCATCGTAGCGGGGGGGCGAGACAAGCTGACAAGTAGGACATGGCTGGAGCACTCACCAGGTTGGTCTCCTCCTCGGCCAGCCAGCGGCTGTCCTCCTCCGACTCCCGCTGCTGCTGCCGGAGCCTCTGTTCCAGCAGCAGCTGCTCCTCGTCCAGCTCCTCGTCGTCCAGCTGCGGACTGCCCTGCGCACCCACACGCCACGCTCACACTCGCCCCACGTCTGCGGACCACCGCTCTCTATCCCGCATGCACGCCGCGACCCTCGCCAAGTGCATTCCGCATCAGCGGGCTTCTCTAACAGCGTGCAGCCTGCATTTGACTAATTTGCAGGTGATCGTGAGTTTACTACAGCAAAATACATTTTTACGCTTTTCGGGAATCGGGGAAAGAATCTGTNCAGCGTGCAGCCTGCATTTGACTAATTTGCAGGTGATCGTGAGTTTACTACAGCAAAATACATTTTTACGCTTTTCGGGAATCGGGGAAAGAATCTGTGCTGAAGGGTGCAATTTACAAGAGCATAATTTGTGTGCCTGATTCTTAGCAGTGTGGGTGTGCAAGATATGACTATGACAAGCGTATTAGATATCTCATCATAGACTTGTGCAAAGCACTAAACAGGCATGCTTTCTTTCATTTACAACTCAACACTGTTGCGCATCCCTACACTATTGTAATCAAAAATCCTACTGTTTGCATATTTAAAAGTAAAAGGTTATTAAAAATTATTAAAGTTAAAAACTGCAGTTTTTAAAATCATTTTTCAAAAATATTTGTGTGTTAACACTTTCAAGACTAGCATATTATGCATGGTTTAATTTTCCAGATTGATCATTTTTGCCATTTTTTTTAAATTTCATAGTACATGCATTTTTATTCCTGATTATATGTATACTATATGGTTAGAAAGTTTGAAATGTGTTCTTTTCAGTCATATATTACACAATACGTTTTATTTAGTACCTTCTGTGTAAATATTTATTCAAATATGTTAATTTTTTTTTAGGTTTGAAATTTTTTTTTTACATACTAGCAGAAACATAATGAAAATAAACAGCTTGCCATTAATCTATGACATAGTAAAGTACAAAAAATACAGAGATATAATATACAATAATTAGTCTCATATAATTTACATACATATGGTAATCAATAAAACACTATAAAAGCACAGTTAAACTTTTTCAGTCTTAACACTACTCTCTTCTCTTCCTGTTACCACTCTCCTTCAAGCCCTTCCCAAACTTCACAATATGTAGTTGCATAATATATTATTTGAAAATTTGAAATTTGTTCTGTTCAGTCATAGGCCTATATTACATACACAAAACATCTTCTATACTACCCTCAAGAAAATATTTACTGAAATATACAGTTTTTGAGGTAAGGAAAAAAACTTTTACAAACTATAGACGCTACATCATATAAACAATCAGCTTGCTGTTATTATAGAATAGAGTAAAATACAGACAAAAATACAAAATGCAGGTAAAGAACATACAATAATCTCTCACGCATATATACACACGTATGCTAATCAATAAAACATGGTAAGTTCAACTGCAGTCTTCACACCACTCTGTTGTTTTCCTTGTACCACACTCCTTCAAGTCCCTTTCATTACAAACTTTGCAATATGTAGTTGCACGATAATACATATTATTATACTGAAATTTCCAATTTGAGCTACAATTCATATTATCCACTTCCTTCAGCGAAAATATTTATTGAGCCATATAGGTCGACTGTTTCTGATATTTTAAACAAAAATTCACACTTGATGCAACATTATGAAAATAAAAAGCTTGCAACTATTCTTCAATATTGTAGAATATAAAAAATATATAGTACAACCTTCCATACATAATTTACATGTGTGTGGTAATCGATAAAACACTGAGGAAAGCACAGCCCAACTCCACGCTCTTCACACAAGAACCTTGATTCCCTTCTCTTTCTTTTTCCACTCTCCTTCAAACCCCTATCGGAACAAATTTCGCAGTATCTAGTTGCATTGGTTTTATTGACTGTAGCAGGGACATACGTAGCAAAATGGCGAGCAACAGTTCTATCAACACTCCGTGATGGTGGTCATGGGAATGGTTGTCATTCTTCTTCCCATTTCTGACAATTTCAATGCAACTGCTTTGATAAAACTCTTCAAACTTGATACGTGACACGCATATAGACTACTTTTTTTTTTTTTTTGCTGCAACTGCATATCATCAAGTGCGTGTCACGTGCCCTACAAGTGATACAACCCTGAACTGCAGCTACCCAAGCCAACATTATTTCTCATATAAAAAGGTGGATGCCTGAAGACCGTAATGCACCCGAAGGAAGGATATATTAAATCGCCCCTCGTGAAATGGGAATATACTAGTAAACCACACCAGAGAAATTGTGCCTGAGCTCGCGCAGCTGATGCAACCCCGCATAGCCGGGAGGCCTGCTTCCAGCTGCCCCCAGAGATGGCAGCAGAGTTCGGCTCCACCCAAGAGGGAGGAGCCACCCCCATCGAAGCTACCCTAAGCCAGAGGGCACCCAAAACAACCCCTAGCACAGGAGAATATATCCCTGCACCGCCGCAGAAAGGCAGTTCACATCAGCAGCTCACCTTCACATGAGTCGTGCCAAGGTGCTCTGCTCTGTTTACTCTCTACTGCTCTCCTCAAGAGAAACCAACAGTTGATCTTCAGCTACCAACGTCGGACTTCTTCAGCACCCGCTGCCGCCCCAGAAGAGTCGTCATTCCCCCTAACACTTCACACTTGCCGTCAACACCCACAGCTTCAGTTAGGGTTTAGTTGTTATCACATCTACCTAGTTATTGCTCTGTGCTCTTCAAGCCGACAGGCACCTTCACCTGTCTTTGCTTACCTTCCGAGAGTTAATCAGTGCCTTGGTTACAGTAGGAGAGTACGGGTCACCGTGTCTTATTCTGGAGAGAAAAAAACACATATCCAGTTTAACCACCATCTGCTCTTTCTTGTGTGAATTTTGCTCAGTCGTCCCCTGTAAGCGTCACCCCACAACTAAGAGGCAGGGAACCACGGATTTAATACTGAATTTTGCCGATCTTAGTGAAGAACTGCGGCACGTCCCCTATCGTTGCCTGCCACCCCGTTGGGGAAGTGAACCGTAGCACCCAATTCTCAGGTAAATGCTGTTCACCCACAGGAGGGGTAGTAAGTGGAGCGACAGGAAGGCAGCTGCTATCCTAGTTGGCAAGCAAGCACAGCATAAGCAACCTGTCCCAGCCTTCAGCTATCTCACCCCATGGCAACGAGCTCATGCCGCCCACCAACTGTCGAGAACTCACCTCACAGTTCTCCCCAGTCGTCTATTTAGTCCGCTGGTGAAGTTCCCCGGGGTTGGACATTCGGTCGTTGAGATCCTCCGCCTAGGTCTACCACTGGAACCTGTCGTCGAGTTTATCGACGACGCAGATCCAGCTCNGCACCAGTGGGCCGGAGGCCCGCCAGCTGCAGCTAGATACGTCTCTCTACTGAGTCGTCCAGCAGACACCGTTGCGACCAACCAGCCGGGCCAGGAGACCCGACATTGGAGCAGCACCGACGAGCACCCGTCGACTGGCAGTGGGAGGTAAGTCAGCGACCCCGCCAACACCCCGCAATCGCAAACCAGCTCTACGACAGATCGACCTTGTGCCAATCCGGCGGCCTACCCGCATGATGCTCTATGAAGACACCATAAAGGCCAAGCACCAGATCTTACAGACCCCGCCACATTAGGGTCTGTAAACCCCTTTTACCTGTGCGCCTGATCTAGCGAAAACTAAACACAACTTCTATTTAGTCGTTGACTTGTTCCTGTCCCTAGACTGTCACGCGTCAAACTTATTTTCTTGTTTGTCTTTTCTTTGAATACTATGCCATTGTAAACAGCCATGATGAACACGTGGAAAAACAGCTTTTTCCACCATTTTATTGTCTTGCGCTGGAATGGTTAGTAGCTACCGAGCTGATCATCTCAGTCTAAACCAACTTTATTCAAGTTGTAGTCAATAATAATATCTGGTTTGACTACTTCAATTGGCCCACTGCTAGGTCTCACTTGTATTGAAGACAATGTTGCCACAGGCTTTGTTGACAGCGAGTAGACATCTCGCGCCAACTTCCATTTGCAGNCATTTGCAGGCAAGCAAGTGCGTCTTACGATGGAATAGTCTCACCTTGTTTCAATTTTTTAGTTTTGAAAACTGATGGCAGCCCCCTCCTGTTTTTCACAACTGTGCCGACACCAAGTGTTTTTTGACCCCAAAGAAAATTCCAAAGTGCAAGACTTGTGTAGAAACGATCCATGCAAATGCAGTGACCCTTGCCAAAATAATTTTTACAGTCTTTAAAATATTCCCTGGATACTGTTGTTCACATTACCCACAACTCCTGTGTAAATGTCGCAATTTAGAACGTAACCTGTAGCTGCATCACACAGTATGAACCATTTGATACTCTACTTGTTAGGTTTATTTTGCATGTATATTCTAAATGAAACACAGCCTCTAAATGGACAAATCCCTTCATCTACAAGAAGAAGAAATTTTGAAGAGCCTTAGGGCCATCCGGGATGTTGAATTCTACTTTGCACTTAAATTGGTTATCTTATATGTGGACATTCTACTATATCTGCCTGTCCACTCAGCTCTATCGCCACTGAATACCGGCAATGGTAGAGGTGGTAGCACTGCTGTCGGGATTCCTAGCCTTTGCAAACTACCGCTGAAGGTCATGTAGTCGCAAGTGTTTTTCTTTAATCTGCTATACGTCTTCTTTAGCTCACGGAAAACTGCTATACGGTATCAGAAATTAATTTTTTACTGGTAGCTATTTAACTTCAAAACTATTTACAGTATATGTTATTCAAAAATTTTTAACATCTAAATCTACTATTACGAAACCCCTACAATTGGAGGAAAAACTCAAATTTGCACTAGAAAGTATACTAATTTTGGAGAGTTTTGAGACTCCCTCCTAGCAATATTCTTGTCATGGAAGCTATAGAGAGTACGAAACATCAAAACAAGACTGTAAAGAAAGACTTTTATAATTAACAGTTACACCAAATACAACACTGATTTCACATGAAAAACATGTTATACACATTTTCCTCCTTTCTGTCCATTCACCTCTTATTTAGCTTTTTAATTGAGTCATAGTTGATCGTCTTCCTACCGAATGAGCACAACTTCAATTTGTATTGCAAAACAAAAGTTATAATAACCTGACTACTGATACTAAATAAAATGAGGATCTCGAAACCCAACTTCAGGCTAATACCAGACACACAAATTTACTATAGGATTTTGCCATGCACCCTGAAATTAACAAGACAAGTAGCAGTTTCGACTTTATGACTTGAAGATCTACAAATACGGTGGAACACTTCACATGTCCAACTGTAAGTAGTACTTCAATTTTTTGTTAAGTACTTAACAACTTATTTTGACACTTAGATTTTTACAATTTCATTTATTCTCAAGTTGTTACGTTCTTTTGCACCAAGTACCGTAGCGTACTTTGAAACATACGACACCAAAGAAACCAAACATTTCAATAAAAAAACACAATGCACATGCAAACATTTCTCAACACTTGTGGTTGTTATGTGTTACAACATGCAAAACAATTAAGAACTCTGGCAAAATTACTGATTTACAGTAGCACTTAATAAAAACACAAAACCAAAGAGATGCCAAATAAAAAAAAAAAAAGACCATACATCATCTGTCAAAATTAAATGATAATGTTAAAAAAATAAAATTTCAAGGACCTATACATGCCATCAGTATAAAAAGAAATGAAGCAAAGTTTGTATGTGCGAAAATCTAGTCGATAGTTAATGCAGTCTTACATTCCAAGTCATGCACTTCAAGGCANTTTAAGGCGTGCTGCGATTCAACCTGCAAAAGTTGAAAAACAATTATTACATGGCAAATATATTAAATTTTGAGTAACTGTTAAACACACTGCACAATCTCCGTAGCACAATGGTTTTCGGCAGAGATTACTTTGCTGAGAAACAAAGCGAAGCACCACGTAACATTTGTTGCCAGCCACAAACTACTTAGGAATGTTACAAAGATGGGAACGAAAAATTGAAAAACCTAACAACTTTTGCTTTCTACTCCTCCCAGACACAAATGTTCTCAACCGTTAATATCAGAAAGATCAACGAGCTAGTCACTGTTCGGCTTTGGCCAGATAATCTTTGGGAAGACACACTCCCAAGTTAACTGCAATCTACCACAGCTAAAAATTGTTTATAACATGTAGAAGATATAGTTTCCGTATTCCAAGTTGAGGAGCGGACTGAGGTGCATACTTATCCAATCACTGGTGCGCATTACCAGGACACAACCCGGTCCATACACGGTATGGGAAACCTGTCGGAGAACCAGCTGCATTAAACATTGCACGATGTAAAGACAGAACCTGGTACCAAAAGGGTACAAAAGGCATGTCACATTCCAGCAGGACCCTACTTCTTCCCTCTGTGCTGTGTGCCGATGCTGTACACAAAGACGATTACGATTGAGATGACGCAAGATGTTCTTCACAAGGTTATTATATACTGCACTACTACCTGCAACTGCCGTAGAGTCAACAGCTTCCCACCAGATCAGCCAGCGGATACTGGGCCTTCGAGGGACTGCCAAAGAAGCCATACCACACGACAGATCGTTCGCACACCTCAAGATTAGCATTGATCCAGATACAAGAAGCATCCACAATGAGGGTGCTACTGAAGTTGATGAGACATTGAAGCAAGAACAGCATACCAGGATATCTACCTGAGCCCCACTCACAGGTACCTCTAATGGTGATGCAGGCCTGGCCCAGTCACACTGGTGCACAAGAGGGATTTGGGCTGTGCTTAACAGCAGAGTTCTTCTACANTCCTGCTTATAGTGTCACTTTCTTGTGGACCCCTGAAGAACCTTATAAGAGGGTTCCACTGTAGTAATGTCTGCCACTTTTCCTACATGCATAAATCAAGGCCTGCCCTTGTCGCCAGGATTCAATATTTTTCCACCATGGCGAAAAGCGAATGGTCTAACCACTACACAACCGAGCCCCATCAAATACATTCAGTAAATGAGGAAAGTTAACATCAATCTTTATGCCTCCTCACAAACAAGTCCAGCCAGGGCCACAATAATCTATGAGCCCTCCATGGTTTCACGTATCCTGGTCATTAGCTACAAAACCTCTAAAAATCACTGGACAAATGCACTCGCCAACGCCTATTTGCTTCTATTTCTCTTCATGCTCCATTATCTGCAACACTCATCTACTATTTGCAAAATTTTGTATCTGAAACGTCCTGCACTTACTTAACTGTTACTTGTAGAGGAAGCTCTGAAAACCCCAATTTCGACAGTAATAATATGTATATTTCCTGTAAAATCGCTACAGCAATGACAACTGTACGCACTTCTTGCATACAGGATATTTTGTACTCCGTGTGTGTATGTTCGGCAGCACACATCAACCTTGAGAAGGTGTGTTGGTTTGCGCATTAAGTGTCTTGTGTATCTCATAATTTGTATCACTTGATGCATGTACAAAAATAAAAGATTGTGGTACTTGGATGCCCCATAGTTTAAAGACAGCATTTTGTGATTTTATTTCTACCTCAATTTTGTTTTAAAAATTTAAGACTTTGGTACTATTATTGTTTTATTTTGTAAACACGCAGTTAACAAAAATGCATATTTAAACACAATTGTACATAAAATTTGTAATACGTAGCATTCAATGAACTATATGATTGAGAATAAGCATTTTATTTAAAATAACATTTTAGGCATTCAAATATTTTCTGATGCAAACATTGAAGTTCCTAGACACAGCGTATGACTTTTAATCAGTATAATATGAAAATATTTGGAATATAATTTGTTACACAAAATAATTTTAAGATTTAACTGATAAAATAGAGTATTTTTGGTAATACAGTTTTATTTTGTGTCTTAACTTTATTTTAATGTTATGTAGCATATTAACATGCATTCTGGGGTACATATACCATAATATTGTCTCTACTCATAATATTGTCTCTACTCATAATAAATAATATTTTTGCCTGAAGGATACACTCTTAACTATACTGTTACCGCTCACAAAACGCACTTTAAATCTTGACTCCACTCAACGTGAATTTACTGAGTAAAAAAATTTCTTGGGCCTTCATCTCCTGGCTAAGTTGGGAGATTACTTACTTTACCTTGCAACTGATAAAATACCGGCTAACTCTTTCCAAAGGGTCAGAATAAAAAAAAAACCACAAAATATGAAATCTAGCAACACTTTTCTTCAACTCAGTGGATCAGCTTATATTTTATAGTTCTAGCTTTATTGTTCTTCCTGCCTACTGGAACTGACGACGTAATTAAATGTCAAACTTTTAGCAATGGCAGAATTAAATGCCGAACAGTTATCAACTCAGATAGTTGCAATCAGTTAATGCAGTTACAGTTTTGACTGAATGTTACTTCGATAAGATGTTGTGGAATTCATAATTTTTGGAAATTTTAATCTACATGAAATTTGGTTAAGTTTGTTGAAACTTTCCATAAAGGTGGGAAAAAAAGTTGCGAGATGTTTTCACAATCATACATTTTCCAGAAAAGCGCTACGTATAAACATTTATTAACTCATGAACGTTGCTCCATAAACTCTATTGCACAAAAAATTTACAGGTTAACCCAAATTAAAAATAACATCAATTTCCTTTAGTGAACTGAACTTGTGGAACCTACATTGCCATTTAAGCATGCTGTAATTGCACTACAAAGTGCATCAACAGTCAAAAGTAAGTGTAACATGCTTTTATGGAAGAGTGCAAATCTTCAACTGCAGGCAGTGCAAAATATAAATAAACTGAATCCAAACATCAAAGATGTCATGCAGTATACAGTCCAATCCAAGTGACAGGGAGGCATTCAGGAAACGTTGAACAATAAACCATCTCCAAACCTGAACCACATCACCACCACCACCACCACGCTCGTCATCAGCATTAACCACACTACTGGCAAGCGAAGGCTGGCCAGAACACGCCTCTACCTCTGCCCCGTAGGACGAGGTGAAGGAAGCAGACGAGATCGTAGCCCCGTCACTCGCCATGGAGGACACCAGCGAAGCGGACATGAGCCCTTCACCCCCTGCCAAGGAAGAATTAGATAGCGAGCTGGGAGGCGAGGGAAATGACACGCCGGGGTGATGCGGCATCTCTTTGGCTTTGGGTTTGGCCTTGCGCAGCACAGGAGATGCGGTACAGGACGAAGGGGAAGAAACGCTGATGCTAACAGCGGTAGTTGGGATGGAACCGGGCGAGACGGTAGGGGACTGGTTGGCGGAGGCAGGATTGGACGTTCTGGCGGCCACTTTCTTGGACACGCCATAGATGGGTGGTTGTGAGGGAGAAGGGACCACGCTAGATGGCTGGGTTGTGGATATGTTCTTCTCAAAATCTACCGCTAGCGTGTTGAAGCCAGTGGCTGGGGTGGTGTACACGGAAGGGCTGATTCCTCGCGACTCGTTCTCTCGCAGCAATTGCACCAGCACCTCTGGGTTCTGAGCGACTATGTAGGTGGTGGGGGCTGGAGTCATACCACCATTCTCCAGCGAGCCGGCAATTGATGCAAGTGACGAGGAGTCTGCTCCCATGACGGGGAAACGAGCAGGCTTTGGTGGTGGAGGGTCATCTGAACTTGATGAACCTAACAAATACATAATGTGCTCATCACTGTTATTACTATCAACATCAAGGTTCTTAAATTACTTACTGAAACGTTAAAGAGACTGGCAAACTGTAGAACCATTACTTTTTATGCTAAAGCCACAACAAAATTAATTTTCACTCTGGTTAACATCTCTTGAGCTATGAACGACATAACCAACAAGCATTACAGAAAAGTAAAAAATTAAAGGGCTAAAATTCAGTCTTAAATTTTTGTGAAATTTCCTTGCTTGAAACATTACTGCTGTGTGCGCATACATGTGTATACTGATATGTTTAAACATACTATGTATTTCACTTTAAGAATGTTATAAGTATTTAAAATTTTTATTGTCTCGTGAAAAACTACATTTTAGGTCGTGAAAAACTACATTTTACAATTTGCAACTGTGAAAAATTTAAAAATCAAGTTATTTATGATTTTTATTAGTGTTTTAGTCAATATAAAACGTATAGGTAAGCAACTGCACCATTATAATACATCCTAAGCTAAATACAGCACACTTGCATTCTTAAAATTACAACACATATCTATCTCGTATTCTGTAGCAATGACAAAAACAGACTAACGCAACTCACCCCAGGACATGGCCTGCACCCTCCTGTTTTCCCTCCGCATAGTCTCCTGCTGTTGGTGTCGTTCCTCCAGCAGGATCTCACTGTAAACAACCAAAAATAATGTATATACTGGCATATTTCACACCCTTGCATTATTCACACATTACAATGCCATTTTGCGATACGGCGGGAACAGGCCACTGATTACATTATAAAAAGTAGACAATGCACAAGTACTCGCAGGGCGTACTCTTATATAGACACTCGCAAACAAAAGTCAGACAAACCACAACCACAGATCCTCAAACTAAGATCAGTAACTCGGACATCCCTCTGGTTGTCCCCTACCACGAGGACATGGTCAGACTCGGAACCATTCTCAACTGTGGACATAAAATTCTGGCCTCATCACCACTCACTCCAAACTTTTTCTCCAAACCACCCAGATTGGTCTTCAAACGACCCCCCCAACTTTCGAAACAAACTGGTGCACCCCAAATTGCCACCCAATTCCAGTCAGTTATATCACCACCCCCAGGGGATCTCATCCTTGCAATAAATAGCCCACGTTGTAGCTCTTGTGATATGTACCAATCTTCCACCTCCTTCAACACCAGGTACACCAACCCAACCTACGCTATCTAGGGCAACTACACTGTGCGACAGAAAACCTCGTTTACCAGCTACAGTGCGTTCACTGCAATGCAGAGTGCATTGGCCTTACTACCAACACTCTGGCAGAGAACGAATGGCCGTAGAGCATACACCAAACAAGCCATAGATGGGGCAAATGCACATTTACAGGTGAAGCCAGCTGCAGCACATGCAGCATCTTACAACCAGAACTTTGACTCCTGTAACACAACCAGAGTGGTGAGAGTGCAGTTCTGCGATGCTGGCAACTGCCCCACCAATACATCACCAAATCCACATAGACACCTGGCTTAAACATAAGATAACACCTCTGCCACATTTAAAATTTTCCACCTCCCCCTAGTTTGCCTCCTGGCTGCTAGGTTCACTGTTTGCCAACCACAACTCCAACGGACTGCAGTTGCTTCTACTCGCCACCTAAAGAAGCTGGCCTAGCCAGCGAAACGTTGCACGACCACGGATCCCTGCGTGGAAAATGCGTTCATCTGACTTTTGTTTGTGAGTACCACCCTGTGAGTACTTGTGCATTCTGTCTACTTTTTATAATGAAAAATCTCTTTGGGCACATTTCTCGCATTCTTTGACTTCGCAACACTGCACTGGCAACGTCACGATGTCTGGAACTCACGTGTGTCTGTAGTTGTTTCCCACTTCCCGAAGCACCGACAGTGGCAAGGTCACTGCTGTCCATTATCAATCTATGGGTCCACATGCTTCTGTCCCAAACCAAACACTCAGTTTTATGAGAGGAAAGTTGCAAGTAGCGGTGCTATGGAATTGTGACATTCTGTGCAATACTGTGTAGTGCGAATGCACGCTGGGGAGATACATCAGTAATACAACTGAGTTTGTACTTAATGTTACTGATTATGCAGAGCAACATGGGAATAAAGAATCAGGGCGTACATCCCACTGTGTCCGAATTTTTAACAGATCCAGAAATGCTTTTATTGGACCGAAAACAGGTAAGTCTCTTAATGTTGAAGTGGAACGTCTGTAGTATGTACGGGATGTAACATGTCGTATCTCTAGTCTAATGCCACTTTTTTTTATACTGAATGCCACCATTGAAGATGCACACACATGCCTGTGTTCATGTTACGTGTTTCGTTTCTTGTTGTGTTTCACCACAATGTTAATAATTGCAATGTGCTATAATAAATACATGTTTATGCTTAATTCTAGTCATTTTATTCTTGGAAATAATTCAAATTATTTATGTAGTGCAATATGACAGGTACGGTATACAAAAATTAAAATGTCACTACACACACGCATATGAATCCTCATATAATTTATGCACCCAATTGTTTCACACCAGAATCCTGTAAAAAATAATGCAAGAATCATCCCAGTATATACAATAACTTGAGCACCTGTGACACAATGGCCGGATCACCCACTTCCCACCACTATGAATTAGGTTTGATTCCCCACGGAGTTAAAACTGGAAATTTTGCATGTGTGAAATGTGGACGTTCCTGTTAGCCCCTGGGTTTCCTCAGGGTACTCCTGTTTTCTCCTTTGCTTTCTGTTGCTGCTCCAGCTCAAACGCGCTTCTCCCGGAAAGGTGCTAAAGACCTCAGCTGTTAAGAGCTATCCAAAACTCTCTCAAGTCACTCTAAATTAAACAGTAACAGTAAGACAAACACCCAATACTCATGATCATATTCAGTTCAACCAGCAAAATACAAAATAAATTTTCACTGCACTCATTCACAGAAAACTGCTTGCTGTAAATAATACAGTTACGTATATGCAGTGGTTGCAACTTACCACACCACCACAAAGCAGGAGGATGCATTTAGTGACATAGTTTATTTTAATTTATGTATAATAGTCAGCTTGATTTCCAGCTAGTATAATACTATATATAAACAAGAAGTACACAACTTTGTGGCTTAGTTTCATAAAGCAGATCGTATAAGAGAGCAACTTCCAGGCCTGCAAGGCAGAATTCGTGTAAAGAATAGGGAGAAGAAAAATACTGCGCAAGTTTTTCTGCAAAGTTAGCTAACCTTTCTTCTGAACTAAATCTAGCATCTAGTTATATTTTCCAGGCTTTTATTACTTTACTAAATATCCTTAATGCAAAATAACTTTACAATTATTTCTATGCAATAAACTCTCAATGATTTAGAAATTTAAAATGTCACCAGATTTTATTAAACCAATATTTCCATTGTTCAAATATCTGGGAAAATACGCCTAACAGATTTAACTCTGTAATCCCAGGTTCATTAACAAACACAAGACGTGACAAAACATAATATATGAAAACTGGCACATCAGCTATGTGATAATAATTAAGATATTACGATATTAATAACAAATATTAGTTTTATATACGTAATTCTAGGCCGAGTAGGCCTGAAAACCGTAATTTGATACAGTACTAGGCAAGACACTTGCAATACTCGTGCAGAGAAAGAAAGGGAACATACTTGAGCACCTCCTTAATCTCCTTGAAGCTCGGCCTCTTGGATGGCTCGTAGCACCAGCACTGTGACATGAGGCTGTACAGTCGTGGGGGGCAGTTGGCCGGGAGAGCCAGTCGCTCCCCGTTCTCTATCTTCCCTATCACATCATTGTTCTTGACGCCTTGGAACGGCTTCACTCCCAACATCAGTATTTCCCACATGCATACTCCTGCAAAGCAAGCAAACATCGCATGTTTTAGCCTGCTGAAGGCAATGGAATTTCTAATCAGTGGACTCATAACCACAGGAACACCTGACCAGGACTCAAATTTCATCACTGGTTCCACACTCCAAGCTACATGTACAAGCCTCTGACTCCTTGGTAATAATTACTACAGAGGACATCATGCTTATTTACTAAATATTAAAATAAAAAAATATATAAAAAAAAATTAATTTTTATTTGCTGTAACAACCCCCATCAATGGCTTATGACTCAACCCATGCCCAGTTTCCACAGATACATAGGAACGTGCATGATGTAAATGTAAATGTCTTTAAAAGAAATATAAATCTTCACTGTACAGGTTTATTATGGTAGAAAAGCTCAACCAGAGTAACAACACAGCACATTTTTTTTCCTTTTTTTTTTAACAAATTTTAGCATACAAGATGTATGGAGTAGACAGAATTGGGATAAATTAAGTGGGAAATATATGGAACACTTCCTGCCTAAACTGAACATTAAGAGAGATNCATTAAGGGAGATATAAATCCTGAAAATCAAATTTTGAAACAGAATTTGTTGTGAAATATTGGAAACAAAAGTGAAATTCAATTACAATTCTTCAAACACTGTTTTTATGCTATGAGGATCTTCAGCCTACGAGCAAATTCTCATTAATACCTTACCAAAAAGAAAATAACACAGGTGGACACCATCTTACTGCATACACGTTTTTTAGCTCAGAATTTATGAGCATTTGATGCTGGTTGAGCAATATGACCTAATTAATAAAACTGATCCTCTTGTTGCAACTGCCCAGGACCCACTGTCTGCATGTGAAACTCACACAGAGCTTCGACTGCAGCGGTACAGTGCCTGGTACAGTGACCGGTACAGTGACTGGTACAGTGACTGGTACAGTGACTGATAGTGCCTGGTACAGTGACTGATAGTGCCTGGTACAGTGCCTGGTACAGTGACTGATAGTGCCTGGTACAGTGCCTGGTACAGTGCCTGGTACAGTGCCTGGTACAGTGCCTAGAACGTAAGTAATACTATCTACATGCATCTGTGGTTATGCTGCAGTGCCCACTGCACACACAATGATAGCAGACATTTTTAACACTTACTGTAAACAACATTTATTATAAATTAATAAGTTTACAGTATTGAAGCTGCCTGTTTGTTTCTGGCAAAAGTTGGTGTGCGATTCCCTGTAGGGAACATTGGTATTGCTTACCGGCCTGAAACTGTATTGCTGCCGCCAAAAGGTTTGTGTGTGTTTTACGTGAAAATGGTGAGTCCTAGGCAGATGCAACAAGAGGGCAATTTTTTGTAAATAAACCAATAAATGAACATCAAACTTTCTGAAATACAGAGAGTTTAAAAGTTGCTTGCAATAATAGGGTGGCCACACCAACTAGTAGCTGCAACTCCCAACTCCTGCAGTCTCACTTTCACTCTGCCCGTGCTCTACTCCAGGAGACAACTCAACAGAGGCGGGTCCGAAACCCAACTAGAAGATAGGGCGGCCACAACACAATTCACAGTTGGAGATTTTGCTTGAGTTGTGTGTGTGTGTGTGTGTGTGGGGGGGTGTTTGGTTACCATCACATCTCACACCCAGTATAGTGGCTGCGCAAACTGTCCTTACTTGACCTTTGGACATTCAAACAGCCAATATCCAACAGCCGACACACTAAAGGGAAACTGCGTTGCATGTAATCCTACTCACCAACCTGTATTTGTTCCACCATGTACTACCTGCGGGCGACAGAGAATTGAAGGACGAGGAAAATGTCCAACCCACTTTAGTCTCATACAAGAGGGGAGAGCGTATGGGACTTGCTTGATGATCTTCAGGGACCTCCTTCCCCACTCCCGTTACTTACCATCCAGTTCCTCTTGCTACCCCTCCCCTATGCTTTACTTCAGGCAAAGAATCGCACCAAAGCAGCTCTCCAGGCCAAAGAGCAGCAGGAACAAGGCCCAACCACCTCACCCACCTCAGACCAGTAGCAGGAGGACAGGGTGCAGAGCAGACAGCCCGAGGGTCAGTTACCGAGCCCCTACGCCCACCACAATACCTGTTACCTGCGCTCACCAAGCACAGAGGTAAATTAAATCGCAGTTCCAATGCTAGACACCCAAAGCTACGCTAGGCACTAGGTAGTCCACACCACGAAATGAACTGGGATCCCCCACTCTCTGGTGTATAGCCCACCCTAGACCTCTTATCATGCCCCCACCATCTGGGGTGTGTGTCGCTGCACGTATCATGAGGTTGTAACAGGCATCTCATCATGCAGTATGCTGTCATAGTGTGAGGTGGGGGTGTGGCACAACAAATCTATGAAATGAACCACTTGCAAAAAATTACACAAAATAATGATGCAATCAATACAAGCAGGTGACAATGAATATTTAATTCCAATAGCTGAGGGTAGCTCAGCAACATCCCTCATAAAATTTTGACGAAAGAATTTTTGACATTGTCATTTTTCAAACTACCATTTTATTCCAGCACCACTACCAAACGTGTGAATAAGTAACCAAAGAAGATTAAAATGAAGCCCTCTAAAAAATGACTGGTAACATTGGTAGAAATACAGCAATGCAGTTGAGAGAACATAAATTTAATTACAATTTAAGTTGAAAGCATTGCACACTCACCAAACATCCACACGTCACTGGCCGTGGTGAACCTTCGAAAGTTGATGGACTCTGGCGACATCCACTTGATAGGGAGCTTGCCTTTCGAAGCCTTGTAATAGCTCTGGTCCTCAACCCAGCGGCTAAGGCCGAAGTCTGCCAGCTTGACGCAGTTGTGAGAGGACACCAGCACGTTACGAGCCGCTATGTCTCTGTGTTAACAACAATGCTAGTTTACGGTGGAGGTAATAACATAAGGAACCACATATACAGAAAGATGCTACACTTACTTTATTATAAACTGCACCCTTGTTTTTTCGAAAATACCTACTATGGGGGAAAAAAAACTGAGTAGCTATGAATTGAATGAAGGCAGTATTTCCTTGACAAGCAACACAGTTAAAACACTACAGTCAGAAATAGACACATTCAATATACTACATCTAAAATCAAAAAGCTACAAAAAAATGTCTGACAGTTTAAGTTTTTGAAGACTGTAAATATGCCAAGTCTAAAATCGAAGATACTCAAACAACCCAGTACCGTTAACTAGGGTGACTTTGGCTCACTTAGTCTTAAAAACTGCGTACACAGACCAACAGCTATAAGCTATTATTTTTCCAATATTTTTATTGAATAGAAGAGATTCCAACAAACCATTTTAACATCATATTAAAAAACTATAAACATTTCCTAACATTCAAAACTTATTTCCAAAAAAGTGGGACAATTTCACCTTGACATGGGGTGACTTTGTCTCGAGGTATGATATAGCTTAAATAATCGTTTAGAAAGACCAGTGAGATAATGTGACCCCGTTGTTACTTTGCACAAATCAATCTATTAGATGAATTCATATCGTTGTGAAGCCCCTAATTTTTTTCATCAAGCTAGCAAATCTATCTAGTGGAATCTACGATCACGAACTTGTTTTTTTATACCATACGGTAGATAGCATCACTTGAATGTTTTCCCAAGTGGTGGGACAAAGTTACCTCATGGCAGACAAAGCCACCCCGGAGGACGATACACAGTGAAGGCCTGACCTGTGCACAAACTTCTTGGACTCGAGGTAGGAGAGGGCAGTGGACAGCTGGAAGGTGTAGAGCAGCAACGTTGCCAAGTCTAGCCTGTGTTTGTTGCTCTGCAGGTACGCCCTCAGCTCTCCTAGTCTCGCAAGCTCCATCACTATCCAAATGGGGCTCTCCGAGCACACGCCTATCAGCTTGATTATATGTGGGTGGTCAAACTGCTGCATTATGTCTGGAACACCGTGAGTGCCATTAATTAGTTTCAATGCTCTCTCTGGCTACACTTTCCATTATTTAAATATTTATAACTCGTACTCTCTACCCTCACACACATGCACATATATCTGTGCACATACACCCCTCTCTTAATTAGCCAGTGGTGTCAAGGTAGGAAGTGTGGAAGACTGGAGTCCCCAATCTTACAAGGAACTGGACACTGATAATATGAAACACTGGGCTCTACACTGTACTTTTGCAGAATATACAAAACTATTTACACTATTACATGCAAATCATTCATTATTCATAGTTTTCTGACTTCCCATCAAGTCTGTCTTTGTTCTGTGACAAAAAAATACATAAAAATACATTAACTGCTTTTAAGAATGATCACTGTATGTATAATTTTGAAACCAAAAGAAAAGGTGTTATCAAATTCAGATACATACATACTCTCCCACATCAAACTCAATGAAAATTCTCCAGATGGTGCTCAAATGTCTTGATGGAAAGGATGTTATAAAAAAAAATTTACTAAAGTATCTTCAGTAGCCATTACCTTACTCATGGTACAATTTTATAAATGAGTATTCTCATTCGAAGAACTTGATAAGAATGAAGGTTTAAAAACCATAATTACAAATAAGTAACCTATCTTATAAAATTTACTTTATCAACTTATTTTATTTCAGCGAAATCACAATTCATACGCACCTCCTGCAGACATACATTAACACAGAAATACTCACAAGCTTCTTCAAGGAACTTCTCCGCTGTAGCGAGGTCGGCATCTGCCTTGCAAGTTTTCACTGCAACAGGTATGAGCTGGCTGTCCCGGCCTTTGTACGTTCCTTTGTGCACGTCCCCAAACTGGCCCTCGCCAATGATCTCGTTCAATTCCACCTGGTTCCGCACCAGTTCGTAGTCACGTGCTGGAAAAACATGTATCAACACTACATATTACATAGTTCCTGCATCATCAACTCCAAGTTGCATTATGATGCAAAAAAAGGGGTGGGAAAGAAAAAACTGACATGAAATTTTTTTTATTCCCTCTTACAAAATAGTTTCTCATTTACAAAATTAAAGGGCTGTCTACACATAAATAATTTGTGTAATAAGGTGAGCTGTAATAAGTGCATGCAAACATTTTGTATTTATGATGTACAAACAAAAGTCAAATTTTAATAACACACACATTATATTGTTTTGTGCAAGTATGCAATCATATACAGTATAACTGTTTCATTCAGATAGTATGCAAGATACTTGTTTGTCACAGGTTTGTTATCCTGTATACAACACTGAAGGCACAGGTAAAATTTACCAAGGTATAAGGACTGCATTCAGTGGAAACTAAAATCTAACCCACTTTACCAATATTCTTGTAACCACATAACAGGGAAAATCGCAAGTGAATATACAAAAATGATAAACTCGAGTGGCATCTCGAAACTCACTGGCTGGTGTGGAGTAGTCGCCCTCCTCGTCCACTATTTCGGCGTAGTCCTCGCTGAGCATGGTGCCAGTCTTGTCTGCTCCTGCCTCCGGGTTTCCTGAGCTGCCTCTGGCCTGCCGGCCGCCTGCACCATGCTGCCGATACTTGGGCGGATGTGCATCTGCGAGAACCATGACAATTAACCAGACCATCATACCATCATCTTCATGCACTTTGAAGTAGAAAGGAGAGATTTTGGCGGCTCTTAACAAGGAGATCTTGAGAGCAGATGAGGTTGAAGTGAGGCGAGTATGGAGCAGTGCTGGAATGCATGGGCGGGGGGAACAGGAAATCCCGATAAAAACCCCCGATCAGCAAAATCGTCTGGTACGATTCTCACATGCAAAAATCTGGGAGCGACCCTGCTGTAAATATCAAACCTGGTTCGCCTAGGTGGAAGGTGAGCAGTCAAACCACTACACCACCATCATCCCTTTTACATTGCATGGATGAAAAAAATTAGGGTAAATTAGGCTCCAGTGATCACAACTAGCAAGATTCTTGCTTCAGTTGTTATGGACCCAAGGTCTTGACTGGGATGAACCTGTAGGACATGATGTACTTAACCAGTGGGAGGAGTTTAAGAAATCACTTCCTACCCTTCATGCGGTTAAAATTCCTAGGTTTATTCCACTTCAGGGGGCAGAGGTGCAGTTTCATGGATTCTGCGATGCCAGTGAGAAAGCCTATGCTGCAATCATTTATGTCCGATGTGTGACGAGGGATGGGAATGTTCAAGTCAATATTTTCTGTTTAAAGTCGAAGGTGACCCCGTTGAAGAAACTCACTGTGCCCAAACTGCAGTTGTGTGCAGCACTGTTATTGAGTAGGCTGTGGCAACACATCAACAGGCTGTATTTTGACAAGACCAAAGAGTTTGAGGTTCATACTTTGATAGATTCAAGTGTTGTATTGGCATGGCTACATCTGTCACCACACCAGTTGAAGACATTTGTAGCCAACAGGGTAGCAGAGATTCAGGCCATTGTACCCCCCCAGTACAGGGAAGCACGTCCCATCTGAGGAGAACCCAGCAGACGTGGCATCACGCGGTGCTCTTCCCGAGCACCTTCTCAGGCATTCGTGGCGGTTTACAGGCCCACCGTGGCTGAAGCTTTCGCAGGAACACTGGCCAGATCCAGGCAATTATACCCAAGAGTCTGTGCCAGAATTGAAGCCACCTGGGGATAATGAGGAAGAGATTGCAGCTAAGGTGAACCTGGGAGGGTCGAAGTGGAACTTCAACCCTCCAGCAAGTCCAAATTTTGGAGGTCCGTGGGAAGCAGCAATCAAGAGTGCTAAGCAGCATCTGTATAGAGTTGTAGGTACTCAGCTGCTGACCTTCGAAGAACTCTCAACGCTGTCTGCGCAGTCTCTGCAGTATTCAAGACCTATATTTGAACTCTCAACAGATCCTCGGGAGTATGATGTTCTGACACCAAGCCACTTCCTTGTGGGTGAGCCATTGGTAGCTTAGCCTGACCACAATCTGTGTGATATTCCTTTGAACCGCCTTCACCGCTGGCAAATGATCACACAGTTTCACCAAGGAATATGGAAGAGATGGAGGGTGAAGTACCTACACAATCTCCAGTAAAGGGGAAAATGGACACAACCAGTTTCTGAAAGGTGCATCGACCAGTTAGTGCTGCTGAAAGACTCCATGTTGCCACCACTAAAGTGGAAGACTGCCAGTGTGTCAGCAGTACATCCAGACCAAGATGGTCTAGTTCGTGTGGTAACCTTAAGAACACCACAGGGAGAGTTCATACGACCTGTCAACATGATTTGTCCACTTCCTGTGGATTAACACCACAGTGTGATTTTAGACCTACTCATTTCCTGTTTATATTGTATAGTTTTCTTGTGAACTTGAAAATAATCATTTTCGGTGGGCGGTATGTTCATGATGTATACATAATACTGTTTGTGTGTGTGACTGAATTTGTTTGGTTGGCCATACTGGTGCCACTGTTTTGGTTGACTCATTGCAAACTATCATGGTGGCAGGTTATGGTTTGTGTTCGTTCGTGCTCAACAATAACAGTGCATTAAAGTTTTAAGAATGATCCAAATATTTGTTGATTGGAGATCAAAATTTATTAACCAAAAGAATTGCACGCGTCTTTTGATAAAAACCAGCAGGGCAAACAATTACTAACTGAAGTAATGGTTGCATGGTAAAAGCATTAAGGATTGAAATGTGGCTATCAATAAGGTAAACTGCAAATCATTTAAAATGCATTTGAGTTTATGGAAATTTGGAGGTTCGTAAATAACTTGCCTTAAGCATTCATGGGAGTAAAGCGAGACAGAGATAGAACAGCGATGCAATGCAAAGGCGAGAGAAAGGGGAGTACCATAAGAAAACCAGCCTGCTAACAGAAATGCTCATCATGTTTCCCACATGCAAAAATCAGGTTTGATCATGCTGGGAAACAGATTTGAATTGTCTTTGTGGGATGCACGTGTGCTAGTAATTTTATTAAACTTAGTATACTGATGAGAGGAGGGGGCAATAAGAATAAAAAACCTTAGGCTGGAAGAGAAATGCACTACTCAGAAGTTAGTGAGTAGCCTTTCATTCAAAGTCCATAATTCAGTTCCAGCACTTGCACAGAAATTTTTGCATGAAGTGTGGCAGAAACTAAAGTGTGGTGTAAGTTTTCTAGAGGTGCTTTTCCTTTTTTTTTTTTCTTTTTTTTTCCATAAATTAAATAATTGCATACATTAGTTTAATATACACTATTCCATGCTTATATTTAACTAGCTGTGCCAGCGGCTCCACTCGCGTGGACTACAAAATTATTGTTTAGGTTTTTTTTAAAATAAAGTTCATGCTTTTTATACTTTTTCCTGACAATGTCTGCACTTGCTTTTCAATTTCAATGAGTGCAAGGTGAAAAACTTTGTCATTGAATGCTGCTTGTGAATTAAATGGTAAAAACGCTCATAAGTATTTCTCTGTTATAGATAGATATATGCTACCACAGAATTTTTTTTAGGTCTTTTTATTCTACACAATTCTTTACTACGTGATATTGTTCCATCTTTAACAGTTTAGACAGCGTATTGCAAGAGAGCGTGCTGGCTGCAAACTTTTTTGCTGACTTGATTTACTACTATCGTCACTGCTTACTCCTTATGTTACTTTACGTAACAAAATATATACTAAAACCTGGCCAGAAAACATAGCTATAAATTTAATAATAATAATAATAAAAACAACAACACACACGTAAATCGGATACATGGCTCTTGAATGATAAGTACACTAACAGACAGACAGACAGACAGACAGACAGACAGACAGAGAGACATTTAGTTTTATAATATGTGAAGTATATAACTTTTTAGTTCTGTTTATAAACATTATAAACTTAAAAAAAATCCTATGTATAATACCATATATATCTAATACATTTATAAATTTATGAAAACTGATCTATATACGTGTAATGGAAGACCAAAATGGCATAAAAGCTAATGAATAGATAAACACAGAGAAACAAAATGGCAAGTATTTAAAACATGTTCAGCAACAAACATGGAAGCTAGATAAAACAAAGTTACAACTAAAGCAGTATTGTATAAAATTCCTCAAAATTTTTGTATTAAGATTCATTTACAAAATATGAGGTAGGAATTCACAAAAAACCAAGCTTATTAAACAGTGATGCTACTAGAATTTCTTGGATGTTATACTAAGAGATAGTATCTGCTGGATCAAGAAACATGCATCTTTTGACATATAAATCTGAATAACCAGAATCATATTCTGAATACAGTAAGACAGTGGCAAACAAAATGCAACAGAAACTTACCTTTCGACGAGCAAGGGCAAGGAAACTGCTTCCATACGACAGCTTGTAAAAGCAAGACAAAATACGAATGTACACATGACAACCACATTATGCCAAACCTTGTTTAAACACACACACAAATTTATCAATACAATACATACATGATACGGGTGCTATTTTCACTGACGTTTAGTTTACGTATCCACATGAGAATTAGTAGAAGAACTTTCCATACAATTTGCAACACGTGACTGTCAAGTGGAACACTTATTCGCACATGATTTCCCATGCAAGTGCTGGTGGTGACCGCTAACATAGTGATGACAGCTTTATCGCGCTGGAATGGTTTCCAGTCGATTAATTATTTATTTTAAGGTGTCATAGTAGTTCTTCAAATGCATGCCTCAACCACTAAAACATGCAATGTGCAGCCACAGACACACTCATTTCTTCTACATCACCAGCTGTTGCACATAATTCTAAAATGAAATAACTTAACTTTTCAACTTGGCAAGGATAAACAGCATCATTTACAAAGTCCATCTAATAATGTACTTCAGGTAACTGTAACTACACTTTTTGTTTCAAGAGAAATTGTGTCCAAGAACAGCTCCTAAAAGAGGCACTGACGTATCCAGAGTCGTAACCCCTCTGCCACATTTTGAATTTCCCACCTCACCCTAGTTCACCTCCTGGCCACTAGGTTCACTGTTGCCAACCACGGCTCAACAGACTGCAGTGTACCACCACTCGCTGCCTGAACACGCTGGCTCAGCCAGCAGAACGTTGCGACTGCCCTTGCATGTGGAAAATGTGTTTGTCCGACTTTTGTGTGTGTCTATCAACGAGTACCAACCTGTGGGTACTTGTGTTTTCTGTTTCCTTTTTAAAATGTAATTTTTTGTTCCCGTTAGAGATTTGTGATTTTGTTTATCTTGCCACTGGGATGCACCATCAGACGACAATGATTCCTGCATAGATTGTGGTAGTGACACTGTGAATGTTTCTGTTAGTCTGTGTTTTTTCTCTGGGTACCCCATTCCCAAATCATTACATCCTGTCATTGTTTCATCCCCACCTCACCTCGCCACCAATGGTGCCGAAGACCTTAGGCCGTGTCTCAATTTAAGGAATACTCTTTTGAGAGAGCACTCTTTCGCACAAACTGGAGAGAGCACCACTTCATGCTCTGTCAATATCTTGCTCTGTGAAATTGAGACAACCACCCCCTTATTTCTCTCTGACGTCATGCAGACAGATAATGCCAAAAAGGTGCAAAATTATGTTAAGCTGAAATAACTACTCAATGCAGAACATTTTTTGAGTTCCTAGGGATCATTGACACCCATAATATACGGCCACAGCTGTGAGCCAGGTTCAACAGGACAAGTATCCCCCAGATAGAGGAAACTGATCCATCTCAATCCTTGAATGAATAAGCAAACCCAGATGGCACAGTATTTGAAAATTAAAAATTAGAACCATTTAACAAGCGTGAATTATGCTCATACCCATAAATAAATAAACTTTTACTAATGAAGAAAATTTGCAGATAGAATTGGTACAAACTATGTATAATTTCACGGTTGCTCTTAATGATGAGAAACTGGTGGAAAATACCGTGATGATAATAATTATCTTAAAATTGAAAAAGACACAAGTACATGTAATCACTAGTTGGTATTTTCAGATACACACACAATGAGTAAGATAAGGGTTACAAGTGTGAATGCTTTATCGCAATCCACCAGTTATAAACCTGTGTCATCGTATGTACTACAAGTAAGCATGTATCTGCAAGTACCAGCCTGTGACACACGTGCATCCCTTTTAAGGCTCGACTTCACATCTTATGCAGAAATGATTAATTTTTGTATCTTAATTTAAGTTTCACAGTAGTTATTGAGAATTCCTGAAAATCGAAAATCCACATTTTACAAGCTGTTTAACGTTTCTTGTCCCGTACTTAATTTTACGATGTGTAATTTGGTTGTTGTATTAAGGCAGGAAAATGTTGATGTATTAAAGTTTATATTACGTGATTTGTTACAAAATTTTACGTTGATAGTTTAGATTTCATGTCTGTACTACAGACCAAGGCAAATAGATAAACTTCTTTAATAGTGTTTTTACCTATTTCAAATTTTCACTTTACGGAAACATAAATCACTAGGAAATGAAAGAATCCGATAAACTGGGCGATTCTAAACCTTAAGATTATCAAAAGTCATCAGTAGGAAATATAGCTACAATCTGTCTAATCACATTTAATATCTACAGTAAACACACACACCTCTGCATTCAACGTGCAATACTTGCTAGTGGCAGCGACTCACCCTTCCTGTTCCAGAGGGAGGTGGTGGAGTGCGTGGCCAGGCGGCAGTACCCGTCAATGAGGTCGGCGAGACTCTCCGCCACATCCAGGGACGGGCAGGTGATGGTGAGCGTCTCCGTCATGCCCGACACGCGCAGCTGAACTGCTGCTTTATGGTGGGTGTCGCACTCCGACACCAGCGTCTGGATCGCCTGCACGCGGTCAAACTCCGCCACCCGCGTCGGCTGCACGCACCCATACAACAACAACGCTCTACAAACTAACTACAAAACAAATTAAAACTACGAATTTAGTGAAAAAGTCATAAAACCACTATCACCATATCTACTGAGATATTATATAATAAATAAGAATCTTCGATGTATTACATATAGGGTTCATACGCATCCTGGAATTGCTAAAAAAAAAAATCATTTGTCCTGCAATTTACCATAGTGGCCTGGAATTTTTGTAGTGCGGAATATTATCGACATGTTAAAAAAAACTGCATTTTGAACTAATTAATTGTGCTTGTATATGCATGAAATGTTTTCCTACAGATAAAACGTTTGCTTGTTCAACTTCTAATCAAAACACAAATTTTATCTTTGAAAATCTACTAAATACTCTGGAAACGCCCTACAATTGTCTTTGAAAAATGTATCTTAATTTGCATATGAACTCTCTTGTAAGCTCATAGGGTATGTGATTTCCTAGCAGTTGCATTGACATAATGTTTTAACTACAATTTTAATGTAGTAATTTTTTATGCTGTATTTAAGTTTCAGAACTACAATTTTTGTATACGTTCAGTTACTGTATTATTAGTTGGCTAATATTTTTCATCTCAAGAATAGTCCAAGAAAATCAGTATGTGGAATCAAGAATAAAAGCAGGAAATTAATACCAGAATCAGGGACCAAAAAAATTATAATTGTGATATTACTTATATTTTTTAAAAACTTTTGGGAGGTAACAAATACTGTGAAAAAAAGTACTAGCTCGGCTCGTCTTTTATTTCCAAACGAAGTACACTGTAGGTTTAAAAATTTTGAAATTTAAGGGTAACCATTTTCCCGCCGTATTGGATTCTTGGTTTTTCTAGCATTTTTAAAAAAAAATTTCTAAAGTACCTCTTATACCCAACTAGCCAAATACGAGTTAGTTCAGTTTTTATGTCTGTATTGCCGAGTGAGGTCAATAGCTGGTTGGGTATTGGGATACTTTTCCAATTTTCTTTTTTAAAAACAAACAAGCTAGAAAACCAAGAATCTAATATGGCAGGGCATATTTTCATAAATTTTAAACATTTCAGCCCCTTCCAAGTGGATGTGAAATCCTTTAAAGAATTTCACTAGAATACAAATATTTCTGGAGATACTTTAACTTTCTTTGACATGCAACAACATTTAAAGAAACCGTCTCATAATTTAATACGTACTGTATTGCAGCTCTAAAGAGTAAAAATTAAAAAGTCAGAAAAAAATTACAGCATAAAAAAATTGTTCATGATCACTCCCGTTGTTAAAGTGTAACTATAGTGTTAAGACTGTTTATCATGATTCGTTATTCGGCAACAGCGACGTAACTGCAATACAATGGAAGGAGACATGCAACCAATGGTGATTGGCAACCATGTGGTACACATAAAATGGATATCATAACCAACTGCTACATCAGTTCACTCTCTTTTATCAAACTGCTAAGTATGTTCAACTGAAACTGCAGATTTAAGTAAACTAATGCTGCCTTGTATTTGAAAAATCTTTTATTTTGTTGTATTTTAACTGAAATTAAAGAAATTTACAAAATGTGATTACTAGAACTATGCACAAAACTATGAATGTAAGTAAAATAACAATTACTTCAAAGAATCTTGTGTGATTAGCTAAGGTGAAAACCTCATACTGAAATACAAAGCAATCTATTGTTGGTGTCTCAGAAAAATATATTTTGCTGTTAAAAGTACCAGTAAAAAAAAAACATTAATAGAAAATTAAATACAAGTTGCAACTATTTAAACATAGTTAGGAATAAAAGAACTTTAAAAAAAATCTATTAGTTCATATTTACTGCAAACCTAAGTAATTTGTTTTTAAAGTGAATTTACATAAGTACTGAAGCACCACACATTTGTCTTATTACAGCAATCTTTCAGCCAAATATTTGAGAGACCAAAATTCAAAAGTTTTTAAAGTTGGAACATAATTTAATCATTCAAATCTAGCCATATACTGTATGTATGACGAGAACTTCGGAATCATAAGTACGCAAGTTAACAAACTTAACAATTATACAATTATCTTACCGTAGTAGCTCTGAGCGTCATGTAGGAGATGCCCAGGTCTGGACCAATCACTACTTCTACTGGAATCGTCCAACCAGACTGAAATCAAAACAATACCTCAGAAAAAAAAAACTATGTAGAATTGTTATTGCTCACATTCTAATTTAATACAAAAGGCTACTAAAACAAAATTTACCAAAGAAGTAAAGACTAGTTTTTTATACATTAAATAAGTTTTTTGCAAAAAGTTTTTTGAGTTTGCAGATTACACCTTAAATTAATATAATATTTTTAAAGATGCTTTACTCCAGTTTTTCAAATGTGAATGTTAATTTCTGTTTCCCAAAACTGCAAGACTGTGATTACGACCAGCAATTACACTCAAGTTAACGAACATAAACTCTGTCCGTAATCTGTATTACGTATTTGTCCTCTTGTATTTCAAAAAGGGAAACCTAACAAAATGTACAATATATACATCGGAAACATATGCATAATTTTTGTTAAATGGATAATGGTTGCCTTGGTTGACAACATTTCTACGGACACTACTTTACATTACAATCAATTCAAAAGACAGAAAAAATGGTGAAAACAAATGAGTATTTATCATTTATGTAAATATTACATCAGAAGTGTTAAAAATAAATGTTTCAATGGCCCAAAAGAAAATTCTGTATAGAAAGAGAGATGAATTTCACAATTTGAACCAAAATTCCCATAGTTTCTAATTATAAATAAAACCACATCAGGAAAATTATTGACTGTGAATAAAAAAAATTTAAATTGTAACAAACTCAATTGCAGCTGTAATTCTTACATTTTTAAGCATTATTATTTTTGCAGTATTTTACTAGGTTAGATTGTTTAAAATAATCTTGCTCACATCTCCATGTTGTAATTTTTTATTTTCAAAAATGATCAGTAACCATTACAACCTAACTGGAGCAACGCAAAAACAAATTAAAGAGTATGATCTACCATATGCATTACTTTGGAAAAGAATTATTAAAATAATATAATTCCAAAGAAAATTATGTAAATTGAATAAGTAAATTACATATAAAATATGTAAATAAAATGCATGGCAGAGAGCAATAGTGAAGTATTTACACAAGGACATGTGCCAAAAACAGATTACAGTTATTGCCATAATAAACTCTACATTACAATACACATGTATTGAATGGAACATAACAGAATAGAATAAGTTTTATGAACAGAAAGGAATTTTACTTTAATTAATTTTTTCTTAAACAGTAAATTGTCTGCAGTAACATTTAGTTGTTCCACCTATTGCTTGGGCTATTTAAAATATGATTTTTGTACAGTTGTTACAATTTCTGAAATAACAAATCCTACACTTAACAAACAACATGTATAGTGTTGAATTTTAGCTTCAATTCCACATTAAAATCTCACCCCCAAGGTACAGCGGAAGCGCTCTTGGTCGAAACGGTAGTGTGCACGGAGCAGGTCGAAGAACCTGAACATGCACTCGAGCTCGGAGAGTGCAGCGACTTTCTTGAAGTGTTGCTGTATCAGTTTGCGCAGGGCCTTGGGCTTCATGCTGTCGAGCACGGCGCGGGGCAGGAACTTGTGGAGGCCAACCTGTCCCAACACCAACCATTGTGTACAAAGCACTGCAATGCAAACTGTGACTGCTCTTTCACTCCACCCAAGAAGCGTATGCCACAGTACAGCTTCAACTCATATTTCCTGGTAAGAGTAAAAAACATAACCAAGAAAACTATCCAGTTCTATCGTTAAAGAGCCCGCCTACCTGGAGCTATTTTCCGCGTTTGAGACGGAGAAGCGTGGAAGCGATAAGGGCTACACCGTTAGCGCATCAATAGCGCCTTTGCCACTAAGTGCAGGGCTCTGAAGACCCTACCATTTTATTGGTGTAAAGTATGTAGCAAGGTTCAGCGCAGGACCCTTGAGTATGTATCAGATGTATCTATTTTGAGATACACTGCTTTGAAAAAGCAGTTTTCAGCTATGTTGGAATGCTCTGAAATGGTGTTTCTAATGTATGTGACGTCGTGAACACTCAACAGGCCTTGTCCAAAGTGTTTGTTCTTCTCGTAGATCAGCGTGTTGGAGGCATGTTTAATTTCAACCACTTTGCAATGCAGTTCAAGCACCAAGTAGACAGGCTTCTTAAGCTATCCAAAGAAGCCTTTATAAGGCAAGGTCATAATTATAGCAGAATGTATGCATGTAATAGTTAAGTACTCAACATTGTGTCAAATCTACTTTGTTTTCCAAAGTCATTCCTACTGCGGGAAATGTGCAAGAATGAATTATGTTCATCTGCTGATGTAAAAATTAAAATTATTTATGAGAAATATTCAACTTTTAATACACTTTTCTGGCCAATTTATGAGGTTATCTACAAATTTTTATGGCACATTCTTTAGTACTTTATAAACTACATTAACATACAGTTTTACAGAGTATCAGATCAAGGATTTAAATTTCTCTGTTAATTGTTGGTAACATTTCATTCATCTCTTGTGAGCAAATATTTTAGTACTAGGTAACAAAATATTACAAATACATGCTATCCTCAACAGAACTACTGTAGATGAAAGTTGGTAAATGAATGGGTGAGATGGCAACAACCCATGCAAGATACATGATCCAAATAAATTTTTTGATGTAATTATTACAGGTGAAGGCTATGCCAACCATTATGTTAAAAGTGCAGTTACTCTTACTCTCCATGTGTCCACCAAATAGTGATAATTTTTAGTCATAATTCCCTTGTTTCCAGAATGCACAGCTACTGCATCAGACTATTGCCACCCAGTTGAAAGTTTGGAAGTCATCAATATCAGCTATTTGCATACTGCTCCCAAGAGTGAGTGAGTGAGAGAGAATGAGAGAGAGAGAGAGAGAATGAGAGTGAGTGAGTGAGTGTGTGTGTGTGTGACCCTGACTGACTGGCTGGCTGACTGGGTGGGTGAAAAGATTTGGGAGGCTCTTAACGTCGAGGTCTTGAGAGCCGATGAGTGTGAAGCAAAGTGAGGATGGAGCAGTGCCGGGATGAAAGGATGGGGGAAACGGAAGATCCCCAAGAAAACCAGCTAACCAGCGGCATCATCCAGCACAACTCTGACATGCGAAAATCCAGGAGTGGGAATTCAACCCGGTTCCCTTAGGTGGGAGGTGAGTAGCCTAACCACTACACCTGTGGCCCCTGCTCCCAATAACATATACTTCAATTTCATTACATATTTCTTATCCACATTAATTTATGGCTTTGAGTGTTGCAAAAAAAAGTTTGCCATGTGCTGTAATAATGCAGACGCAGCTCCTGTTTCATTGCCCCAACTAATGAGCTGTCAGCTTTGCATTCTGCTTTAGAAACATGAACCATTCATAACCTAGAGCAGCAGCACAGTTTATGAATCATTTACCTGCAGGGAGGATGATTAGGCAGATAATTGGACACTGAGCCTAACAAAAATAACCATCCCGTGCATTACGTTTACAATTGTGTGTCAGTGGCGTAGCGCAAGGTTATGACTTGGCAACGTCCAGTGGCGCAAGTCCTCCCTTACCCAGACTAGTAAAACATGGGTCTGAATTATTTTCTTCCTAATACAACTATAAGAAATTAAGGTATAACAAAAACTTAATGATTAAGTATTCATGCTCGCAGTCACAACAGCACATCGTTAGTGGTTTGTTCACACGATACTATTGCAAAGAATTCTGCAGACATTACGTTTTCAAGAAACCAGTGTAACTCATCGCAGACAGCAGAGACACACAGGTGCTGCTGTATGCTTTTCTCACTATGAGATGTAAATAAAGGTTATAAGTTTGTTGTCTCACATCTGAAGTGACGAGAAAGGTTGGTCTGTGCAGCTGTTTCACTATCCTGCTCCTCGCAACATATCCTAAAGTTACTAGGACCAAACTCCAGCCTGTGCGGGTATCGGGGTTGATAGACGCACAAAGAATACAGAGGGGAAAGAGTAGATTCTGCTACTGGCAGCGGAAAAAGTTAAATACATGACACGCACCTTAAAAATGCAGATTTTTCGATTAAAAAAATATATTTTCTAGAGAACACCAGGCATCTGGGCATCTTACGACACTATGCTACTGATGTGTGCAAAGAGTCAGAATTTGTCAACAACATGAAATGAAAAATAATGTACTCTATCGACAAAGTTTATAGGTGGACACTATAACTGGACTCACCTCTCTCTCCAGATATTCCAGGTTTGACTTCTTGTCGAGTGCAATCTGAGGCATGTCCTTGAAAAAGTACCTAATCTCTAAACAGCACAGTTGCACTGCAACATCCTGGTCTAAAGATGCGTGGTCGGCCAAGAGGTAGTCATTGCGCACCTGCAACAAAAAAAAACATAATTTTAATATATGTGACTGGCAATATGCATGCCCTAATGCAAGAAGCCTTTTACTTTATTACCACTGTCAATATTCCTGCAATTATTATTCTCTATAATATGTTGCACAATAAACATTTTCAAAAAAATATTATTTTTTTAATTTTTTTATAACAGTTTGAATTAAAATTGATACGTGAAAACAAAATAATGAACCAATACACAACTGCATCAGTGGTTTCCTTTGAAAGAGGACACAGCTATTCGTAGCACCCATACGTTTAAGCATACATGCAAAGAATTAAGAACTTAAAAATAAAGGTCATTCAAAAAATGTTGCTTATGTGATTTATAACTACATGTGTAGCTCAAAACATATTTAAAGAATCAAATAATACATACCTTTAGAAAGATTGAAGACACTACAAATACCAGATATTCTACATTTTGTATCATGAGAATAACATGAGGAGGTTTGTTTTATAGGCTTCACCTTGCCATGTTATGATATTCATGAATAAAAATATAGCGCCAAATACTGTTTATGCTAACCCTGAGGAAATTGACCAAGAGAGCAGCGAAAAATGGAAACAGCAAAAAATGGACTCTGGAAGGGGAAATGTCACTTGTATGCCTCCCTGTCATAGGCGTGCACACAGAGTGTGCCGGGTGTGCCCAGGCACACCCTAAAGACCAGCATACTTATTAATTTAAAATTGTGGTCTTTGAGATTTATTTATTATTCTGGAATTTCATCCTGCCTAAGAGCACGCTGGTCTGTATGAGACATTCTGAGAAATACCAAAACTGATTTGTCTATCGTGTCAGGGCAGGCTTGACCTTCATTTGATTCATTTCACTTTTCAAATTTGTATAAATAAGTCTTTCAAAATTAAGTTTCCCATAAATATTTTAGAAAAAAAAAATATGAAGTGTGGTTTTCTTATAATATCCATTTTGCACAATTTTTGCATAATTAACACTATTTTAAACCTTAAAATCAAAAAATTTCCTTGGGGGAGGAGGGAGATACTGGACACCCACTTTTACGTGGCAGGCGATTCTTTAACTTTGTGCACAACCTAATGACTATGGCTACGCACGCCTTTGTCTCCTGTAGCTACACCACTGAGTTGCAATTATTTTAAATGCCCATTTAAAACTGTATGCTTCAGTCTTACCAACCGCACACATCCTAAAACAATGTGGAAAACAGCCTCGTTACATCCAACAGGATCTAAAATTTTCCGCGAGCGTTTATCTTGAGTACTTTTTGTGTGTGAATATTGTTTTTCATGTAATGGAATTTATGAAAATACATCTAACAAAGGTACAGTTGTGTAATTGTTTCTCCAGATACTCTTCATGCAGATAGCTAAAAATTTTGGTTACTTGCCCCACGTGACCAGTAGAACGTACTGTTCTCTACGTCAATGTCAGGTGAACAGGCTAAAATTGTACGGAAAATGCTGAGTGACAGGTCATTTATTTAACAATTTAAAACATGAATATAAAAGTGGTACAAATTTTTTTTATTATTAAATAAGAATTTTAAACGCCTTTAAAAAAGGCGTTTTACAAATACAGTCCTTGCTCAAACTTTGTGGCTGTGAGTTGTGCTTGCGACGAGAGCGAATGGTCACCCCGTAAGTGTAGTGTTGGAATTAGGCTAACAGTGTAATCAGAAAAAAAATTATAGTTTTTCAGTGTTTCAGGAGAGCAGAAAACAGAGGAAAAGCAGTGTGCAAAAATGAACAACCGATATACGCACACAATGATTATCAAATCTATATTTTCTGTAAACTATGATGCTTGGCAATGTTTACATTGATATTCAGTGGAAAGGTACAAATTGGCTGAAGATTTCTTCTTTATTATCTTCTGTCAGTGGTCGAAATAATAATAAAGGCAGTGAATATCAAACAGTGTAAAAAGATATTTTGATTTTATCATGCCAAAAAATTTTTATATGCACTCTGAAAAATTAGTTGTGATAACAAGTTGATTAACATAAGCAAGTTAGTGCACAATTCCCCCTCTTTTTTAAAATGCTATTTTTCCCATAAAAGGCACGTAACCAATTTAGACTGAAGCAAAAAGACTTTCTGCAGTTGCGAAACAGGACAAGCAGAGATCAAAAACTGCTGCCAAATGGGTATTAAAAAAAGTGTGTCACCAAGATGCGATTGAATAATTTTTAAACTGCTGGAAATGACTTGCCGGTAGCTCGTTCTCTAGTTGCGTGCAAGTCTCTCACCTGGTCATAATAGTAGTAGAAGGTGACTCGGTCCTTCTCGTACAGGTCTGCGAGGTTCTGCGGCAAGTAGCGCACTCTCAGCTCGTACCTCCACTCCGAGTGAGGGTGTTTACGCTCGTACTTCTCTTGCACCTACAAATACAAATTTTAACATCTGTAAACGTTGGGCAGCGTTAGGGAATAAATAACTACCTATCACACTGTAAACATATGCAACATAAAATATTTTCAAGTATCATCCAAGTCATAACAAATGCCGCAAAATGTACAGCAATTGGCTTGGTTTTGGTACAAAAATAATTATGTCCATATTAATACACNAACAAGAGAGTATAAGTTGAATCAAGATTAAGTTACGATGGCTCCAGAAACCACCAAAGACAAATGTCAACCAGTAAAAAAAATAGGATCTTGGAGCAATATTTTGTTGAAAATCAAGGAAGTTAATGACACACCTACAAAATAGCCCAATATTGTTTTTAAACATACACACAATGTGATTCGTAGGATACCCTTTTTCTCCCAGTAAACTTGCTCATAAGATGCGATATATGCAAAGGTACAAACACCTGAACATAATGAGTCAGTGTAGACAGTTGTGTCCATTCAAAAGGGACACAATCATCAAGGTCTGTACATTTAAACATTCCATCAAGAGATTCCTCGGAGGTTAAACATGCCTTTGTCGACCCTTACTGATGTACCTATCTAGTGAAAATTTAGTGTCGGCACTGGCCCCAAGCATTGCTCTGGTAGGCCCCTTAACTAATTGGACTGGAAATCTCTAAATCATGTTGTCAACCAATCATCATACGACCAAGTCAATGACACCAAAAGATTGCCACCACAGCTAAGGGGTCACTAGTAGGACTCGCAGACAACTGCTGCCATGAAGTATTGATCACAAACACCAATGTATACATTGGAGACGTATAAACAGCATCATCATTGAACTGTGGAGTAATGAAAGAGCGTCTTGTTGAATCAAGGTAGATGACCTGGCACTCTGATGAAGCATGTGTATGGACCTGGTGGATACCAGGCAAATATTATTTACCTGGGTGTATTGTTTCAACATTAAAATTTGGTGGTTGTAGTGCCATGGTGCAGGGCTGTTTCGCTTGGTTTGGACTTGTAACCCAAGGATTGAATAACTTTGGCATGAGCCAAGATGTTTGAGACAATAACATGCATCACATACACAGTTTAAAATAGACCCTTTTGTATCAGCACGCTTCTCCTGTCCCTAAAGTAAGGTAATTTGCATCATGATTTGATGACAATCGGATGTAACTACTAAGATGGTGTGCTCAAAGCCTCAATGAGATGGGCATCTCTTTTTTTTTTTTTGCCAGAGCCATCTGAACGACAAACATCAATCAGCATGCTTAGGAAGTTGGAAATAGATTCCACCAGCTGTGTACCAATGACGTTTCTATATTAGGAGTAAGTGGCATCCGTAGAGAAAAGGAGACTAGGTGAAAGAACTTTTGCGAGACCCTTCCCTTCCAAACTAGTTAACCCCCCTTCCCACAACACAATCACCTTTAGAAAAATACACTCTGCTCTCGAGCGTCTGCGCCTAACATTTATTTGATGAAACATTTTACATTTTATAAACATGTTGAAACATATAAATTTTATAGTGAAATACATTAAATAAAAAAATTTGTTTCCAAGCGCAAAGCTTTCCTCGGTGTGAGGCCTTGTGCGGCTGCACCTGTTGAACACCCCTAAGGACAGCCCTGTTAGGTGTGACAAATATGAGAGAAAACGAAAAATAAATATATCTGAACTGCACAGACAGTCACCAACATTTTTTCTGAACAAGTCTTTCAATCTTTAACGGGCAAGAGTACGGGAAACTGAAAGTAGAAATTATTACATTCATGTAAATTAAAAATTAGATTGCTCAGAGGAACACAAGTAAAGTTCAAAGACTCCATGGCTCCATTACCATTTGTTGTAGTTTAACTATAAAACTGCCGTGGTTTAAGAATTATCACAACCCCAAAATTACTGCATTTTGTTTTATCAGGAATCAAATATGTTAAATGGATGGCATGTAAAAATATCAATAGGTTTTATAACTTTACAGTATTACAGATTCACTAAGTTCCACAGACAAAAAGGAAATTCACCTGGTACATGGTCGTGTCTTGGTGCAGCCAGTAAACCTCGCCTGTGGGTGGATGGTGAAGTCTCATGGCGTAGAGATGTTGATATGCCCTCTGGCCTGTGGCCAGTCGGCTTGTTATCAGGTTAATGATTCCCTGCACAAAACATTGTTTTTCACCCTTGTGGACAATACTGTATGATTGTATGTATACTTTACAAATACACCAGATTACTGAAAAGATATTCATTATAAGAGAGTTACAATTACGATTTAATCGCAAAAAGAGGTGATTTGTCACCAATATTTTTTTAACTGATTATAGTTAAAAGTGTGCAATAAGACATTCCATAATTATGCAAGTTAATCCGCACCACATTAACTTGAAAAATAAATGGATAACTGAAAATTTAATATTTTACAATTGCGCCATTTCAAGCAAATAAAAGTTTTTAAATTCCATGACTACTGGAATAGTGTCATGTCAAAATAACAATCACTGTTTTTTGCCAACACAAAATTAATCAAATGAGACATTTACAAAAGTTAGTCAACATTCATTTGAATAAGTGCTGTACAAAACACATTTTGCTTAAGTTTAAAAGCATTCGTAAATTAAGAGTCCATGTACCTTGAGTTGTCTTGGCCATTCTATACACAAAAGGGAGATATAAATAATGGCGACATCAACCTGCATATCTATAGCCACAGCAAATCTACACACGCAAGATTCTGAAATTGCATGCAGTGTTCCCACTATACTGCTGGGAATATAGGACTTTAAGCGGTGACCCCAAACATTTGATTGGTGCAAAGTCTGTAGCAAAGTTCAGCACATGTCCCTACACTAGTTTTGAGTGTTTCCGACTACTATATTTTGCGACTAGGCAGTGTGAAAAGGTAGTTTTTTACACATGTTGGAGAGCTTGGAAATAGTGTTTGTAATGTGTTTGGTGTCTTGAAAGTAACCTTCTTACCTCATCTCAAGTGTATTTTTATTCTTAGATGAGTACATATGATGCACATAAAGTAGTTTCATAAAAAAACGTGCATTTCAATTACTCTGCAACATGGTTCTAACTCCAAGTACACAGTCCTCTTAAAAGATACGCAAAAATTGCTGTACAACCTAGTAAACAGAAATAACTCTTTCTATGTGATTAAGTACATGTCTTACAGTAGTTTCAGACAGTAATTGTTTTCTTTATTTCTGATAGTAAGTTAATTTTTATTATTTCATGTGTATTATAAAAAACAGACATATGATTTTTATATACAAAAAAGTAAATTATTTTTTTATTTCCTATGACTGTGAAAGATCACTTGTAATGCCTTAAAATTGAACAGTGAAACACAAGTATAAAATAATGAATTTCCAGAAATCAAAAATCTTGATATGAAGAGCAGAAACATTGTGTATGTACACCATCTGCTACCATTTTAATGAATGAGGATAATCATTAACTGAATCATTTAGCATGCAGCATCCTTTCTTCACACCAACTTTTCCCTTCCTTTGAAATTTTTCTGAATTATAAAGACCATTTCCTTCAGATTTCGCTCGTAAAACCAAGCCGCCGGAAAATTGCACATCAGTTGGCTGCATTGAGAAGAGGTTGGGAAGGAAGGGAAGAGAATGTGCAAAGAAAATCGCAGAGAAAGCTTCATACTGTGTGTGTGTGTCTATACACACACACGCATGCATGCACACACACACATTTTCATAATTGAATGAATATGTACGTGAGTAAATACCTAAATACTTGAATTTAATTCAAATAACATGTTGTGGTATGTGGTATATTTGCAACATACCGAAAAAAAATAATGTGTACAGTGTTTTTTAAAGATAATATTTATTTATTTATTTGACCTATTAATTGATGTTAATATTTTCATGTAATTGTTATGCCAGTGTGTGTGATTCAATGCTGATTACAACTTTGCTCGACATCAAGGTAAACATGTGACTACCAAGAGAGTTCCAATTGAAACACACTAAAATACTTAACTATCAATTGGACCACGGCTTGGATCGTACACACAAGGATACAAAATGAAAAGTAGATACTAAGCAGGACTTTTAAAAGTGCATAGTTAATCATGACCAGCCTGTACGGGCTACAAAGTACAAGTTATATACACAGTGGAGACATTTGGGCGGTTGTCAACACCGAGGTCTTGACAGCCAATGAGAGAGAAGCTGTGCGAGTGTGGAGCGGATCCGAGAGATCCCCGAGAAAACCCGCCCACCAGCTGCATCGTCCGGCACGATTCCCATATGCGAAAATCCGGGAGCGGCCCCGACAGGAATCGAGCCTGGTTTGCCGAGGTAGGAGGCGAGTAGCCTAACCACTACACCACCGCGGCTGCCAGTTACGTATAAAGAATTTTATTTTGGAAAGGGCTGAACCTTGATTCCTGAAGTGAGCACTTTGCACAATTATAAGAAATAAAATAAAAAATCACACATTTTTCCCAATGTAGGATATATTTTAATTTCAAGTGCATAGTCTAAGGAAAAGTATTGCTATTGTTTGTTAAAATTTTTGGTACATAACTTTTAGTTAATTTCGCCAAATTTGTTTGTATTCATTCATATATTAATTTTTGGGAGGTGTTGCAGCCCAATCAAGCCGGCACCTTGCGTACAGTACCCAGCGCTGAGCTGGGAAGCCACACGGAACCCCTGACTCAATGAAGCGGTGCGACAAGCGCAGTGAATGGGCGGGGACGGGACACACGGCCTCTGCGGGGCTGCAGCTGTTATCGCAACAGTACACCGACTGCACCTCCACCGCGAGTGTCAGCAGTGCAGGTGCTGCAAGAACCTCGAGATACGACACGCCTAGCGACGTCTCCTGTGGCGCGACAACGCCAACACAGCTGGCGTTAGCGCCGTCGTCTGCCGCTCTCTCGCGCACTTGCTAACGTGGTCCGGCGTTCTCTGCCTGTGTCCGAATTCACCAGCTAAGGACCCTTGCCCGGCTTCGTGCCCCAGACTAGTGCGTCAAGGTCGTGACGTCACTTTCGCCCGCTGTCCAAATCGTAAACTAATGATGAGGTAGAATCGATCACGTTGGCTGCACACAACCATCTCCGTGTCCCAACATTGAACTGCTTTTCTGCCAACACGTCTAGCGAAAACGGCATTGTTTGGATTCTACGTTAGAAAACATTTGTAAACAAATGTTTTGAGATGTATGTATGCTTCCTCTAAACAATTTGCAATGCAGTTCGATTAAATAATAAATTCACATTGGCAAAAGTATTTTATTCATATAATAGTGCTTGTCATTTAAAAATTAAGATATATACTAACTACTTTCATCACAGTTGACCATGTGACTTTGACAGTGGGTAGTTAAATGTTGGGTACATGTACAGAAGACGAATAAGCGGTCTACCTCATCTTTATTCTATGGTCCAAATTCAGGGATGGCACGAACGCATCGTAGAATGTCCACTACGGAGTTCTTTGGTATAGACTATTCGCGCTTTCTTCACACTTTTTTAATTAAACCTTTGAAAATTCACCCCATGAATAACGCGTTGGGCTGTTTCCTAAATATGACATGCGTCACAAACGTTTTATACTTGTGTTAATATAAGTACCTTATTTCCGGTTAAATTGAACTTTCACTTATATTTTATCTAAAAATTATAACATATAATTTATAATTAATATTAATAAAAGTAAAGATAAAAACGTGTTCGCAATGCCTAGTAAGAATAGTTCGTATGCAAAATTTTATTAAACTGAGTGCTCACGAAAGCGGTGTGATCGATCCCCTAAACTTGGTTAGGATTAGTTTGTACAGATGGGGGGAAAAAAACACGTACCACTTTAAAATGTGTATAAGTTGGCCAGTTTATGACGGAGGTCAAAAATTAAACAGTATGGTTAGAGACTGGGATGCCATTTTAATAACAAACATTACCTCACATGTGCGTATGTTGATTGAATTTGCGCCCTGATATACGCATCCGTGACATTGACCTTAAGACAGTTTATTTTCAACAGCGCACGTCGCTCGTCACTCTACGAACACTTACGCGCGATGTTTCAACATCGCATACTGCCTGGATGTCGCCATACATTCCTTGGCCGGCCAGATCACCCGACTTGTCTGCATGCGACTTCTTCCTGTGAGGATTCCTTCAAGAGCAAGGTGTTTGCAACACGTCCAGTTGACGTCAACGCTCTAAAGCAGTGAATTGTGGACGAAGTCACTGCCGTACCAGCCGCAACACCTGTGCGTGTTATGGACGTTATCTCCCGTCTACGCGAGTGTTTCCGACTTGATGGAAGACACCTCGTCGGTGCTATTTTCAATCAATTAGCATGTGGCGCTATGGTGTTGCAACCAAGAGACTATATTGTACACGTGTATTCATTTGTCACTGTTGGTGACGTAATGTTGGTTATTAAAATTGCGTCCCAGTACCTCTAACTACACTGTTTTATATTTGACCTACATCATAAACTGGCCAACTTATACACATTTGAAATTGGTAGGTCTTCGCTGCAACACCCTGCATGAGGCGGAGGAATATCCTGAATGTAGAACTTAAGCAGGGTTTCAAGTTGGAAGTAACCGTGAATGGACTATAGTCGCCGTAATATGCGACTCTGATAGTGTCGTACGTGCGACGCCGTCTTTGAGTTCGCCTGCTGTCTGGAATGTTCTCTAGTTTTGGTGGTGTTTGATTGGTTCACGTTGCTAAACTGGTGTAAGTATTTCTTGTCGGTAGAGGTCGCGGTTGGCGTAGCGGTAACGAGTGTTATCCTTCCGAGAGGGGGCGGGGGGATCACTCCCGGTTCTTCGCATGTGGGAATCGTGCCACTGGTAGGCTGATTTTCTCGGGGATCTCCCGTTTCCTCGCGCCCTTATCCATCAGCTCTCGAGGACCTTGTTGACGTTGTTAAGAACCACCGAAACCAGGCCAACACTATTCACGAATCTGTTATTCCATAAGACGTAGTTCCGTGTGCAATAACCGCGGTTACTGCATAATTCTTAACGCATGATTTTTTATTGTAACTCCAGCTTTATTGGCTTCAGTATTAGAGCATATGCAGGTGTTTGCTGCCCAACAGTTGTGGTTGACTTTGTATTTGAGCGTGTGCCACCCGTACTGGGAAAATAAGATAATGTACTCAAGTGATTTGCGCAGTAGCCAACTTTCCGCGTTCCAACATTGAACTACTTTTCTGCCAATAGCACTATCAAAAACAACATGGATAAAATTTGAGGTAAGAGTATTGTGTGTAAGCAAGCGCATTGAAATGTTTGTAGGCCTACGTTTTTTACAACTTGGTTTCAATGCAACTAGAATATATTAAAAGTTAGTCGAAGTATCTCATTCATATAAAAGTGCGGTTCTGTTAAAAATTTAATTAATAAAAAATACCATGTTCGTCATAATTGACCATGTGACATGGAGAGTTAAATTAGCGATGGGCGATGGGCGAGACAGTGTTTGGGACATGCGCAGAAGACGAAAATCGGTCTACCTGACGTTCAGTTTCGTGTACGCAAGAGACGTCTGCGTATAACGTTTACAAAAATGTGTGGTTCATAGTGAATGTACAGGTCTTATGTTCAACCAGGCAACTAAAAATTAACTTTAAAGAAAAGTAGTGATTCATTAGCATATATCAATATTAAGACGTATTATTTAAATGAATAAAGGAAAATAAAAACATAAGTTTATTTTTTAGAATTTAGATATCGAGATCGATACACTGAATTCTTCTTCTTCTTCTTCTTCTTGCATCATTTAATTTTATTGGCTAAAGGCTTCTCGTACACCATACAAAATAAATTATCGCCATTTTCTACACGTCGAGGATGTTCCTACACGATACGTAACGCGATAACCGTGAACCGTTTCGTAAGAATACCTTCTTTCATTTAGCTACGTGCACGTTCATCACGTTCACACGTTTCATCGTAAACCGACCTTTAGTATCTGGTGCAACCTGTCCGCGCAGTACTTAAACTCAACGGGATGTTTTTTGCTGTTAAGTTGGTGTGCGTAGTTTTGGCGACAGTGCTGCTTCTGCGTGGGCGTGGGTTCGGCGAACCTGATTTTTCTTTATTCTATTCAGGTTGGTAACAAAACGAAATTTATTTATTGGGAGAGTGGCAAAGGCAATATTTCCGCTGCAAAGTACATTGATGTTGCAAAGAAACCGCTTTTAACCTGGCGTTAAAGGGATAAGTTCTGTTTATTGGTAAGAATTTTTGTTTGGTCTGAACAGCGATGTATACTTGCTCCTTCCAAAATATTAATAAACTTTGATATGTAACAACACGCCTCCAAATGGTGTTAACAATCGTAAAAGGTAGAAATCCTGTGCTTCGCTTTGAGCTTTCGTAAACAAGCTTATTTTAGTAATAACAAAAGTTACAAATTTAAGGGCGAAGTAAAGATCTTTATCATTAAAAGTAATTATTCGGATCTCTAGTCCCTTTCAAGTGAAGTAATTGTGTAATCCAGCGTTTTTTTATCAATACAGTTTTGAAACAGAATATTGAACACCACGTGGACACATTTCGTTAAATCTTTACTCTTGAGGCGAAAGAGAAAATTTTTTTTTTGCGTACGCGAAGTTTTTAACACGTACACAGTATAGTTAATTTACGGTTACTTCCAACTTTTCTGAAGCCCTGCTAAAGTACTACTTCCTGGAGATTCCTCCGCCTTATGCAAACAAAGCTTAACCAAGTCTAGAAAATTACACCAAAGGGACAACACACTGCATTCGCGCGCAATCAGTGTAATAATATTTTGAATAAGAACTATTTCTTAGTAGGCATTGCCAACACATCTTCTCACTGTTTTTATTCATAGTAATTATAAATTTATTATTATTTCTATATAAAATATACATAAAATTTCAGTTTAACCAAAAATAAGGTGCTTATATGTTATTTTATTTCAACACAATTATAACAGGCTTGTGATGTATAGCATAATTAGGAAACAATCAAACACGTTATACACGGGGTGATTTTTCAAAGGTTTGATTAAAAAAGTGCGAAGAAACCGCCAATAGACTAAATAGAAAATTTACCATACATAAGGCTCTAAAAATATAGAACTTTTGCTATGCAACGTTGGTAACTCCGCTATGTATTTGAACCTTACGTTACACAAATGTAGGAAAGTTATAAGCTATTCACGGTAAAGTGAGCACTTTTGAAAACCCTCTCATTTGGAATAATAGTAAATAGATATATTTTATTTTAGCCTTAGACATAAACTTCCGAGTGCTGTGTAATACACACGCTGTGTTTATTACTTACATGGCAATATTTATTTTAATAAGATGGCCAAAGGATAAAAAATGGCTGAAAGGAAAAAGTAACTAGGGCCTCAAAAGTGCTCATTTAACCGTAAACAGCCTATACCACGGTTGTATTACGGAAAAGGACTTTACCATTTATTTAGACTTTCTCAAGACTCGTTTACAATGACGTGAATTTACATCCTGTTTCTTNTGGAAAAGGACTTTACCATTTATTTAGACTTTCTCAAGACTCGTTTACAATGACGTGAATTTACATCCTGTTTCTTGGAGTGTAGATTTTAACACAGTACAAATCATTAGATTTTACACAGTTATATTTTTTTTATGGAGATTGCAATTATCCCATTCGTTCGCATATAAAACGGAGAAAATCAGATACGCATGCAACACCAGTGCTACCTGGCGGGGAATACTTATATTTGCGAGGCTATGAACACTGATATTACCAACTGGAGTATAATGAGGCTTAGTCTCGTGCAACTGCGGCCCTCGAGCGGACGGTTCGACGCGGGCCTTCGCAGCGGATGTCTCGGGCGGAATGTGCATCATCGTTCGCCGACTCGCACAGGCAGTGACGGTGAGTGATTGCAAGTATGTACTTCATTACCATAGCCGGGATGAGAAGAAGCGCTCCCACGGTGCTTCGTCGCGAATTTAGTAATGCATATAGCCGGGAGAAAAATTGCGACGTAAAGCAACTCGCGGAAACATTTTTCAGTAACGAGAGGACTGAAAACTCTGGAGTGTGACATTAATATACTTTAAATTTGGCTTGTGATTTTTGATTATAACAGTGTCCACGTCGAATTGTTAAACGGTATGTGCGCACAGGTTGCGGTACGGCAGAAAAGCTGGGAAAATGGGCCGTAGGGAAGTCTCGGGGTCGAGAACGAATGGTCACCGTGCAGTATTTACGGGACTATGTCATCGATTGAATAGTTGCGGTAAGGCGAAGTTTACGTGCGGTTCGGCTGGGAACGTGCATACGTCCTATTATACCAAGTTTCGTTTCCAGCTAGCGAGTTGTGCCTGTGGTTAACGCGCGTTGTTTGAGGAGTAGCGTTTCAAACTGCAACTGCGAAAAACAACAGTCATATTTATTTCACCCTACTGCCCCCTTTGGGCATTAGTTGACTGGACTATAGGGGTACTGACATTTTTAAAAGGTTGACTACTTCTAAAGTGCTCATTTTAATCGTGAACTTCCGTAGAATCCTTGCATCGTCGCCTGGTGGTAGNGGGGGGGGGGGGTGGTAATTACGTTTTTAAGTTCTCCTCCGAGCGTCTCTACCGATTTTTCTCAATCACCACTCCACCACTGTCGCTTTTGACTGGTAAAGGCTGTTTACATTAAAGTGAGCACTATTTCAATCAACCCTCTGAGAAAAAAAAGTAACTCTGTCCGTAACTGCATATATACTACAGTACACGTTTACATGCAGGTTCCTATGTAAGTTGGCAGGAATGAACACCATCCTAAGCCGTGGCATTTTATTGTGAGTGCAACAAGTACATTTACGTTCACTGAAATTGTTTCTCTGTACACATAAGATCACGAATTTGGACATTAAGGTTCCCGGCTACCTGGTGCTTGAACTGCGTTGCAGTGTGTTTGAAATGTATTTTCTAACGAAACTATTAAACGTGCGTCCAATGTGCTGTTCTACGAAATGAACGCACTTCAGACGGTGCCTGTTGAGTACTTAAAAATTTGCCACGCACGTTAGAAACACAACTTCAGAGTACACCAAAATGGTTAAAAACTGCTTTTTTTAAAGCGCTGTATCTCAAAATATACGCGTCGTGTAAGCTACCTACAAAACTACTCAAGAGCCCTGCATTGAACCTTCCTGCAAACTTTCCACCAATAAAACAATAGGGTCACCGCTGAAAGTCCCATAGGTACACGCAGTGCGACGAGAACACTGCGCGCCAGTTCAGAGCCTTGCTCTTAGCGGCGATGGCGCACTTGATGCGCGTGGCAGAGTCGCCCTTATCGCTCCCGCGCTTCTCGGCCTCAAACGCGGAAAAAAGTTTCGGGTAGGAGGAAGCCTTAACACGATTTATCCACCCCTAGCAATTTCACAGCTTCACTTGGTCCTTAGCAGGGCTTTGAGGATTGCTCAGTTAACCGCGAATAGCATATAGCCATGGTTTATCATTGCGCAGTTTTCCTCCGAGCACTGATGGCTGGAGACGCTAGCGACTAGCGACCGTCGCAAGCCCAGCTCCCAGAAAGGGGGGAGAAAAAAAAAACTCCAGTCTCCGGCATCTATTCGCATGCAGGGCTGCTTAATTCTTGTCGGTGTTGGCCAGCTACTAATATTGTTATTTTAAAAAAAATATATTTTTCTTTAGTCGAGGATGAAAATCTCTTGGACGCGTGATTTGGAATCAAATTGCACGAGACATTGGAAGATCAATTAAGTTGTAGTAACATTTGCTTTTTTTTATCAATTTTAAAAGGTTTTCATTAATACGCTGAACATTATTCGCCACAAATTAAAATTTTACCGTTATACTTCCAAAACATTGTATAACAGATGATTTATTATAATTGAAGGAATTACAAATAAGTGTACGTAGAGTATTTAGTAATGTTGCTTACCAACCGCAAAATAAAAATTGACTTCCGTAGCCATTGCCGAGGGGTTATATTTTATGGTCTCTAACAGCGGTGAAAGGAAATATGTCGATGGGTAGAATACAGACAGGTATGCAGATAGTACATTTGATACAGGGTTCACCATTACCTTTCAGAAAACTAAAAATGTACAGCAGAAAACTGCAAAATACTCCCGGCAGTACATACGAACGCAAACGCTGTGGATACGCATAGACGCTTGGGGGAAAAATTAACCTTAACGGCGCCGCCTACTTGGAGGTTTTTAGCGCGTTTGAGGCAGGGAAGCGCGGGAGCGATAAGGGCGACACTGGCACGCGCGCCTGATGCCCCTTCGCTCCTACGCGCAAGGAGCTGAACTGGCGTGCAGTTTTTCCGTCGTGCTGCGTGTACCTACGGGACTTACAAGCGGCGACCCTATCATTTTATTGGTGGAAAGTCTGCAGCAAAGTTTAGTGCAGATACCTATTATAGTTTAACATGTTTCCCACCAGTATATGATGGGATACAGCAGTGTGCGAAAGTAGTTTTTAGTTATGCTCGAGGGTCCGGGAATAGCATTTATAATGTACATTAAGTATTGGTTTATACGTACCTCGCCTGAAGTGTGTTTTCTTTTCGAACATTGGGATCATGGTGACACGTTTAATGGTTTCGAAAAAAAAAAAAAAAAAAAAAAAAAACACACGCGGATTTCAAACACTTTGCAACGTAGTTAAAACGCCAGGAAGGCGGGGCGCCCTTAATTCCCGAGTAAAATGAGTCTGCAAACCCCTTAAACAGCTGGGTCAAATTGCGGAAGAATAGCTGCGTTTGAGCAGCAAGACACCTTGTGTATACAGCATGCAGTGTATCGTGGCCTTGTATTTATTGCCAATGTCCTAGACCAGTGGTGCTTTAACTATTTTTTTTCTCTATTTAAAGCAGATAGTTTCCAAGCTAAAAAACTGCCGACCAGATTGTAGATATTACACTTTATCTATCACCATAATCTAATCATGGCTTTTTTTTCTCTCGTGAATATTTTTATATGCCAGTTTTCAAGACGGAAAAAATAAAATGTATAAAATCAGTAACAGATTACGTGTGACTGATGTTAATTTGAGGTCTGCCAAACAATATTTTTCGTGTTTTTTTTAAATATATTTGTGACATTAAAGAAATTATGGTACAGGGCGCTTAGGGCGGTTTTTCTGCATGTGCTGCATATATTTATTCCGCGGAACGTAGTACAATCCTCTCGTGAACATCGACAAGGTGAGTCTTGCAAAATTCAACAGAATTAAATGTTATACCGACACGGCTTTGCTACCGTGGTTTATTCCTTTAAGTCCGTAGCCCCCCCCCCTCCCTTGTGATTAACGTATTGTGAATTAAGGCTTGATTTACAAAGGCGTTCTTGCATTTAACACGGTTCAGCGATCCGATTGAAATGTATTTTACATCAATCTTATGTGTTGTACCGCAAAATGTCTCCGATCTTCATGGCCTTCTTCACTGTCACATTTCATAGTATATACTACAGATTACACGATGCCACCATGAAATTCGCTTTGACTGTGATAGTAATGATATAATTGAACTCATATAAACTTCAACATTTTTGGTAAGTAGTCTTCTACGTCATGTCAAGCTTTGATTTTTGGTCATTTACAAAGATTTGTAAAAGAAAAAAACAGGTTGNGGGGGGAGGGACTACACAGTTAACGGCCCTGCCTGCCAAGCCGGCAGCTGCGAACTTCAAATGGGGAATCAATGTAGAACGAAATTCCTTCTCAATGCGTCAATTTTAAAGACAACTATATCAAACAAAAAACATTTTAACGCGACTCCCAGAAAATATTGCTATATAAAATTATTTTCAAGAAAATATTTATTCAATTTTTTGTTATATGTATATTTCAATATTACATTTTAGAAAAAAAAAAAAATATATATATATTAAACAAAACAATCGGCAATATGTCTTAAGATAGTAACATTCCTTAAGAAATTTCACATAGAATACGAAATAGTTAATTTTAAAATGGACGCAATGAGAAGGAATTTCGTTTAAAATAGATTCCCCATTTGAAGTTCGCGGCTGCCGGCTTAGCAGGCAAGGCCGTTAACTGCGTCGGTGTTCGCGATTCCATCTCAGCTCCGAGCTTCGTATGACACTACAGTAACATATGTGCGGAAAAAGGCATTGGCAAACGCTAAGAGCCAAAACCACTAAGAAAATCGGCAGCCAACAAAATCTACAGCAAGCCACAAATGAGCGGCTTTTTTTTTTGCAGCAGATCTGGTGTTTTTTTTTCTTAAACTCGCTTACACCTTATAAGCTGTTCACGGTAAAGTGAGCACTTTTGAGGCCCTAGTTACTTTTATCCTTTCAGCCATTTTTTATCCTTGAACCACCTTTTCAAATAAATATTGCCATGTAAGCAACAAACACAGTGTGTATATTCCACCGCACTCGGAAGTTAACGCCTAAGGCTGAAATAAAATGTATTTATTGACTGTTATTACCGAATGAGAGGGTTTTCAAAAGTTCTCACTTTACTGTGGATAGCCTATACTGGTAGACACGTGGCCAGCAGGTATCGGGGTCGTGCGGAGGCAGGTCTTGACGTGTACGTCAGTTATCCGCCCGTGGCAGCGTTGCCAACCGTACGATCCTGATAGCATAAGTACGATCCGAACTTCGTATCTTACACCAATTGTACGATCGTGGGTCCTGTTCATTTTTTACCTTCACGTGAACGTAGTTGTTTCTCATAAGGTAAAAAAAATTTTTATGTACTTTAAGTTTTGTAATTTTTTTTTTACTGAAAATTTATTTGAATACGTTGTTACTACCTGACAATTTTGTTTGTAAGCAAGTCTTGATTTAATATTATTTAAAAGCCATTAAAAAAATGTTTGCTGTTTTTTTTATAAATGTACGATCCTAGGAGTGGTTTGTACGATCTTTCCGAGAAAACTGTACGATCCTGGCATTGCAAAAGGTTGGCAACGCCGGCCGGGTGGCGTTGACCCGTCAACTGCGGTCTGTCGCGCGTGCACGATAGTCCTGGGCCAGGGTATGAATTCCGAAAAATCGGCGGATATACACCACTCGCGAACAGATCGAGAACCTTTGGCGGATTTTTGAAGGCAATCTGACGAGCGCGATGTGTACGCTAGTGGGCAACAACAGACCTAAGTTCGAGGGGCGAGATCTGTCAAACTACCTTCGATCTGGTCCGTCGAAAAATTCCGCTCGTGTGTGGCTTGCTTTTGAACGTTCTACAGGTTATATTCATGATGCAACTTTGCAACTGCGGGCATATTTAAAATACATACAGTATAGTAAAGAAAATACAATATAGCATCGCCAGCAAATTGGTACACTGTAAAAAGTTTTCAATGCAAACTTCCTAAACTGTAACGGAAGTTTCTAACCTAAGCATACTAAGAAAAAATTACCTCAGTTCAGACTGCAAATATAAGAATGTTAAGCGTCGCTACATAACAAAGTTGTTAATTTCCTTACGCATTTGACTATTTCCTGAACAAATGTAGCAATGCTACCATACATGTATGGACAAATAATTTGCCATCCGCGCTTTCTCACTATTCGTATTCACGGATACGGTACATTTTCGAATAATTTCTTGGTGATACGGCAGTGATTATAGCAATTGTAAACATGGTCGTTTACGTTGTCTCGGTACCATTTAGGCCTGTATTATCAAAATAAATTACAGATCTCGCCGAAGTGAGGATAAAGTAGTATGGAATGTATTTCGAAATCAGGTGAGTTGAAAGCTATTTGATAAACATAATGGATCTGACCACAGTACTGATGTGCCGTTAAAGTGAAACAAATCATTAGGACAAAACATATATCACCAATATCATAATCCTCACTCAGAAGTAAATAAGAGAAAAAAATCTGCGACTGTTAATTCAAACGTCTCACTTTCTGTACGTCTATAAAGTGGGAAAGCCTTTTTTTATACGCAAGGAAAATAGCTTAATGTACGAAACGTCCCAATATTTTGTTTATTTTGGATGCGTAAATCCATGTATAACCAAATTAGGTAGTGCAAAACTCATGATTACCTTTCAACTATCGTTCTTTCTTACAAAAAAAAATTAACTATAGCAAACGTGATACAGCTTTGCTTACTTTGGTGTGCTGTTTCACTCATGTAACTGTACACACGCATAGCTGCCAGCTTTTTAGACAATAACCAGTAATGCACATCATTATTGTAAACATGGATCTTACAGAGACGACAATTGTACTGTCGCTTTAAAAAAAAACATATGTTAGAGTTGAGCCTTATACGTGATGGTCAATGTCCTTTCCCCGCAGTATGCGTAAGGTTTTCTACTTAATGAGATGCACACTCATACAGCGTTCGCATTCGTATAAGTTCGTAAATGTACATGTCTCGGGAAATGACATACGCACGTACACGGGGAAACGAATGTGTGTACGTCTCGCGCCCTTACAGCCCATTGGCTACTGTTTTGAAAAGCGATTTATATGTAGTTCATAATTGTTATTCCTAATATTCATTTTTTTAAAGAGTGGTATGGAGGCATTAACTTTCGAAAAAGGCCACTGAGAAAAGTTCTTAACAATGTATACTCTTTAACCTTTAATTATCTAGAAGAACCGCGATAAACATAACCAGTTTTCTTCGCGAGTTGTTATAAACCGGGCGTGGCAATAAATTTAAAGTTAATATGCAGGGCAGTGAGAACACTGCGAATTTTTTTACAAGGCAATGCATATTTATGTGTAAAAGTTATATCAAAATTCAAAAATGAATTTTTATTAATTCCATTATTAGTGTTACAATAACATTTACCTCTAATTTTTACAAGTTGTAATAATAAATTATAGATAACTGCGTTTACCGCGTCAAATACTTATTAATTCCTTTCTTTAAAAAATATCTGTGATTGATTAATAGCAACACTTTCATTGCCATGCGCTTTTCAGCTACAGCTCCTAATGGGTTGATAATTTTAAATCTATGTGCCTCCGGTCCAGCACAGATTCAGTATTTGTTTTCCGTCAAAATGCTTGTTCAGAATCTTATCAGCTGGCTAGTTGCTGTAAAGGATACAAATAAATATGCCTGTCGGAATGTGTCAAGTATCGAACCGAGTGAAATATGATTATATACAGAAGTGCATTCCTAGGTTCGGACGCAGCCTTAATGACACTTTAATTGACCAATTTAACATACTGATTATTTGGACGAACAGTCACCTTTGTAGTAGATCACAACCCCAAACTGTAAAAAAATGAGTCACATTGTAGACCTTCGTGAGTCTAACATACATTTCTCGACTAGTGAACAATCATCTCCTGTCAATTTACTTTCACATAAGAAATTAATGAAAACGCTACCATGCTGTATGACATCATTCATGATTAATATCAAATTTGTAATTGTAAGTACTAACAGTACTCGTATTTTATCACGAACACCTAAACTATAGTAAAATAATAAATTAGAATTAAAAACAATGACCATTATATATAAGACAAAGGTTGTTCCCCTTTCATTAACTCACCACCATCTGATTGTGACACAATCTACACAGCATTATGATTTGCTGCTGATTTTTGTGTCAAAATTGTGTCCACCGATTGTTACGTTTGACCAACCACTTTATATTAAAGGTAAAGAAATAGTCGCAGCAGCTACACCTGGCTCGTCACTGTCTAAATGTGCCAGAGCAGTGCGAGCTCATTTACTAATTAAAACAGTTTTGTCAAACATAATACTTAAACAATTTGACATCGGTGCTGAGGAATGGAAGGCTATCGACGAGGTTATGACAGATCACTGAGCTCACTGAATCAAAACCCCACCTAGTATCTATAGCAAACAAAATGGAAAACAAGCTGACTCAGCTTAAGAAAAATGGACTGACTCCAATGCTCTGGGTTCTATATTTCAATCTGGACACCTTGGGGAAGGAATATATTCATGCTGAACGATCAGGTGAATGGGATGCCCACCTCAGATGTGTCCAGCAAATTATGTCATTCTTCCATGCCTGTGCCCATTTTGCATATGCTAAATCTTGTCATCTTTACATACTGGATATGCGGAAGCTACCATTCATAATGGCACCACAAGAATATGAGAAATTTGTGAATGAAGGGTACTTCACGAAGCGATGGACGGATCGATTTTGGATGGGAGTTTGGTCAGACTTGACCATTGAACAGACTTTGATGCGGAGTATGAAAAGTGTGGGTGGCCTAACACGATGGCAGGGTGTCACAGACAGTGTTGTAAGTAAGTGGGTTCTAGGTCTGACTGCAACTCAGGACATTTGCATGTAATTAGAAGAATTTTGTGGAGTTAATTTTTCCTGCAGTGAGCAGCACAAAGATTTCAGAGAAACCCATAAAGCTAGAGATGCCGCAGACATTGCTAAGGTCTCGCTTTGGGTTGAAAGTCATTCCAAATTCCCTGTTACAGACGAAATCGTGTCGATAGTTACTGGAGTCGCGGGAGACAACACAATCACATGTTATGATGCTCTAGCAGTTGACAAGCAAGCAATGGCCAAAATGGTTTGTAAACCTTTCACAGATGTGAAATTGTCACGAAAAAATCGAGCACTCACTCTGGCCAGCATGACTTGTTCTGTTAAAATGCATAATGATAAAGTAGTAGTAGACCCTTCCAGACGATATCCATCAGTAAGCAAACTAAAGACGACTTGAAGACAATCTTGCCGCATGAGTAGGCTCCATTTTCATTAGCCCACTTCGATGAAGCTGGAATGCGGAAAACTAAGAAATCTGCCCTACATGACATATTTGGAGCAAAAGAAAAAATTTCTATCTCCACAACTTCGACATAGTTGTGAATGATGGATTCCTCTTACACACAGTTTCATGGCCAAGAAGTTTCACATGTTCGGCTATTTGTCAAAGCTACATCAAGTACATCCTCAAATATTACTCCGATAAGAGTTGTACTGTTGTTTTTAATGGCTACTCCAGCACAGCAAACAGTACCAAAGACATTGAACAGAGCCAAAGATATAATCTTAAGAAATTTTAGGACATACACTTTGGTGAGGGAACAGAGAACACAGTCAAGCAAGACCACTGCCTTTGCAATGGAAACAATAAATCAATACTGATTTCCATGCTATCAGTCAGACTTCGTGACAGTGGAATTGAATGTCGAGCTGCATCTGACGATGCTGACACATTGTTACTACTGCCATTGACAATCCATGGTCAGTGAGAATGCAGCAGTTATTGGCGAAGACATTGACCTAGTGGTTCTGCTCACAGCTTTAACCCCAGTCGAACAGGAAATATTATTTCTGAAGTCGAGCCATGGCAAGACTAAAACAAAGATCTATTCATCAGAGGACTTACAAGGGCTGAGACTGAAGAACGACATACTTTTCAGACGTGCATTTACTGGGTGTGATACAACTTCAGCAGCTTTCTGCAAAGGAAAATTTAGCTGTTTTAAACTCTTTAAAAAGCATTCTGATCTGCAGGATGTCGCTGATGTATTCAACAGTTCGACATTTTCCCACAAGGCTGTAGCAGAAGCAGGGAACAGATGTTTCCGAAAATTGTACGGAGCACGTGCTAAAGAAACATACCTCAACTGGCACTGCTACCATTTATTCACACAGTCTGTATCCAGTGCCAAACCAGATATTTCTGCGCTGCCACCAAACGGAAGGAGCAGCCAAACAGCACTCCTTCAGAGTGTACTATCAGGTGCAGCTGTGGCTAGGGATTGAACTGTCTCCCGAACTCTGGGGGTGGGGGCACAAGCAGAATCGGCTCATGCCAATGACGACAGAAGACCCCATCGCACCCGATTATATGTCATATTCTGCACGTGTAGCACTGGCTGTGGTGGGGGGAAAGAGTGGGTGTAGAAAACGTGCAATGAATTGCACCACCATTTGCCACAACTGTCGTGGTGTGTGCCTAAATGGCATCAGTGTAACTCGGGAAGAAGCCAACGAGAAAGTCGACGACTTGGAACCACTTCTTGAGGCCACCGATGAGGATGTGAATCCAGAGCCATCTGCGTCGTCTGCTGTTGATAAACCAGTCACAAGACCCTCTCACCAGAGGAAAAGCAAAGAATAGAGTACAACAAATGTACTGCAAATCAACATTTCGGTATTGATTTCAATTTTAATTTCAATAATCATATATACATTAAATTAATGTTGAATCACTATTGTAATATATTGATACATTTTTTTTAAATTTGTTATTTCATTACATTTACCACATCCCCCCACCATTTTATGTTTCTTATGAACTCTCTTTCGAAAAACCGACGTTTCAGAAATTATGAGCTTATTTGTAAGGCAACAAAGTAGCCTTAATGTAGCAAGCAGCAAACATGTACTATATTCACATCCGATTATCTCGGAACTATTTTAGATATAAAACAAGTGAATCTAACCTTTCTTGTGTAAATTTTGTGAGCTTCAATTTTGTACTAACAATATTTGTACTATCTGAGTATATTTTAACGGGCACACTGATAGGCATGCGCCCAGCGAAGTTGATAACGACGGATGGAAAGTAGTTCAATGCCTAAACGTCAAGCTAAAAGTTTTACGTAAATATTTGTGAATAATGAAATAATTTCTTTAACTTTCTGTTTTTTAATGCATACAAGAGTAAGAATTAGCAAATTTGTAAAATAAGTAGCACTTAAGACACATGAATAAAGTTATAAGTCCCATGGCAATGTTAATTTTACTTGCAGCGGAAGAATACACAAGATGCACACAAATAGATCTTAAGCGAGGCTTTCAAAAGTGCTTATTTTACCGCAAACGGCTTATAATTTTAATTCATCCGGCATACGACGGCTTGGTGGAATGCATGCATACCACTTTGACAAGCCCACGTTTTGGCCTTTACAACCTAATTCTGCGTTACGACTTCCCGCCGTCAACCAGCGTGTGGCTGTTCGCCCCCCCCCCCCTCGGCGCTCCCTATGATAAAAGCTGTAATGCACCGTATTAGGAATGTGCCACGTCAGAGATTCTTGCGCGCACACAAAGGGTTCGGGTTTTCTAGCTTGGAAATTTACAGCCTTAGCCTTGTGCGTTGCGGCTGAAACAGGATATACGGGATTAGAACCAGTAGTTTTGCCATAATAGATGAAAACTCAGTTCCAGTGACTGGTTTGAATAACCTTTCTCGTGGGACAGAGCTACAGATTACATAAATAACGCCACGTCATTACAAGGCATTTTTCTTCACTGCAGACGAATGTACAGCTTGTCACATTATTATCCATACCCTTCGAGTTTATGAAAACATCTTTGTATTTATAATAGGTAAATTCCTGGGTCATATATTTAATTTGTTATACCCAAGTAATTACTCTCTTAAAAAAATTGTACAATTTGAAAATAAAACCCGAAAAACAGAAGTTCTAACATCTTGTGAAGTAGTTTTAGCTTTGATATAACTGCTTTGAATCTGCGGCTATGGAGTTGACTATGACTAGTCTCTCATAAGTTTCTCAACTGAAGCTGTATTATTCTTCAGTCACTACTTTTTAATCTCCCCCTTTGAAGAAACATATCTGCCTTGTATTCGTGACTTCAGAAATGTCCACAAATGTGCAATGAGGTTGAGGTAGGGAGACCAAGGAAGAGTTTTCAATTGTTTAAGGTTTCAAATTAACCATTCTTCATTATTGCCAGCTATAGGCTATGCTTTGGGTTGCTGTCATGTCGAAAAATGTAGGAAGGAAACATTTCTAATTTCTATGCACTTTGCTAGACATTCATATTTCGAATGTCATCGTACACAAATTTGTTCATTGCATCATCAAATAAATTGAATATTTCCGACCCCTTTCGCAGACGTGCACCCCCAAACCCATAACGGAACCTCTGCTATGTTTGTGAGAAGTGTAATTTGTAACATCGACCGGATCAGCTTTCTTCATACACTGTGGCCACCATCCGAGCCATAATGTTCGACATAATCTCTTCTGGCGAGATGAAATTTTCAGAAACTTGCTATTATTATTTAGGTGCTGTGTAGCGAAGATCCGTCTTGCAGCGTGGTTTTTCGTACCGACGTAGAGCATTTTCCTTGCTACCCTGCCATTGTAGCCTCGCACACTTAACGCCTGGCGAACTGCCTAAGAACTCAGTTCATTACCGGTAGCAATTTCCAATTCGGCGTGTAGTTTAGCACGCTTGTACGGCGACTGGATCTCATTCGCCCCCGTAATTAGCCGTCCTTCCTGAGGACTCGGGACATTTTTGTTATGTTTTATTGGTATGTTCCAAACTGATCTTTGATATTTAAACTTATTTACAACCTACTAAACAGCTGCGTGGCTTATTCGCGGTTTGTCCTACAATTGCCTCGTTCCGCTCGGAACCAGTCTTCTTAACCGTACCCATTTTCTTCCGACTACTGCAGGTTGTACGCGAAACATGAATAACGAACTGTACGCACACGCGTCCCACAGCTGTTTACGCTAGATTCAAGGTCATCAAGCAAACAAATGGGTATAAGCTGTTCACGGTAAAGCGAGCCCTTTTGAGGCCCTAGTTACCTTTTCCTTTCAGCCATTTTTTTTTATCCTCTAACCACCTTTTAAAATAAATATTGCTATATAAGTAGAAAATACAGTGTGTATATTCTACTGCACTCTGAAGGTAATGTCTAAGGCTAATTTAAAATATATTTATTGACTATTGTTCCAAATGAGAGGGCTTTCAAAAGTGCTCACTTTACAGTGAATAGCCTTTGGTAGTGTTGGTTCGCAAAGTGAACTTAGTTTGGGGTTACAAATAACTGTTGTTTTCCATATCAGGGATTGCGTTTGAAAGGCAATATTTTGGGCATTAGGTTTAGTACATTTTGATTTTATCTGAAATGCACGAAACTTTCATACAATAGTTTCAATAACAAAATTAAAAAAAGAGACATTCTGTATATTACAAGACTTTCTTAATTTCCCGGACTTCCTTAATTTCGTAGTTCGGAAACATTTATACGATGTAGAGGATTTTTTGTAGTACGTAATACTTAATCTGCAGAGTTGCGATTTTTTTTTACTCCCAGTTACCACTCATTCAATCACTGGGCAAGGCAACCACTGGTCAAACAAAAGTTAATGTGGGGCACCTGTTCAGAATCATACAAAACACTGTGAGAGAATTTAAAATTAAACAGCGTGCCTATCGTAAGAGTGCGTTCAAATATATAAAATAAGCTACGGTTCTATAAAACATTACTGCACTCCACTACCTTAAACACAAAGCATAATGTAATATTCTTATTACAATGGACGCGTATGAATACACGTTCTAAAAGGCCTCCTAAAAGAAAAATGACATTTGATTGGAAAGTAGGCCTTTTCAATTAATTATATGGTAAGTTCAGGGTTCACCAAGGTGTTTAATACACACGGTCCTGGTTTATCACGAAACTGTAGATTTTCTTCATGAACCCATATGACAGCATGAACAATTTTGACAAGAAGACGGCGTGCAATACTGCCATTCGGTGGAATTAATTCGCACAGCAGAACGAAATAAATTTAATTTTGTGATAACATCGGAATGGGCTACTGTTCCTGTATCATCCGCAAAGAAGAATAACGCTCTGCAATACGTTCTAAAACTTCCAATAACAAGAAATTGCAAGCAATAAAGTTTATTTTTTGGTGATTAACTAACTAATATTATTTTTCATTAAAATTTAACATGCGTAAACATTTACCGTACACTCCCCCTTTTTTTTTCACGCGCTATTTTTAAACGTGACAGTTGCCGACATGGTCTGATTTATAGGCGCAAGCGTCAAAATTCAAGTAAATGCAAATGTTATCAAAGTATCCAAACAAACTCACAACTAAATGACAAGTTTGCAGTTTTACATAAGTGCAGTTGCGATTTGATTTTAGCTGTACGCCCTATTTCATGCATCCAATTTTCCAGTACTAAACACTTTTTTTTTTAAATATGATAAATGCATTTAGAGTTTCTGGGCACCGCTGGAACGCGGAAAATTCTAAAACTAGGTATTCGCATATTCTGTACGATAAGCAGTTTTAATAGTATATTTGAAAATCATAATCTCCTGCTTTTTTTTTTACAGTTCGAAGACCACAAGACAAAACAACTACCACAATATTGAAAATAAGGCTTTATGAGAGTCTTAAAATCAAGTAACACGTTTGAAATTGTATGAGTGACGAACCAGGAGTAGCAAACCACCACAAACAGTCGACTTAACTGCGGTTAAATTGGAATCATTGCACGCGCACAAGGAATATGGGACAGAGTGCGCATGCCAGCCGCGTAGTAATACATGTCCTAATCCCAACGCCTGTAGAGTCGTCAACAACTTCGACTGAGGTTCGCCTAAGGATCCCGCCTACCTAGAGCTTTTATCCGCGTTTGAGACAGAGACGCGCAGGAGCGATAAGGGCGATACTGCCTCGGGCATCAAGTACGCCATCGCCACTAAGCGCAAGGCCCTCAACTGGCGCACAGTGTTCTCGTCGCACTGCATGTACCTATGGGACTTTCAGCGGTGACATTATTTCATTGGTGAAAAATCTATAGGAAGGTTCAGTACAGGGCTCTTGAGTAGTTTTGTGTGTAACTGACGCGTATATGCTGAGATACAACGCATTGAAAAAGCCGTTTTTTTTTAAACCTTTTTGCAGTGCTATGAAAAGGTGTTTGTAATGTGCGTGACGCCTTGAAATCACTCAACAGCACTCGTCTGAAGTGTGTGTTCTTTTCGTAGATCAGCCTACCGGACGAACGTTGTAAATAGTTTCGCAGAAAAACGTGGATTTCTAATACGCTGTAACGCAGTTCAAACGCCAGGTATACTGTGTACCATATAAGAAGGTCACATTATTGAAAGTTAACAATCGCCACGCCTTTTCGTTTATGTATCCATTCGCCATCAACTGGTGTGTCAAGTATAGGCTTTGATGCGGCGAGTCAGCGCGTCCAGGAGGTGCTGCTACGTGTGGCAATTGGTGAACTGCTTGGGTGGCGCTGCATTCGTAAACGGATCTTGGTGGACGTGTGTAGGGTCGTTCGTAAACGCTGTACACGAAATATATGTTACTTTAAAATAACCTATTTACGCGCATATACAAATGGTTTTATTCGCCCGCGAGCTCTGTATAATTTTTAAACAACAGAACTATAATATGTTTCTGGGTGTAGTTCGGGATAGCATGGAAGGGCGTGTTGTAACAGATGGCGCGCCTATACCTCACAAGATGGCAGCACATGGTTGGAGAGTTGGGAAACGTGAAAAAGGTTTCGATGTTTCGTTACATTTGGATACGGGTCGTTTTATTGTGCATTTCGTTTTGAACACCTATACATTACTACTTTATCAAGAAGTTTAGTTTGTAACATTAAAAACTGCTGTTTTATGACCACGTAAAATATAATGTATTAATTAACCTTGGAACTCTTTCTTATCGCGCGTATTTTCGGCTGGTCTAATGTGCGTCGGCAGTGCACTCAGAATAGCCAACGTCATATTAACTTTTGTTCGTTCGTGCATCAGCTGATACAGAATTTTGTAAATGGCACGTTGTTTGTTTTGAATACATCAATTTGTCACTCACTGACTGTCAGAATGTGGCAGTCTTATACGAAATGAACTATGGGTGGGAGCAGGCCACATATCTCCACTCGACTCAAACAAAAATGTGATAGATACAGAGGGAGAGGGAGATATAGTTACCTTGACGTCGATGGCGTCGCCGAACTTGACGACGTTGAAGCCGCCATTGGGAAGGTGCACCTTGAGGGTGGCCTTGTCCAGGCGGTCGGGGCTGGCCGACAGCTGTGGCGGCGTGGCGCAGCGACCCTCCGGGGGGTTCATGACGCCCGGTTGCTGGGCTCCACACTGCCCCGCCCCCTCATGGCTGCAACGCAACAAAACACACACGCCCACATCAACTGACGTTCACCTTGCTGACCACACATCAACACAATTATAGTCCATTCGCGGTCACTGCCAACTTTTCTGAAGCCTAGCTCGAGTTCTACTTTCAAGATATTCATCCGCCTCACACCAACAAAGCTTAACCAAGTATAGAAAATTACACCGAGGGCAGCGCACCGCATCGTGCGCACTCACCTTCATAATATTTCACTTACGATCAATTTATTACTAGGGATTACCAACAAACCTATTTTCTCCGTTTTTTTTATGTTACATATAAAATAAATATAATTTATACTTAAAATATAAGTAAATGTTCAATTGAACGAATAATAATATATTTTTACGTTAACAGACGTATTAAACGATTATGATAGATTACATATTTAGGGAAGAACCAAACACGTTATACACTGTGCAATTTCTCAAAGGTTTGATTCAAAAAGTGTGGAGAAACCGTGAATAGACTTTATAACATATTATATTATTCAGTCGTAAAAACTAATAGTCCATGGTTACTTCCAGCTTTCCCGAAGCCCTGCTCAAGTTCAACTTTCACGAACAAAGAAAGCTTAACCAAGTCCAGGAAATTACTCTAAAGAGACAACACACCGTATTTGTGAGCACTCAGGTCGATAACATTTTGCATCAGAACTATTTCTTAATAGTCATTACCAACACACATATTTTCTCCCTGTTTTATTTATATTTATAAATTAACTATTATACTTTATAAATCAAATGTAAGTAATAATTCGATTGAAACAAAAATTAGAAACTTCTATGTTAACAGAATTATAAAAAAGTTATGATGCATGGCATATTTAGGTTACCACGCACGTCATACATGGAGTGATTTTTCAAAGGTTTGATTTGAAAAGTGTGAAGATGCCGCGAATAAACTATAGTTGCTAATTATTATTAAATAGCTTAAGTCCCAGTAAACCGAAAACACAAATATATTTCAACACAAGCAGTTGAAAATATTCGTGGTAAAGTTGGCGGCGAATTATGAAAAGTACTTCGGCACGTCTTAACGTCGTATTAACGACATAATATTTGTATTTGTGAACACTAAATTAATTTAATTTGCGCTTGTTTTACGCACCAGAAAGTGAAAACGTCCTTATTTGCAAAATATTTAACTTTAAAAATATCTACACATTTCATGTATAAAGTTACAAGGAAAGCGGCAACGTTAATTTTGCACGTGACGGGAGGATATAGAAACTGCAGAGAAGTAGAACCTTAGAAAGACTTTCAAAATGCGTTCAACTGCGAGCATCCTACAGTAAACATTTTAACCTGAAATAAAAAACCACGTATGTAATAATGGAAACCTATTTCCGTCTCCAAAAACCCGCTAAAGAGACCAACTGTTGGCAACAGCTAAATGCCGGTAGACGCATATAGGTAGGACTTCACATCTTCGTCGACAACGCGGTCGTTGGGGACAAGTGGAGTGTGTTGAGAGTCGATGAAGGTGAAGCGACGCGAGCAGTGAGCAGCGGGGGGAAATGGGAGATAACCGAGAAAACCCGTTGACCAGCGGCATCGTCCATCACGATTCCCACGTGCGGAAATCCGGGAGCGACCCCGTCGGGAATCGAGCCCGGTTAGCCCCAGTGGGAGGCGGAGTAGTCTGACCACTACACAACCGCGTCCCCTGGAGAGGAATAAACTGCCCAATCAGGAACGGGTAGAGAAGCAGTGACGTGTTGAATTGAGGAACAATTCCTTGATTATTTCCGGAGGACAAAGGAAAACCCGAAATAGAGGTGGCCCGTACGGGAATAGAACTCACGTCTTCTCGAACGCGAGTCCAGTGTTACCACTGCTTTTATAAGCTATTCACGGTAAAGTGAGCACTTTTTAAGGCCCTGCAAAAATTTTCCTTTCAGCCAATTACTATCTTTCTACCACTTTTTAATACAAACATTGTCATGTGACTAAATAACACATTTTATACATTTCTCCACACACAAAAGTTAACGTCTGAGGCCGCAATAAGTTATGTTTATTTGTCGTTAATGCCTGCTGGGAGGACGTTAAAAAGTGCTCACTTTACTTTGAATAGCCTATAATCGCTTGGTGGTTCGAATGTCAACACCTAAAAACACTGATTAGTCTCTCTCTTTCTCTCTCATTCTCTCTCTCTCTTCTCTTATTACGCTAGCAACTACACTGAAGAGCCAAAAAAACTGGCACACCTGCCTAATATCGTGCAGGGCCCCCCGAGCACGCAGAAGTGCCCCAAGACGACGTGGCATGGACTCGACTAATGTCTGAAGGTATGCAGGACGCATTTCGCACCATGAATCCTGCAGGGCAGTCCACAAATCCAATCTGCGCCAATTTGAGAAAGGGTTGCACGTCTGTCACGTTTAATGATTCTCGTCAGTCATCGTTTGTCCCGTTCTTTCACGATCTTTTTCCGGCCGCAGCGATGTCGAAGATGTGATGTGGTCGTACACGAACATCCAAATGTTATCCAAATTTTATCGCTACCTCGGAGATGCTATGTCCCATATCTCGTGCGCCGACTATAACACCACGTTCAAACTCACTTAAATCTTGATAACCTGCCATTGTAGCAGCAGTAACCGATCTAGCTGCCGACCGCTTCGCGTTACTCTGATTGGTTCCATACCTCTGTTATTTGCGTACGCACGCCTATACCAGTTTTTTGGCTCTCCAGTGTATTACGACTCCTGGAATATTTTCAGATTATTTTGTCATAGGCCATATGGTTTTATAATTTTTATCACAAGTCCAACAGTTGTTTACTATTGTACTTTATGGGCTTATTTGATTAATATATTCATAAAAGTTTTTTAATGCATGGGTCACTATGCATGTTGGAGGGTAATGACTGTTGCACAGTATATTTTCTATTAACCCTTAAGTTTCACAGTTTTGGTATAAAATAGGCTTGCATGATTTTTTTGGGAGTTGGTTGACTTCCAGGTGACAGCTAGTTTTTTGTGTGTACTTTTGAGTGGGTCAAGCTTATTCATCTGGAGTGGCAGATAGATTTTGTTTTAAGCCCAAAATTGGGCGTCAATCTACCACTCTTTTAGTTCTGGTCCTCTTAGGGTGTGTAATCACAAGACCAGCCCATTAGAGTGTCATTGGTACTTTAAATTTGGACGACCCCTCATAAGTTAACTAAGTGTCATCGTGGAAAATTGCAGAACTCCTTGTTTAAAGTGTAGTTTATTTCGCGAAGTTGATTTTGACAATCTTTATCATAGAAAAATTAATTTACCGTGTTTGTGAAATTCGCGTGTTACCATTGTCGTTTATTCTCTGTTTTTACGAGTAAATATTGGTCCGTTTCTGTAGGGAATTCTGTGTATCTATGTTTATTATTGTTCTAACTTTTTTTAAGGTTTGTTTTGGATTGTTTTATTGTCTGTGCACCATGGCTGTTCTCCAGTGGAATGTAGCTGCTTCTTTTCCAGTGCTGGCAGCAGCAGATGGCGCACTGTTTCCAGCTGCTTCTGGTGGGTTCCACGTTGCTGACCTGCTCAGTGAGGCTGCTGTGAGGTGCCAGGTTTTCCCTCTCCAGATTTAAGGTAGGGTACATTTCTTTTTTACATGTTGTTAAATCTGCAGTTTCAAAGTTTCTTTTGTGGCTTAACATTCTTGTTTATTAACTTTTAAATTAATCACTTTCAAATTTTCACTTTTCATGTGGTTATTCTCGTGTTCTCGGTTTTCGGGATTTGGTCTCGCCTTTCTGTACTTCGGTACGCGTGTCTTGGCAGGTGTTGCGAGCAAGTTTTTTGAGAGCTGTGGCACGGGACGCAGCTACTCTTGGCGTTGTCTTTTCTCTGAATCTGTGGACATTTTGAGTAATTACCAGTTTGGTAAAAATTTTATTTGTATTATTCTTTATATTGGGATTTATTCATAGTTGTTTGAGTGTTGCGTGTTTTTCCTCTTCCCAATTAAGTTCATTATTTGGGCTTTTGTTTTGGTCGTGTTGGTTGTCTATAAATTTCGGTAGCATTGTTTTGTTGTAATTTGTGGCTGTTTCAGTTTGGAACACGTCTAATTTCTTATATTTTGGTCGTACATGGGCACAGGTGTCAGATACAGCATGTAGTATAAAACATGTGTGCGCGGGCTGTGCTGTGCAGTGGCCATACAAGCATGTAGGTAGTATTGCCTGCATTCTAGGCTGCATCTGCGCTGTATCGCTGCAGCGGAATCTAGAGGAATCATTGTGTCCGTTCCAAACGAAAACGGTGGGTCCTAGACAGTTGTAACAAGGGGACCATTTTTGTTTCGTAGGTCATACTGCTCTATAAACCAGCATCAAACGTTCATAATTCCCGACGGCAACGAAGTTGCCGGGGCAACAAGAGGGTGGCCACCCGTTATTTTCATAACGGGGTGTGTTATTAATGAGAGTTTCCTCTTAGTCTGAAGATCCCGATAACGTAAAACAATGTTCCACGAATTGTACTTCCATCTTACCTGGTTTCCGATATTTCGCAAAATTACATTCCTAAATCTCCATTTTCGGTGACTTATTTCGCCCTTAATATTTAGTTTGGGTACAAAGTGTCCTATCTATTTGCCACTTCATTTTGCATAAAGAATCACCTCACGAAGTTTGTCTGTCGAATTCAGCCCCAACCTGTATATGTATGTATGTATGTATGTATGTATGTATGTATGTATATATGTATGTATGTATATAAAGCCAGGCACTCGTTTATAGTTATTCAGTATCGGTTTTAAAAGACGTGACAGACTATTTATCGTATACTCTAAACCTAATGGAAAAATATTTTCAAATTAACGCATACCATTTTATAAATGTATATTATTTAATGTGATCATTTAAGTATATTTAATACAACGGTTGTATGTTTAAAACTTTGCCCTCTCTCAACTGCTGCGGCCCTGAATGGCCAATTTCAAAATAGTGTTAAATCCCCCGTAAACAAACTATAAACGCATAAGCTGTTAACATAGACGCAACTGTTTGCTGTGGTCCGTCTATGACTAACTATAATTCCTGCACCAGTGCTGCGTTTAAAGGTACTACAGAGAAGGCAGCGGTGCAAGTGCTTCAGCCAATATATTGCAGGAGATGGGAAATCATCTACTGTACCTATTTGTCATAGTTGGTAACTAAATTTATTTTTCCGCTATATCAAAACTAATACGTTCAAATTATGTTATTTAATTAATAAATTACTGTCTCGCAATAAAGTTAATTTTAGTCTTGTAACGCAGAAAATTATAACTAAAACTTTACAGGACAGCTGACCAGTTCTTGCAGCTTACAATCTTCATTGGTACACACACACACACACACACACACACACACACACACACGCAGGTAGCTACAAAATAGCTATACAGATTAAAAACTGGACTTAATTAACAATAATGTAAGGGAGGATCCAAAGACACATGCGACCATCCACCAATAAGATAACAAACTACTGTTTTCGAATAATATACAAGCAAAAATATCCCATTTCATAGGACGTTAACTACTGTCCATTTTATCACTGCTAATTTACTCATAAGAACAAAACGTTATTGCAAAACTTTCCTATAGAAAAATCACAAAATTAGAGAAACTACACAATTCAGGAAAATCAAAGCAAATAATTATAAAAACATGTCTACATGCGATCCACCATTACACGTGGGATACTTCCATTTATTAAGTAGTGCTACATGCGATGTGCATGCTTTCAATTTCCTAGTAAAATAATTGGTTATCATTTCAACATTTGAAGACCTTTTTGTGAAGTGTTATTACACACGAAGTCAGTAAATACTAAAGCATGTAACATCTAGTGCTAGTAATAACAAATTCTAACATTCAGTTCCTAACGAAATAACATTTCAATTTGAAGGTGGTTGAAAGAAATACTGCAAGGTATAAAAACATCACACATGTATACAAAAAATATAAAACAATGATTACGTTTCAGTTCACTTTTATTTGGTCCACGGATAGTTCGGAATTTTGTTTGCGTTTCTACAGACTTTAAAAACAGTATTTTTAATATTCCATTCCGCTTCAATGCTGTTTTGAGCTGAACCATCCGTTGAGCAAGCGACATCTCGAATTAACGGCCAAATCGATAAGCTGGCCCTTAAATGTAGTTTATCAGAAGACTACAAGTGAATCGTAAATCAGTTTATTCAGGAATCTTTCATCTAGGTTTTCCAGTTTTTGCTTCTTCCAAGAGACGTCCGTCAGTATCACTGCGACTTCTTTGTATTTACACAGCTTAGCTGCGTAAACACTGTCGGTGCAGTGATGCCAACTTATCTTTCAGGAGATTGAAGAAAACTCGGATGGGACAGCTTGAACCTGCAAGTCTGCGGAGGAAAAAACCTGGCGGATCTTAGAACAAATTAGACAGCATTACGAAACAAGCCTCTCAAATTCTCACGTACTGAACACAGACATATTACCCGTAATGACATTAACAGAAGAGAAAATATGTTTCGGTCATTTTGGTTTGGTGCTTATTGGATATTATGCTTGTCAAATTTAATGTTTCACTCTTTTGTTTTGCAAATGAATCAAAAGGAAACCATTTGTAAAAATGTATCAAGGTATAATGAAAGTCATTGTATTACATAAGTTTAAGAATTTATTAGCCAAAATTATACAAACACTAATAAAAACCCAAAATGCAAAAATATTAAAAAAAATATATTACATTAAAAATAACCAATGCAAAAACTATTATGTGTTTTTGTATAGAACGTGGCATGGGCGCAGCCGGGTAGGGGATGTTACCCCCTTACATTTGCCACTAAGGTTTTCAACAATTAGTATTAAAATTATTAATACGTATTTAAATTTGATAAATTGTATTTGCTGTAAACTATGATGCATTTCATTACAGTGTGAAATCATTTCTCTTCTTGTATTTGTCCTAAATAACACGTGCATCAGAACTGCTAGCGCCAGTGTAACATTCGGTAAACCCCAACCCTCTTGAGCAATTTATTCCTACGCCACTGGAGTATGACAAATATTTTTTTCCAGCGTGTTAACTCATTTCTGCAAGCTAATTTTTATTTACATGCCATAAAACCGCGAAAATTTGATTTTGCATGTAAATACTGACTACAGTTAACTCACGGTTACTTCTAACTTTTCTGGAGCACTACTGAAGTTCTACTTCCAGGATATTCCTCCACCAAAGGGACAACACACCGAATTCGTGCGCACTCAGCGTAATAATATTTTGCACAAGAACTATTTCTTACTAGGCATTACCAACATACCCATTTTCTGGTTTTGTTCCTGTTAATTATAAGTGAAGTATTGTAATTGATAAATAAAACACAAGTAATAATTAATTTTAAGCAAATGTAAGGCACTTTTATGTTCATGCAAGTATAAAACTCTGTGATACATAAAATATTTAATAAACAACCAAACGCGTCATACGTGGGGAAATTATTCAAAAATTTGTTCCGAAAAGTGTGAAGAAACCGCGAATAGATCACAACCGAAAATTTAACTTAATGTTACACGTAATATCTAAAAGTATAACGGCGCAGGGAATTTTTGCTTTTTGCAGAACGTGTACTACACGATCAAAACTTGCAAGTGGTCGCGAACTGCTGTGAGCAATCGTGAATGGGCAGGAGGAATGAAGGTTGATCACGAGCGGCGTGAGGCACCAAACCTCTCCGACGGGGAGACCGGGGTTATCACCGTCGTAAATTTCACTACTGGAGCAACAGCAGCTCTCTCGTCTTTTTTTTATTTACTTCGTGCATTTTTATTGATGCACAAACTACGATTGCCCGCCTAGAAAAACCTGTATAATGACTTAATTCGCTAATAACATCCAAGCGACGGTGCTAACAATTCTAATACCAGGGTCTGAAGGTAACAAGCAAAACAGCCATAATTTCCCCACACTGTCCCTCCGTAGAACACACGCTTGGCGTCAATAACTAGCCCATAATATTGTTAGCTGGAGCTGCGCTTATTAAGAATCTACGCTATTCTTCATAAATTGATAATTTTTGGTAGTTACTGAACTATTTCTCAATCTTACTACAATACTTAAAACAGAGAGCGTTAATGTTGATTTGAACATTTTAAACGCCACCCTTATCAACAATTTTTCCTTCTAAAATGAAAATCAATAGCAAACAACTTATCCCGATAGTTCAAATAGGCCCCTACACATTTATTTGTCAATTATCTCCGATAGCAAGATTTTATTTTATTTATTTCCACCAAAAAAAAAGTAATCAGCAAATCAAACCAGAATGTTTTTTCTAGTCGTACACTTTTTATTTTGTTCAGCCATTTTGGTAAATAAAATTTATCCTTAAGGTTATTCTTGAATACGTACCAGGTATGCTGTATGTTACAAACTGTTCGTGTGTGTTATTTTCCATTTACTATACAGCATTCCCAAGCCCGGAGTGTAATCACGCAATCTCTGACGGAGACAAAAGAGACACCTGGTCCGGTATGCAGCTGATTTACAACCCACGTGGGCAAGCTGAAGGTCGACCGCTGTGTGAACACACCTCTTTTACCCTCCTCCCCCCCCATCCATTTTCCAATCAGGGGAACATTCCGGAGGCTAACCTGGGACTGCGAGGATCGCCGTGTTGACTATTTGCTCACGCATATACTCTCTCGGCTACGAAGGCCACTTTTTGACAGTTGGGTGGCAGGCAGAATATAATAATGTTAAAATTTCTGAAAGTCGGTGGGTTTGGCCAGGCACTTTAAGGGATTGAGGTCTTAAAAGAGATAACAATAATAATTTCCTAATTTATTTCCAGTCACTAAAAAGAAAATACTCTGAACTTAATATCTCACAATAAATGACTACCATTTGCTAATTATGATTAATAAATTTAATCAATACAATTTACAATCACCTCAAATAAATATATGCAATCAAATAACTAAAATCAGTCTCAATAAACCGTGTTTAAAAATCTATTGAATTATTTTACAAATTATATGTCCATGTTTGACAGTTCCAATATTTACAATAATGACCGCATCACAAATTCGTACAGTCCCACCTTAATTCAGTCCACATTCCACCAGTCCGGAATGTTCTAGAGTGCTCAGAGCGCCGCCATGTGCAGTAGGCTTCTACTCTACTGGTTTTACGCCCTCCTTAGTCCGCCCACACCACACACACACACACACACACACTCGTCTGCCGTCCGTCCTCTTCACCAATGTCCCTCGCTGCACCATAGTTCACCCGCTTACCGCACTCCAGCCAGGTGGCTACAAAAAAAAACTGCCTGCCCTCCAGCTGCGGTGGTATTTATTAAGTCTTCGGCCATATCCCCAAAGATTCTCCCAATGCCGCGTTGTGCCGAGTGACATGATAACCAGAAAATTCTCGCTCATCCTCCCAAGTCGCCAACTTCTCCGGAAGAGGGAAGGAGGAGCAGCAGCTCTGACGTCAGCCAGGTCAGCTTTCAATCATTACCCCGGGCGACGGAGCAGTGAGCGGGTTTACCCCAGGGAAACGGAAGGGTCAAGGTGGGCCACCCCATCAAGATAATATTGTGTTAAATGGGCAAAACAAGCCCAAACAGCACGGCTTTCGTGTAACATAACAGAGCTCAGGTGGAAGGATACGCCGTCAAAACAACAATGGTGCTACTTAGGACTGTCAAGTAGTAGCCTTCGTAGCCGAGAGTGTACATTGATTCGTGCCACGCCGTGCGAGCCCCATGGGGGGCCCCGTGGCACGACGGCACACGCCCCGTCGACGATTGTCTGCGGATATGCGGGTCAGGAGGCGGAAGAGCACAGGTTGTGTGCGGCCGTAGAGCTGAGCTGTTAAATTAGCGGCCTGCCAGACTCACCACACTTGCCCGCAAACAAAATATGTTAATAGGCAACTTTTTTAATGTAGTTATGAATACGTTTCTCAAATTTAACGTCGTTTGTAACTATCACTAGCGTAAAACTATAAATAAAATTACACTCACGAAGAGTTTATTTTGACACCTGCAACGTTGCCGAAATGGCACCTTGGTCGCCTCGTCGAATGGAATAGTGCCCACCCCAGAATGACTGGGATATCAGACCATAACTGATCGTCTGAGTAACAGTGGAGCACAGAATGGGGGAGAAGCAAGATATCAGCTAACTTGAACGTGGCCAGATCGTTGGGGCCAGACGTACGGAGTACTCCCATCTCCGAAGTCGTGCAGGCACAGGGGATTTCCACGGACCACCGCATCAAAAGTGTAGCGCGAGTTCGTGGAGTCGGGTAAACCCACCGCGCGCCTAGGGCAACAGCCATGGCGTACGGTGTATCGATGGCAGGAGGTCGCCGTCGGCCAGCTCGGTTGGTGACAGCAGATACAGGCCACAGTGCAACAGAATACTCGCCAATTCAGTGTTGGAACACGAACACCTGCGAGCAGCCGTGCCATAAAGAACAATCATCAGGCCGAAAGAGGGTGCTACACGATACCAAGCAGGTATCTCTAAATCAACTACTCGTTTGTGTAAATATTACTTCACTGATTAAATCGTCGATCAAGTAAACTAAGTATAAGTGAACCATGACTTTGTAATGCGTGAGCGTGTGACCCGATCGGAAAACTGAATAGAGCTGTCGTAGAGGGACCACGGGGTGAAGTGCGTCACCTAGCTGCGCAGTAACCAACTTTGAAATTCCAGTAACCAACTTTCAAAATCCCGGCATTCTATTTTTTTTTTTATTATTCAAACTGTACAAATCACGCGGGCTTGTGTATCTTGGTACGTAATTTTTACACCAACCTTTGAAAACAAAAATGCTGTCCCTAATTGCATACATATTTTCTAACGCACACGGACTAGTGTGCTACCAGTAATGTTGGTATCCATGCAGGAAAAGGAATTCCATGGTTTAACGTCGTATTAAAAGTGTAACGTTTAAATCTGCGGAGAGGGAATTGTATTTTACGATGTTCCTGTTCGTTTTATTTACACAAGAGAGCATCAGTTATTTATTAATAACATATTTACGTTCCTAAAAATGTCAGTTGCGTCAGGTGGAAGCATGAATAATGCCAGCGAGTGCTTTGAATTGTTTATTTAGCATAAGGTGGAAGGATAGAAGATGAGTAAGAACGTAGATCCTAAGCACGGTTTTCAAAGGTGCTCAATTAACAGCACAGCCTACAAAAACGCATTTTTCATATTCTTAGACTTTCACTAAAAGGTTCAAATACACCATGACATTGGGTACTAGCCCATGTAACCAGAAAAACATATTAACTAAAAAAATGTCTGAAAATCGTGACCGATTTAAATAACAATGTATCAAAAACCGAAAAATAATCGAAAAATAATCGAAAAATAGGAAGTTTATTCCAAACGTCAGACAAACACATTACACCGCCGCACCCACAACGCCAGACCCGAAAATAGCCTCCGTACATAATCGACGACACTATTTTTCGTAGCAAGAACGTATTCTATATTGCATTAAAATTCTGTCAGAGGAAGGGTGGTACTGATATGCCACAAGCGCGTATTTATACGGTAAGTGTTACAAACTTGAATCCAACCTGCGTTGTTGCGCAAGTGCTACTGGAACAACAGTCAAATGTGGAAACGCGGACAGTGTTTACCACGCAGATGACACGCGCACTTGACCCATATTCACTCTAAACGAGTGCGGTCAGCCGACCCCGTATGAAAGAAAGCCAGGACTTCCCGGAAGAGATCAGCGGCAAGATAGCGTGGCGGTGTACAAACAAGCAAGGGGAAATGCCATGATTAACAACATCTCATAGTAGTTAACGAAGTGTTGGTCTTTCTAACGTATTTGAATGCTTCCAAAGGAGTAAAAATACATTTTTGTCTCCGTAAGTGCAACTGCGCCACAAAGGGTAAACCCATATTTGAGTTTAAAATATGTGCAGAGATTTGGGCGGCTCTTAACAAGGTCTTGAGAGCCAATGAGGGAGAAACGAGATGAGTACGGAGCAGCGCCGGAATGCAAGGGCGGGGGAAACGGGAGATCCCCGAGAAAACCCACCGTTCAGCGGCATACTCCAGCACGATTCCCACATGCGAAAATTCGGGAGCGACCACGCCGGGAATCGAACCCAAATCACCTAGGTGGGAGGCGAATAGTCTAGCCACTACACCATCGCGGCCCCTTTGAGTTTAAAATAGTTATTCCACAGCACAAGTGGCAACATAGAAAAAATTATACTTTCACAAAAATAATTTTTCTGATAGGTCACGCTAAGATGTAGGCGAACGTCGCGAGACGGCGATCCGAGTTTGAAACCGGCCAAACCATGGATGTGTGCCATGTTCAGATATATCATTAGATATACATTGATATGAGCCACATACCACACTGACATAATATTCCGATAATGTCTTATTACCTATGCTTGTCTCTCTTGAACTACGCCAAAAAATAAAAATCAAACATGACGAATCGTGGAAACAAAGCCACCGAAAATCTACTACGATATCTTTGAAAAGTTTAAGTAGCTGAGTCTACGTGGTTCTTGCAAAGCTGTTTAACGTCGGGGAAAATAAAATGCACAATTCACAAAGGGTTCGTGGGGCATGTACGGACAACAGTATACAGGATGTTTTTAAATTAGCCCGGCAAAACTTTGGTTGCAGATTAATCACGGGGGGAGAAGAAAAAAAAACACATATTGTATCTGAACTTTTTGCGAAAAATGAAGCCACAGCATCGGTGGGCCTAAACCACCTGAAAACCCTAGTAACATAAGGCCCGGAAAAGCAATCTTGTATTTCTACAGCGACGTTGAAAGTAGGTGCAACAGTGCTGGGAGTTCAAAATAAAACAAACAAATGAATGCACTTACTACATTTTTTAAACAAACGTAGGGTTATTCAATACAAAAAGAAAATTAATGTAGTACATTCTGCACAACAATAGCCTACAATAAAGTAAGTACTAAATGTCCCCCTGAACCTCACTCAGTCACTTTAGTAATACAAGATTGCTTTTCCGCACTTTTTGTTAACAGGATTTTCTGGTTATTTAGGCGCATAGATGGTGTGGCTTTATTTTCTGTACGAAGTTCAGATACACGCTGTGTGTGTATATACATATTTGTGTTTTCACCTTTTTTCGTGATTAATCTGCAGCTAAAGTTATGGTCTAAGGTGAATTCTAAGGGTGGCAGATATCTTTGAAGTTGGACCTGAAGTACTAGTTTATTACAACTACGGGAGATGGAACACTGAGTGTCTGGATAACGTATAAAGTTAATTGTGACATGCGGGTCAACAATACATCTTTCAAATCCCAAATTTGCTACAATGTCATAAAGATAAAGTCGAAATAAGGGTAGTTAGTAACCGTGATTATTTCCGTGAAATAATTTTACGACAGCGACAGACAGGTGTTGTGATGTTTACAGATGTTTGATCCGTTACACATTATCCAGACAATTGATGTTCCATCTAATTTTTCTCCAATATATTTTTAATAAAATAGTGTTTTAGGTCCAACTGCAAAGTCGTGTGCCGCTCTTAGGATTCACTTTAAGACCATAAGTTATACACTGAAGAGTCAAAAAAACTGCTACACCTGCCTAATATCGTGTAGGGCCCCCCGAGCACGCAGAAGTGCCGCAAGACGAAGTGGCATGGACTCGACTAATGTCTGAAGGTATGCAGGAGGCAATTCACACCATGAATCCTGCAGGGCTGTCCACAAATCCAATCTTCGCCAATTTGAGAAATGGTTGCACGTCTGTCACGTTTAATGATTCTCGTCAGTCGTCGTTTGTCCCGTTCTTTAACGGTCTTTTTCCGGCCGCCGTGATGTCTAAGATGTGATGTTTTACCGGATTCACGATATTCACGGTACACTCGTGAAATGGTCGTACGCGAACATCCAAATGTTATCGCTACCTCGGAGATGCTATGTCCCATATCTCGTGCGCCGACTAAACACCACGTTCACACTCACTTAAATCTTGATAACCTGTCGTTGTAGCAGCAGTAACCGATCTAGCTGCCGACCGCATCGCGTTACTCTGATTGGTTCCGTACCTCTGTTATTTGCGTACGCACACCTATACCAGTTTTCTTGGCTCTTCAGTGTACATACGATTCTCTCTCTCTTTTTTTTATTAACCCGCAGCCGAAGTTTGTCGGTCTAATTATGATACATCCTGTATAAACCCAACTATTCTAAAAAAAAAAAAAACGGCCTGGCTCAGGGGAAACAAACCTGTCCTGTAATGTGTTCATCTGGCAGGCGACGAGGCGCTGAGAATTGTGGTGGTAGCGGTCAGTATGCAGATGAAGCCAGCAGGCAGTCCATACAGGGCTACAGGAGATCTCATATCGCACGTCCACACAGGGGAAAAGTGGACGGGGAATGCAGAGAAGAATTCTCTACACGGGTTGCCTGTCAGCGGCATACCTAGGATAGGCTCGTGGGGAGTTCCCACGCGGCCATATTGCCGACAGAAATAACCACTAGTTTCTTTAACATTGTGGGATTCGACTTTTACAGCTTCTCGTGTAACGAACGCCTGCTTGGAATGGCTTCAGACCTTAGAAACCCAAGTGAAAGATATTTGTACCTCGAGGCTGAGGAACTGGTATATCGTCTCCGGACGAAGTTTATGCATATCGTTATATCTCCCTGGATCAATATCTGCAGGTTATCTTATGGGAATCGATAACGAGCACTGCATGACCTTAAACTGATGCATGCGCATAAATTAAATATTTCAACACTAACACATATTGCGCACACAATTTTATGGGTAAGAATGTCCCAGTGAAGTAGAGTGTCAATACACATGGTGAAACTGTGATACGTTAATATTAAAACATAATTATACAACTGCTAAATTTTGAGTTTGCAACTGTAAAGTAAAATAGTTGAAATCCTCCTGTGCACTTAATTATTTTTAACGAAATATAAGATTCAGTACCATTACCAGTAACTCAATTTGCACGAAAATTTGTGTGTTGTTAATTTACTGATCTTTTATTTACTGAAAATTAGACACTAACATGACAACGCACCTATTTTTGGGGCTTAATAAATTGATTTCCTATTATTTGCTGAACATGTTGGAAAGAAAAACTATAGGTAATATGAATAAAATATTTACTAAAAAAAAAAGTGTTTCATCAAAATTGGACACTTGTTACAGACAATACAATCTTGATTAACATCTGGAAAACATGCGCGCACAAGAATAAAACTTAATGGTGCCTAAGAAACAAAATTAAAATTATATTTAAGAAATAACAAAGTTATAAGATATAAGTCTCACATTTGCTTCGGCTTATGATTGAATCAGACTTGACATGGTTTACTTCTCAAATATGTCACTGAATTATTGACTCCACGACATGCCTCATCACTGTAAATAAGAAAGCTCGCAAGAGATGTCGCACTAATTTAAATAATGCCGAATATTTCGAGGCAGTGCAATTTATGTAACGAAATTCTTACGTAAATGTAAAGTACTGAAAATGGAGTAGTTCGCCGTTTTACTGCCCTGAATCTAATAATTTACTGGCACGACTTCAAGGTATCGCAATAAGCGCGTGATGTCTGAAGCACGAGTATAAGCCACAGATTAACTACTTACATCAGCAGAAGACGTTCAAGATACATCCTTGTTCAGTCTGTAAGGTACATCAAGATTGCTATCAACAAATGTACCGTCACTTTTATATTCACAATCAAACTCTCATTATAAACATGATTATTAGAGCTATGAGGTAATCAGTGGAACCTACCACTTGGATACAAGATAAAATAGCAAATTCGCAAAAATATCAGAGAAACGCCTGCTTAATCTCTACTTTTTCTCCTCTCATCCTTGTATTCTTCCCCATATGTAAAACTTACATTGCCATTGACCTTATGACTTTCAGGCATCAGGTAAGTGAAAACCTTAAATTTCTGGCACATAAATGTGTTACTAATAAGTAGGGCCAGTGACTTTTCGCGTAAAAATCGGAGCACACAGTAGACTTCAATACTATATACACACACCTCAGCTGTTGTTATGCCTCCATTGGCTGCTGGTGCCGTGTCCGTCTTTGGCCAAGCCACTCAGGACTAAGTAATTCCGACACTGAACCTCCGTGATTCGTGCGCAAACGCTTAACACGGACCAGAAAATTTTTTTAGCCAATCAAAGAAGCTGGACGACCCTACAGTGCTTTGGACTGTATCTTGTCTCGAAATCTTTTCGCGAAATATCACTTCACATACTAATAAGTCATTTCGTACTCAGCAGAAAAAAAAAACAATCATAATATGCCATTAATTTAAGCACTACACTCGCAATGCAACTTCGAGACTTGGGACAATTTTTTCTTAATTTGTTGCCAACTTAACAGACATCCCGCATGCCAGTTTGCACGGCAGCATACGAACAGTTAACGAGCAGTGTTTTTTTTTATTTAAAAAGTGCTCACTTTACCAAGAACAGCATATAGTAACTTGAAATTAAAATAAAATTAATAATTGAGAGATTTCCAAACCATTTGCAATGTTAACATTGACTTCAGCCAATAACGGTATCAAAATTGTACTATGTCGAACTAAGATACATTTATTTTTACAAAATAACTAATTTAAGCCTTCCCTCAATTTATTGACGTATTATTTGTGCTTCTTTATATGCTACGAAATGTTGAAATTAAACCAGTACAGACGACACTATAAGACGGAATTTAAAAACCAGTGTTTTAGCGTTTACATACTCCGCCAAAAGTACGATTCTGATATTGAAACGCGTTATGCAAAACCGCCCGTGAAATTACAACCTGCAGCATGTTCGGCAATTCTCGGGAGTACGACGTGGCTGTCGACTGCATCTGCCGAACCAATACTTTGAAACAAATATTCTATCGATAAAACTTCAAATATTTTTTTGGAATGACAGGTTGTAAAAGAAACTGCTGTGTCCTCCTCTATATGCACCTTAGCTTATAGTATGTCACAGTTCACTCACGGTACGAATATATAATTATTTTCATTTGATTTTTGTTAGTTTTTATGAACATGTTATAGTAGAGTTATATCGTGAATATATTCCTCGCCATCAAAATATAAGAAAATTTTCACGGGATTTTTTTTTTAACCTGTTTCTTATTGAGATACATTTTCGACCCTGTATTGACCGTTTAGCGGCTATTCGTTGGCGAACTATGATCAACGAAGGCTCGAACACTTTTAGGTACTTTCTTTTTTAGATCGAGATTCATAAGTAAGTGCACCAAATTTCACTTAATTATAATAAGCTACCTCTTCAGCCTAAATATGTACACTTTCTGTATTCTATTATACAGTGAGAAATTACATTTAAAAAAATGTTATCTTTCCATCCCCTATTTGTCAAGACTCTTTACCTTCTCCATTTCCTTTCGTCCTCTCATTTAAATATTCTTGCTGCATCCGTCACCCGTGCAGCGGTTGATTCTGCTGAACGCTTAGATGGTATTATTTTAGCCAAAGCGGTAACACGTACTTATTTCACAGAAATCGCCGTTTATATTCGAAAGAACGTTTCGTCGTAATGAACGCAATTTCTTTACCGCGGCACTTGGCGGCGACCGCAAACGTGTAGGCGAGCGGAAGGTATGCGAGAGTGCAGTGAAGGCGCCAGTTGTGAGAACAGAACGACAACTTTCAAAGAAGCAGTTCACCCAGGATTGGCAACCATTTCCTTCCCGCTGGCAAAACTTTATTTCAATGCATTTCCTGAAATATTTACACTTCAAGCGCGTGTCGTACGTAAAGGCACGGTAAACATATTTACTGCTACGTACGCCGAATTAGGGAAAATCAGGAAAGACTATTCTTACAAAAGGCCATGTACATAATCAAGCAATAAACTGCGACTTACTGTAAAGTTATTTGAGACGTGTAAAAAAAAATTAAAGGTTTTGTGCAACGGAAGAAAATATTGGAAAGTACGAGCAAAGAATTATACTAACAGAAATCAATGCAATCCTCGGGATTATCGGTAACGAGAATTTCCAAGACATTTATTTTTTTCCAATTTCAAAGCAAATGTCTTAGCATGATCACGCAGGCTGCATATAAACGTTTAACACGACCTCTGAGCACAGGGTGGCTAGTCATTTTCAACCTGTGATAGCCGGAAGACAGAGTTTTAAAAAATGCCTCAGTATTTTGTTGTAAAGGGAACTCTAAGAATAAAACTCTTTCCCAATGCAGCCTGCATTGAACCAGCTATCTTTAGATTGATAGAGTCGTGCTTGATTAGCATACAAAACAAAGCAACTCTTGGGCTTGCCATGATTTTCATTTGACACACAGAACGTCTGAGATCGTGCAGTTACACGTTTTCCTGGCATTCGGGAGGTCGTGTGCTCGATCCAAACTGGCTGTTCTGGGTAAGGTTTTTTCTATTGCCCCCGATACACTGTCAACTGTTTGCCTTAAAATCTAAAGAGGGACAGTTATGTTTTTAATTTAAGATTGCCAAATGTTATTTCGCTAAACTAGTGCGAATTTTGTTTAGAAGTAGCTTCGGTCAAGTGGAAACCTAAGATTGCTGGGAACCTAAATGTGTTATTAATATGTAACTTCGTTCTCCTGCAGAAAAACACAAGCATGTTATGCCATAAATTTAAACTAAATTTAAACACAATGCAACGGTAAGACTTGGAACAATTTTACATGTACTGAATTCGCTGCCAAGTTAATAAAACTATGCACGGAAACATTTTCTGCGAAACCGTTGTTTGCGCAAATACGCATATCTCGGTAAATAAATGTTCTAGATATACGACGTTTTGCCAGAAAAGGTAAAAAAAAAAACAGTGTCTATGTCCCTATCCCCATTCTCCTGAGTACGAAATGACTTATCAGTAGGGGCAATGACGAAAGTCTATGTCCCTATCCTTTTACCTTTATCATATTAGGACGGCATTTTTAAAGCTTACCTATGCAGTTTCCTTAAACAGTAAGAGAAAAGTACGATTGTGGCCTTACATCGCGTGTACTAAAGTCTCACTGTTACAGATATAATTTTCACAGTACAGCATTTTTACGGAAACACTGCACGCTGTGCGTGTATGAGCGATGAGGCGCTAGGGGTGCGTATTAGTGCCACGCGTATCGCTCCCTTGCTTCTTGGCCTTGAAGGCGTAGCTACGCAGTGGCCTTAAGGGGAATCGGTCCCCGCCATCTTGGAATTTCGGAATTTTCGCCGTAAATTGCATCACAGATTTTGTATTTTATTTTGGGCTTCGAAAAAGCATAGGGCATTACATTGCACATTTTCTAAAACATGTATTGCTAGACTGCTGTTGCCAGGACCATTTCTGTAACCGAAAGCAAAAAAAAATTATTTATTTATTGCCTGCAATCACTAGTCAAAAAATTATACATTCTATAGAGACGTAACAGTTTGATTAAGCTTAAGGAGCTCTATTATTGATGACATGTTCTACGAAAAATTTCATTAAACGTTCTTAAATGTAACTTACGGCAAAGTAGTGAAAATCCAAGATGGCGGGGACTGGTCACATTAACTGGGAGACTTCATGGCGGCGTGCACGGTAGCACACAAGCAATTAACGGGTAGTGTTTTTTTTTCGGAGTTACATTTCAAAAGCGCCTACTTTACTATCAACGGCTTATAATAACTTACAACGTAAATAAAATAATTGTTTAATACTGCCCTCACTTTCTAAACCAAGTCGCCAAGGCCCTGCTAGAATGAGCCGATCGTGCGTTGTATAGTGCTGGCAACAGCAGTGCCGATCACTTAGTTACCGCGTGCTACAAATGAAATGCGGATGGTCAGCTGGCGAGCGCAGTTCTTTTGGCCCGAAATATGTAGCAAAACGATCAATTCTTTTCCACGTTCGTAACACAAATATTTTTCATGCTAATTGTTAATTTCCTTAAAAAAAAACTCAGTGTAATTCCCAGCAGTGTTTGTTTATAATAATTCTACGTGGTTTAGAACTCTTAGAAATTGCAGCTCGTTAATTTTTATTTGGAACCACGGGAGTTCAAGTGGAAGATGTTTTGAACCACCTGCCATCGCGGATAGGAACGTGACCAAGTCGCAACCTACAGATAGCGAGCGAACGCCGATAGCTACGCGCGCAACGCGAAGTACAATTCTCGCGGCAAAAACCATGTAGTAGGAGGGGGAAGGGGGGCACGGCGACGTCCCACGGTCCCGCGTTCTCTTGCAGGGGCGAGGCCCTACAGCGAGCAGGCGGCGAAGAACAGTGCGTGCTCTGTCATTTCTATTTGCGAGGCGAAAGACAAGCCGGGGATCTCGTCTGCTCATGCGCCCGCTCTTCCGCGCGCACCTGACACGCGGCTCGACAAGGCAAACACTTCACGTCTCGTGGCGACCGCCGGCTGACGGTGTGAGGAGGAGAGGGGCATCTTTGCAAGTATTTCCGTAAAACGGGGCCGTGGTGGCGTAGTGGTTAGACTACTCGACTCCCACCAAGGCGAACCGGATTCGATTCCCATCGGGGTCGCTCCCGGACTTTCACATGTAGGAATCGTGCCGGACGATGCCGCTGGTCGGCAGGTTTTCTCGGGGATCTCCCGTTTCCCCCACCCTTCATTCCTGCGTTGCTCCATACCTCGCTTCGCCCTCATCGGCTCCCAAGAACTCGATGTTAAGAGAGCCGCCCAAATCTCTTCACTTGTTTTCGTAAACAGTGAAATACAATATTATTGGCTATTGAATGAAAAGTGGCCAATTTTTTAAGACCCTTCCAGCTGGCATAAAAACAAAGCATATACTTTTTTTGTCTCCTCAGACGTTGAATTTTGATAGCAGAACGCCATGGTACAACGTGCCACACCTGTTTGTACGAAACCTCCGACATGTAGTTAATGCCAATAAAGATATTCAATTATTACTCTGTGTTTATTGCATTTCCATCACTCCAACTCTGAAACGGGGCTTCGAATAGTACTTAGAATTTATAGTTCAGTGATAACTCTTTGTCCTACCTTAAGACTTGATATTTTAAAAATCAATCACAAAATAATATTATGAACATACAAAACTAGCAACGAACATTTATGAAAACTACTTTAGGGTATTTTAACATACTCGAAAAAAAATATAAAAAAAGAGGGGAGGAGGCCCCCGGCTGAAGATATATACACAGGAATGCAGAATTTGGGAAAGAAAATCAGAAGAGAGGAAATTTCCAAGCCCCTACAATTCGAACATTGCGCCTAAATGAAAGCACAACCAGAATTGTGCAATTTCAGTTTAAAAACAAGACTATAACCCCATCCCCTATTTTGGTAACAGTATTACAAGCCCATTCATCGCTCGAGGTAGCGGCTGCTCGGCGGCAATATTGTTTGGCATGGGACAGTTCAGCACTATGCAACATTGTTGAGGCGTTCAACAGTTGTCAAGACGATGGCCGTCGACGCCACAGCACTTGCCGGGGCGAGCGTCGTCGGCGGACGTGGGGCGAGTACGTACCAGACCTTGAAGCGCCACGAGGTGTTCCTCTTCTCCTTGGCGTAGGAGTCGACGCAGTGCAGCGAGCACAGCAGCTTGGCGGCGAGGTGCTGGCAGTGGCGCTGCGCCGACGTCGTCGTCGACGGCGGCGGCGTGGGGCGGCCGTGGCGGGGGGCGTCCTCGCGCCGGCACCGCGGCCCGGAGATCCTCACCAGTTCCAGCATAGCCGCGCATACCCCCGCCGGCCCTCACTGCCCCCTCGCGGCCGCCTGCATGGCGTCACCCGTGGCAACGTCGCCCTCTACAAGCCACCGCCCTATCCTCCTGCAGAAACCACCCTCCTTCAGACACTGAGTCCTGCCAGACTACCAACACCTCAGCACTGGCTGCTCAACCGAGAAAACGCCAAAGTCACAGGTACTGCTACCGCCTCGTAGCTCTCGCTCAAATATCACGCTGAAAGTTTTTCTTTCCTTCATAAAAAAAAAATTCCCACCCCAAACGCTTATGTTGGAATTTATTGTCTGAGGCATGTCATGGCAAACAGCGATACCCCCCCCCCAGAAGTAATGGTTTTTCAGGTAATAATTACATAAAATACGAATTCATAAACAAGCTTTACTTCATATATCCAAATAAGTAGCAGTCATATAAAAAAAACCGGCAAGCATACGGAACTGAAACGGCATGACTGTTCCTTTTACGTGGGGGTGTACCCATCCACTGGCTACCGCGTGGTCGACTGCCGGCTGGTAAGTTACCAGACGCTGACTGGCGAACGGCGTTCCGGCATGTTGCCGGGCCAGTGACGCCATTTTGCTGGAGTGTGCAGTTTGAGTTCGCGGTGTGAGCAGCTCGCATCACCAGTAAAATATACTGTCGGAACCAGAAAATCATAGTTCTCAGAAAAACGCACGTGAAGTGTATAGAGTTTATAAGTAAACTGAATTCCAATGAGGACTCTTTTATACGAAATACGTTCTATGCAAAGTCGTGATCCAATTTTTTTTTTCACGGTTGTTTGAAGTAAGCCTGGACATATTTTTTTATAGACCTGTAGTTACACTAGTTTACTGGGAGGTGCGAGCTTTTTCACTTCTGTATACTTAAGTAGTCTGAGACCTTGTGTCAACGCTAGTCTAACGAAAAGCTTAAATCCTTGTTTACCCTAATCACAAGTTATACACTCAAGAGTTAGAGTGGTGAAAGGAAAACCAACGCAGCTTAAGGTTGGCGAGCAACAAGGCGAAACTACATCTCCGTCTACAACTTAGTGGAGCCCCAAGGGAGGAGGGGTGAGGGAGAAAAGCCTGTCAGGCGTCCTTGAAATATTTTATTCTCGAATAAATTCAATTTTGGTATGATCAAAATCTAAATTACATGCTGCATAACAGATCATTAGAGATTGTATACAGTATATCAACGCATCTTGGTGAAGCAAAAATAATGCTTATTTACTCTTATTCTGGGGCGCCAGTTACTAAATTTAGGGAGGATAATGTACACCCTGCGTCCCCCCTCCCCCTTCCACCCACAATCTTAGCTGTTACGCCACTCGGTAGCAACGTGCACTGTCGTAATGTTTATTCTGACAGTCGCGACTTATGGTGTGGTTTACACAGCACTGAGAAAGTCGGGAAAGTAAGTTAAGTGACGCGACAATTTCTACGTTTCACACACCGGATACGTCACGGTAGATGTAGGGGGGGGGGGAGGACCTTGGCGTGCACACGGCAAATAAATTTTTTCTTAAATAGCACAAACGCCAATGCAAACTAGTACATAATGTACCATAACTAAAGGCTGTTCACGATAAAGTAAGCACTTATGAAATCAGCCCCTGAAAATAAAAAATCACTACCCATAACTACACGTAATCTACGGTAGACGCTGTCACGAAAGCTCCCAGTTAAATCGCCAGCAAATTAATGAAAACAGTCCTAAGACTTGACGTACCCAGAGTGCAATATGTAAACGTATGGCTACTGATATTTCTATGGTTATTAGTTTAGTAGAAATAAGAGCACGAATTTGCATATTATTTACACGTTTATTTTTCTAAAAAGTCTTTGGTATCCACATAGAAAGTGCATGAATGGTAAGACGGTCCAGGGGGGTGAGTGAGTGAACAGATATGGACGGCTCTTAACAGCGACGTCTTGAGAGTCGATGATGGGTGAAGTGAGGCGAGTATGGAGCAGCGCCAGATTGAAAGGGCGGGCGAAACTGAAATCCCCGAGAAGAAAACCCACCGACCAGCGGCATCGTCCGGCACGATTCCCACTTGCGGAAATCCGGAGAGTGAACCGGCCGGGGGCTGAACCAGGTTCGCCTTGGTGGGAGGCGAGCAGTCTAACCGCTCGGCCACGCGTGGCAATGTTAATCTTTCATACAGCGGAAGAATACGAAATGAGAGGAGAAAGTAGATCCTAAGCATGGCTTTCAAAAGTGTTTACTTAACCGTGAACTGCCAATAACCAGCAAGTACAAGACCATTTTAATTTTCTTTGTAAAATTATTGTTCTACAAATGTGATGCCATCCTACTATCTATTTTAATAACAACAGATTCAAAACTTTGCGATGCTCATAACACTTTCTAAAAACGTCAGCTAAGTCACGACTGTTATCTAGCAATACATTTTCCTTGGCTTAAAAAATTATTTGGGTTAAGGATAACACAAGTTTAGCTCTGCAAGTAAAAACTAAAATCACTGTCTTTTTTCCGTCTGACGCAAAGTCGACACAAGAATAGATAGCTTGGGTATAATTGGATATGGTTGTCAGACTCATGGATCACTCGTTGTCGCTTTTGATGATAAACGGATAAGGGTCAAGAAGACTTGTCGTCCACGCTGAGAAAAAGCGGCCGTAATGAGAAAACACTCTACGCCGTTAATTCACGGAACCTCTCCGTTGACTTGCTACTAGGTTTTGTATATTTTCAGTTACATAAACAATTTTATCTTGGAGCGGGATTTGAACACAAGTCGAAAAGTTTTCCTACACAACGTGTTGACGCGTAATTAATAGGAGTTGAAGTATGAATCTTTTCACTTTCTTTAGTCGTAGTGTTCCTAGCTGTTGATGAGGTGGAGGATTATCCTGGGAGTAGAACTTTAGCGGGACCTCAGAAAAGTTGGAAGTGAACATTAATTGACTATATCCCCTGTGGAAAGGAGTGTACAGCGAACACGTTAGGGAAGAAGAACGAAACCAATTGCGATCGACTACACGCCGAGACGATGGCCCACGAAACCCGAGGTAAATTGATTTCTCTTCCCCCTCCCTTGGCCCGCTACTCTCATCGCCCGCGCTGGAGCTGCTGCTTTTAATTAATTCGAGACAAAGCCGCTGATGAAGTGGGACACGTTCTCGAATCAACCCCTCGCGAGGGGAACTGTTGTCGTCAGCGGGAAGTCTTATTGTCTCGCGACGTGAAGCCGCTTTCATCTTGTCCGCCGCGCTGTAGGGGGAAACAACTTGGGGACGTCGTTCTTCAAGGCGAATCCGTGGTAATGAAAAATGTTAAACGCCTCAAGGCCACGCCAGGTTATAAACAAGCACCGCGATATGCATTCCCGGGAAGCTGAATATCTCGCTAATTAGATATGCAACTGTAAAATATAATCACGTGCAATGCAAACCTATGGAAATAAAACTACATATGCATTTTTGCACTGTTCTCCTTCCTCATACGGAAATTGTCCAGGAAAGCTTTAAAAATTTTATTTTCAACCATTTTTGCTATTTTGCTCTTTGAATAAATTTAACAGTATGCGGTGAATATATAGGCTATTCGCGGCTTCTTCACACTTTTTGAATGAAACATTTGAAAAATCACTTAATGTATGATGTGTTTGGCTGTTTCCCATGTCGTGTATCACACGCGTGTTAACATAAAACTACATTATTTGTGGTTAAACTGAACTTTTACATAATTTACCTACAAATGATATTTACTTTATAATAAATATTAATAAAAACAATGAGAAAATAGGTGTATTGGCCAATGCCTAGTAAGAAATATTTCTTATGCAAAATTGTGTTACACTGAGTGCGCGCGAATGAGGTGCGCTGTCCCTTTCGTGTAATTTTCTAGACTCGGCCAATGTTTGTTTACGTGAGGCGGAGGAATATCCTTGAAGTAGAACTTGAGCAGGACTTCAGCCAGTATTTTACTAGGAAGTTTCCTGAAGGGGTGATTAATAATATCTACCGCAGTCATTCCTCACCGCTCGTGCATAACATACGTACACTATTTCCCCATGGGTTTGTAAGCTAAGGGAAATTATAGCATCCAAACCTATGAATGTAACACCTTGGGGGGCGGATACATTTTGAATTTATCAGTTTTAGTTATTTTATTTATCAAAATTTTCACCCCGANCGGAGGAATATCCTTGAAGTAGAACTTGAGCAGGACTTCAGCCAGTATTTTACTAGGAAGTTTCCTGAAGGGGTGAATAATAATATCTACCGCAGTCATTCCTCACCGCTCGTGCATAACATACGTACACTATTTCCCCATGGGTTTGTAAGCTAAGGGAAATTATAGCATCCAAACCTATGAACGTAACACCTTGGGGGGCGGATACATTTTGAATTTATCAGTTTTAGTTATTTTATTTATCAAAATTTTCACCCCGANCGTAACACCTTGGGGGGCGGATACATTTTGAATTTATCAGTTTTAGTTATTTTATTTATCAAAATTTTCACCCCGAAAGGGCGTATATAATAGCTTCAAAAAATGTCTTAAATTGTTCCACATTTTTCTGCTTTGGTAATTTTCCCAACTGTAAAGGTAATATAATAGTATCTTTAACATTTGAGATTTATGTTTTTAAGTGTACACTGTTTTGCCCATAATGTTTTTGTTACATATGTAATCGTCATAAATGGCAACTCATTCTTTTTCAGTCGCACGTGAGAGAATGCAGACTGAAATCTCTTCAATTCTGGTTTCAGAAATCATGCAAAGTAGTTCTGCATACTATAATGATGTTTAAATATTTATATTAAATCTTGTTAGTAAGTTGTAAAGAGAAGTAAACACAATATGGCAAGAATAGGACGTAACCGTGCATCCGCCTTGCGCCTGGCTGGACCAGCGAACGACGCGCGGGGCATGAGAAAGACGTTTCTTGGCCAAACAATTGTTCCACGTGCGCAAATGTTTGTAGTAGTAGCAGCCAGTAAATTACACTGCAGCTACCTCGAGCACGAGCCGTTGTGTTGATAGGAACTCGAGACGCATCTCACCGACTGACCAACTCCTCTTCACGCTAGCATAGCCAGGAAAGTGGTACCGCCTCAAGCTAGGTGTAGGGGTCGGGACGACGTCACAGTCGCGCCTGCCCCAGAGGCGCATGCGCGCGCGCGCGCGCCTCGACGTGGCCTCTTCTCGTCTCGCACACAGCGGCATAACAAACAGTGCAGAGGCGTCGGGCGGGTTATTACATAACTCAGCGAGCTGGAATGGCGGCTCGTGGGCGGCAGCGAGAAAACGGCGGTGCATCACTAACGAGGTTCAGACGCCGTCCTTCCACAGGCCAGTGATGCCATGCCGACTTCGCGACGCTGCTGCCAACCTGCCTGCGGGGACCTACTCCACCAGCGAAACACTGCTCATAGTTAAATTTCTTTAGGTTTCTTTAATACTATTGTGAACTACCTGCGTTTCTTCTTCGTTCTCCTTGTGTATCTACCGGAATTTGTCTTGTAGCTACTAATTACTAGAGATCCGAAAATTTTCGCGAGTTCGTTTAAGGACAAGTTAAACTTTGTCCGTATGTACCGTGGAGTTTCGCTTCTATTGGACCACAGTTTTTTAGACACGCCCCGGACGACTTTCAACCAATAACGAACCTGCAGGGAAAACAAGGACCGAATCCCGTGCTACCTGGTCAGTGGTTAAACTGGCGAAACAGCCAATCAACAACTAACTGAGGCTCAAGTACACAAAGGATTGTGGAGTCTAGATTGTTGCCGAATGTACCCGCGAATTTTCCGGGGTCTATTAGTTACCAAACCAATTTCCTGGGCATTATTTTCATAAGTAGTTAACACTAACAACTGTTTTTTCTGCATAGCCGTTAATACTACTGTAAATATACTAAAGTTACGGAATTTGATTTTTTTTTTNCTAACAACTGTTTTTTCTGCATAGCCGTTAATACTACTGTAAATATACTAAAGTTACGGAATTTGATTTTTTTTTTTTCCCAGAAGGATTCCGTAACTTTCAATTATTCGTGAACTTTGAAATAGGTACGAACGTGTGTCTGCAAAATTATGTACGTGGTTAACCTTCGAAGAATAACTACAAAGCATAAATAAATAACCTTCCAAAGTACCGCATCCCTCTCTTAAGATGGCTTCTTACCTGTAGTAAAACGTAAGTTTAAGGGACGACCATGTCNTCCCAGAAGGATTCCGTAACTTTCAATTATTCGTGAACTTTGAAATAGGTACGAACGTGTGTCTGCAGAATTATGTACGTGGTTAACCTTCGAAGAATAACTACAAAGCATAAATAAATAACGTTCCAAAGTACCGCATCCCTCTCTTAAGATGGCTTCTTACCTGTAGTAAAACGTAAGTTTAAGGGACGACCATGTCCATACAGGAATTTTTTTCGGCTCTTTTTTTTGGAAAAGTTAGCCACTTTTCACATGACATTTTTACATCACTACCTCTTCGAATTTTATTACAGCAGAGTCACTTACAGATCACTCGCCAATTCAATGCTGGACCACGACGACCTGTGACCAGTCATGCCATCCAGGATCATCTCCTCGCTAGGGGGTACAAGGGCCACCGTACCACTAGAGTATCTCTGTTTACAGCAAGTCACAAGTCTCAACGATTAACGTGGCCGCGGGAACATTTCTATTGGACCTCCGAAGCATGGGAAAAGGTTTCTTTGATGGTAAGTCGAGGTACACGTTGGAACACGTCGATGGAGGGGTACACGCGCGTCACTAAACACATGAAACTATGGAACCCTCATGTCGGCAGTGTACAGCTCAAGCCGGCGGTGGTGCTATATTTTTACGTGGGATATGGGCCCTATGGCACACGTGCCATCGTCCCTCACCAGCGAACGATATAGGGACCTATTGCAGATCATGTGCGCCAATTCTTGCACCAACAGCCCCCTGCGGGAAACTTGTTCTTACAGAAAGACAAGGCACCGCCCCCGAATTGTGTCAAAGTGGTTGGACGAACACCCCATGGACTTCTGGTTGCTTGCTTGGCCTTCGAGGTCACCCGACCTCATTCCTATCGAACACATCTGGGATGCTGTCGAGGGGGATGTGCGCGCCGTGGATCCTGNCCTCGAGGTCACCCGACCTCATTCCTATCGAACACATCTGGGATGCTGTCGAGGGGGATGTGCGCGCCGTGGATCCTGATCCGGCCAGTCTCCGTTCAGTATAGGAAGCTGTGCAGCTTTCATGGATCAGTATGGTTCTCGATGCTTTGTAGAGTCAGTGCCGCACCGCATCACCACAGTCATCAGAGTGAAAGGTGGTGCTACACGCAACNAGACAAGGCACCGCCCCCGAATTGTGTCAAAGTGGTTGGACGAACACCCCATGGACTTCTGGTTGCTTGCTTGGCCTTCGAGGTCACCCGACCTCATTCCTATCGAACACATCTGGGATGCTGTCGAGGGGGATGTGCGCGCCGTGGATCCTGATCCGGCCAGTCTCCGTTCAGTATAGGAAGCTGTGCAGCTTTCATGGATCAGTATGGCTCTCGATGCTTTGTAGAGTCAGTGCCGCACCGCATCACCACAGTCATCAGAGTGAAAGGTGGTGCTACACGCAACNCTCTCGATGCTTTGTAGAGTCAGTGCCGCACCGCATCACCACAGTCATCAGAGTGAAAGGTGGTGCTACACGCAACTAGGCATGTATCTCTATTTCAACTGCTCATGAATGTATATTGGATACGTTTCAGTCTGATGGAAATATCAGCCACGCTGAACTGGAGCCAGTTCTTTGAATTATTCATAGGCTACTCGACTTCACTCCGATAACTCAAACTTGCAGATTAACACCACAAGATGCTATCTGGTCGAGTTTTAAGATGCTAGCCGGCCGTAAAAGGAACAGAATGCCCCTGCCCTGCTCCCCGGCAAATAAACTCCGGTGTTACCGGGAGAAAGTTTCAAGCCAAGTGTTAGCAGACTAGTTCAAGTGAGATTTTTGTTCAGTAACGCAACAATTGTGCTAAACTATGCTATATCCATTCCAAAGTGGCAGCTTGCAACCTCTGCCTATCTGCGCACTTGGAAAGCACTGGTTGAGTTGCGAGCCACGAACACATGCGTCATGAGCAGTCGGCTGGCCGAAGCACAATGCAGTATGAGGATAATGGAATGTCTCAAGGCTGAAGACATAAGAAACAGACAACTGGCAGCGGGAATTAAAGATAGCCGCTTACAGCAGACAACAGTGATGATGAGGGAACATCCAANAGAAACAGACAACTGGCAGCGGGAATTAAAGATAGCCGCTTACAGCAGACAACAGTGATGATGAGGGAACATCCAATATGGAGGACACAAAAAGCCAGAGAGAGAGAGAGAGAGGAAAGGACAAGAGAGAAAATAAAGGAGACCGGAAGGAATATGAGAAACCCCCCTCCCCAAGGGATAGACCGGGCGAGTGAGAGAGGAGAGACAGGAAGGAATGACAGAGCGGGAGAAATCTAATCAGAATGCAAGAGTATGAAGAGTCTAGGTGGAATAATACAGCAGGAGGGAAAAAAAAGGGAAATCCAAGATGGCAGACATTGGCGAGAAATGACAGATCAGCAGGTTTCGGCGTGACGCCACACANAGAAACAGACAACTGGCAGCGGGAATTAAAGATAGCCGCTTACAGCAGACAACAGTGATGATGAGGGAACATCCAAGATGGAGGACACAAAAAGCCAGAGAGAGAGAGGAAAGGACAAGAGAGAAAATAAAGGAGACCGGAAGGAATATGAGAAACCCCCCTCCCCAAGGGATAGACCGGGCGAGTGAGAGAGGAGAGACAGGAAGGAATGACAGAGCGGGAGAAATCTAATCAGAATGCAAGAGTATGAAGAGTCGAGGTGGAATGATACAGCAAGAGGGGNAATGCAAGAGTATGAAGAGTCGAGGTGGAATGATACAGCAAGAGGGGAAAAAAAGGGAAATCCAAGATGGCAGACATTGGCGAGAAATGACAGATCAGCAGGTTTCGGCGTGACGCCACACAAGATGGCCGCCGTGGCTCCCCGCTCCCCGCCAGGACGCCAGGTGCCGGTGAATCAGTCATTTCTAACCACTGTGGTGCACTCTCGCACTCATCCGAGTACAGCTGCAAGTGTGGGAGGATAGAAAATGGGCCGTAAAACCTGTCTGTCCCAATTTAAGTAATGTAATGAAGTGAATTATTTACATTCAGAATTAAATAATCATAATGTTTTATCTCTGGCTTGCATATATTTCGGAAATTTACCAAACCAGCAGCGTCCGCCATATCGCACAACATTGGTAAATTCGTGCGTTTTTACCCCGAACAAAACAACAAATAAAACTGCAACCACATATACTCTTGCATGCACACAGAGTATTTTAAAATTAGAGAGCATTAAAATATGCAATTAAAAATATAAGTTACAATGTATGACTTCAAAAAATTACAAAATACTGTCGGAAATATTTTCAACCTTGGTAATACTGTGAATCTACTAGCCAGCTAATGGTTTTGGCCTTATCACCGGCCAGTGGCGTGTGGTATATTGTTACGAGGTAAACTGGTGCTTGCTCCCTTCTGTACAATCTCGGTGCACGCAACAAGAGCCAGTAACCACCGTGCAGCCTAGGGAAACTGAATGCATTTCGACCACTCACAAGCTGCAGCAAGGGACCCATTACACGCGTCCTGCGGCGTCAGCTGCCGAGCTACGTTTTAGTGGTGGAAGTGTAAACTAGCAAGCAACAGGGTACAGCACACAGCTAACGCCGGCTTACCTTGCAACAGTTCACCACACGCCACTGTCATTGGCGATGTTCCTATGCTGCCACCTTGAAATGAAGTGCAGTAAATACAGAGTACGGGACGTAAGAAGTTAAATTGAAATTGTTTGATTAATCCTAGGGAAAGGTAACGCCCACCATATGCCGACGGAGTTTCGCCGAAGTGAAGGAACCGGGCACACCCTGGGAGAACTTGCTGGTCAGCGGCAACGTCCACCAAGTTAACCCACGTGCGAGAATCCCCGCAAGGGATGCACTATGGCAGGGTTTGTTCTATTCATATTGGTAACAAACCGAGATTTACTTATTCGAAAGTTTGGCATACGGAAAATTTCCGCTGATTGTAAGAGTTGTCAGGAGAAGAAAAANACCGAGATTTACTTATTCGAAAGTTTGGCACACGGAAAATTTCCGCTGATTGTAAGAGTTGTCAGGAGAAGAAAAAAAGTATTTTTTTTTTCAGAACAGAAAATAAAGTCTATATTTTTAGGCCAAATCATACATTTGGTTATTGACACAAANTAGTATTTTTTTTTTCAGAACAGAAAATAAAGTCTATATTTTTAGGCCAAATCATACATTTGGTTATTGACACAAATGTGGTTGCTGAAACGTGTCAGTCAGCGAAAATCACTTTACGTAACCCTCTCTTCACGACATACATTATTTGGTAATAGTTTTTTTTTAATATACCAACAAATCTGTATCTTTTCTGAACAGATCGCTGTGTGAAAATCCTATAGACACCACCTAAAATTCTGAGAAAACAGATCACACGTGAAGCTTGTTTATGCTATTTTCCATCGCAGTCGCGAATGCTTTCTTACTGCCGGACGTAACCCCAGGAGGCCCCCGTAACTGGGGTGCGCCGGCACGGAGGCGCTGGACCACACAGCCTCTCCACAGACGTGTCGCTCGCTGGTTCGGCGACTCAACGTCCGCGGGGTTGCGGTGTGGGCAGGATCTAGCAGACGAGGACCGCCCACCAGCACCTCTCTGCGCGCGCGAATACCGCTGCTGGTTCGCCCACTCGGCGGCCCGTCTCGCCCTCAGCTGGCCCGCGATTCTCCATCTCATCATAGGCCTGCTTTGTACTCCGTTCGCGGTTTCTTCACACTTTTCGAACCGAACATTTGGAAAATCTCCCCGTGCATGACGTGTTTAGTTATTTCGTGANTCGCGGTTTCTTCACACTTTTCGAACCGAACATTTGGAAAATCTCCCCGTGCATGACGTGTTTAGTTATTTCGTGAATATGCTACGGATCACAGGCGTTTTATACTTGTGTTCATAAAAGTATTTTTTTTTCGGTTAAAAGTTGAAATTATATTTTTATATTATTTACAAATTATAATTCTTCATTTATAAATAATATGAATAAAAACAGTGAGAATATATGTGTGTTGGTAACCCCTAATNTACAAATTATAATTCTTCATTTATAAATAATATGAATAAAAACAGTGAGAATATATGTGTGTTGGTAACCCCTAATAAGAAATAATTTTCATGCAAAATATTATTACAACCGAGTGGTGTAGTTTTCCAGATTTAGTTAAGCTCAGCTTGCACGAGGCGGAGGAATATCCTGGACGTAGAACTTTAGCAGGGCTTCAGAAAAGTGTGAAGTAACCGTGAATGGATTATAGCTAGTGCACTGGCATACTGATGACAGCCCGTTGCAGAATTTCCGTTATTTTGTATAATTATCAGTCGCTTTTGAAGAATATCACAACATTTGCTACTCGCAGTGAAACCAGGTTACCTAAACTGTACTCACGCCTACCCACAAAACTGAAAAAGAATCTGGCCCTGAGCCGAACATTCATCCCGCTAACGTCCGTGTCACTGGCGGATC
>NQII01000961.1:624972-644896 GCA_002778355.1 Clitarchus hookeri | reverse complement strand
GGGGGGGGGGGGGGGGGGGGGGGGAAGAGAAATTCTTTGGTAATTTTTTACTGACTCCTGCTTAAAAATAACATTTAGTTTTTAATAATATTTGAGAGTTCCGTGTGTAAGTTATACAGGAACGTGCAGTATTCCCATATTATATTATTTTATTGCCATGAAATTCAAACCGTAACGTTGCAAGTCTCGCATCGGGGTAGAAACGGGAAGGGCGAGGACCCCTCTCCCTTCCCATTTCTGTCCCTCTGCAACGGAGGAGAAATAGTTAAACCGAGTAAATTATGAAAGAAAAAAAACTGTAACACATCTCAATAAGTGTTTCCTGTGTGAAAATGAAACGCCGTTCCCCATCCTTTCCCTTGTCCTTCCCCTTTTTTTTTTTGGTTTGGCGAAGTACAGTGTTTCAAGGGCAACACCGGTAACCGGAGAAGAGCGCGAAGTTACAAATGAGCCGCCACGCAACACTTGACGCGTGCCACGATAAGGCTACCGGGACTCGTTCCGCTCCACGTCCTTTGAGGATTGAATGTCTAGGGATAATCCCGGAGTGAATTTTCTGGTCATCACCCCCCGTTCCCCCTCAGCTAGACTCGTGGTGCGAAGAACATTCTGGCCTACGCCAACTGAGCTACATAAGCCGTGACGTGCCTTTGTGTAGTAAGTTCTGGAGTCGTGGACAGCCATTATCCTCAGATGTGTGGTATAGGCTTTTCACGGTAAAGTGAGTAATTTTGAGATATATATATATNGTGGACAGCCATTATCCTCAGATGTGTGGTATAGGCTTTTCACGGTAAAGTGAGTAATTTTGAGATATATATATATATATATGTGTGTTAGTGGCAGATATTTTGATCGCGAGAGGGGTCCGGACCTCCTAAACCCCATCCCTTGNTATATATATATATGTGTGTTAGTGGCAGATATTTTGATCGCGAGAGGGGTCCGGACCTCCTAAACCCCATCCCTTGTAGTTGAGTGGAGAGATTTTGGCGGCTCTTAACAACGGGGTCTTGAGAACCGATGAGGGTGAAAATGAGGTGAGAATGGAGCAGCGCCGGAATACAAGGGTGGGGGAAACGGGAGACACCCGAGAAAACCCGCCGACCAGCGGCATCGTCAGGCCCGATTCCACTTGCGAAAATCCGGTGACGACCCGGCCGAGGATTGAACCCGGTTCACCTTGGTAGGGGGCGAGCAGTCTAACCACTACACCACCGCGGCCCCCTTCCCGAATACGTGCCATGTCGGTGGAAGACCGCTCGACCAACGCGATGTACTCCCGCAGTTCTCGCGTTGCAGGCCTCCTATCGTGTTCCTATGCTGTGTCAGTTCAGACAGGAATCCGACACCGGTCAAATTACGACTTCATTTTCAAGCGAAACCGGTTTAGAATCTGTAAAAGTTTCCTCGAACCGAAAAGTAAAAACCCCACGCGAATGCAAATCGAGAACATGCATACCAAATAGAAATCCGCAGCACATATACTGTAGAAGTATAGTACAGTCAACTTCGTACCATTTAAGAACATTTTACCCCACTTTTTTTTGTCTATAACGAAGGATTTGCAACCCCCACTTTAACATATACTTCACTGCTCACCTATTTTATTTGCAAGGAGCATGGCAATGGAGCGGAGAGGAGAGATTTGGGCGGCTCTTAAAATTTAGGTTTTGAGTGAATATGGTAATGTGAACGGATTCTTCGAGCCCTCGCCTAATACCAAATTAAACATGTAGTATAAAGTTTTCCTGATTATACAAAGTTACCTCATATGACTGTAACTGTCACCTTTTCACTTCTTATAGAATTCCTCTGATTCAGGGAAAACAAAATGAACCTGTGTATGTACTGATAATGCCGAACTGTGTAATGTGTGTCAAAATAGATAGTTGAGGAGGACAGGGACAGAAAAGACTTACACATTTTTCAGGGCACTGGTATGACAAATGTTACGAACATCTACAATTTTATTTTCACATGACTACGTGGCGTTGTTTGGAACACTAACATACGATGCGATGGGTTCAAGGTTCAAGATGGGAAGGAAAGACCACTAGAATACTTCATTATGGTATTGCATAAGCCTGAGAGAAATTACTGTGTTACACGCAAGGAGCTTCTGGCCATGGTGAAGGCAATTTCACAATTTCACCCCTACCTTTATGGCAAGACATGTTATTCAAAGAACCAACCATGATTTATTACACTGGCTACTTAATTTCAAGAACCCCGAAGTTGAAATAGCCCGGTGGATACAGCATCTTCAAGAATGACTTTGAAATACAGCACAGGTATGGACGCATTAAAAAAATGCAGATGCACTTTCTAGGAGGCCATGTGAGGCATTTTGTCGTCATTGCGAACACCAGGAAGTAGGGAGTGGTGAATCGCTGAAGGTGCGCAGGACAAGAATTCAAGGTTCTTTATCTCGTGAAGGGTCACCTACCTGGAGTGAAGAGGGTATTAGGAATGATCAGCTGAATGATCCCACTTTGCGGCCATTATTAAAGTGGAAAGAAGGTTGCTGTCGGCCAACGTGGGAAGAGTCCAGAATGCAAGGTTCCCGAAGTCTTAAAATAACTGCATAATGCGGCAGTCAGTTTTAGTCCCATTTACGTGTTTAGTCAATTCCTAAATATGCCATGTTTCACAAGCGTTTTATACTTGTGTTAANCAGTTTTAGTCCCATTTACGTGTTTAGTCAATTCCTAAATATGCCATGTTTCACAAGCGTTTTATACTTGTGTTAACATTAAAGTACCTTTTTTTTTTTAAAATTGATATGTTCTTTGTATTTTATTTATAAATTATAATGCTTCATTTATAAATGTGAATAAAAATAGTGAGAAAACATGTGCATTGGTAACGCCTAGTAAGAAATAGTTTATGCAAAATAGTATTACAACCGAGTGCGCAGGAATGCGGTGTGTTATCCTATGGTGTAATTTTCCAGACTTAGTTACGGCGCCTGTCTACCTGGAACTTTTCCCACGTTTAGGGCTAGAAGCGCGGGAGCGATAAGGGCGACACTGCCACCCGCATCAAGTACGCCATCGCCGCTAAGAGCAANTTTAGGGCTAGAAGCGCGGGAGCGATAAGGGCGACACTGCCACCCGCATCAAGTACGCCATCGCCGCTAAGAGCAAGGCTCTGAACTGGCGTGCAGTGTTCTCGTCGTGCTGTGTGTACCTATGGGACTTTCAGCGGTGACCATATTATTTTATTAGTGGGAAGTCTTTAGGAAGGTTCAGTGCAGGCCCCTATAGTAGTTTTGTATGTATCTGATGCGTGCATTTTGAGCTACAGCGCCTAGGAAAGGCAGTTTTTAGCGGTTTTGGAGTAATCTGAATTGATGTTTCTAACGTGCGTGATATTTTGAAAGTACTTAACAGCTCTCGTCTGAAGTGTGTGTTCTTTTCGTAGATCAGCACGTTGGACTCACGCTTAATAGTTTCGTTGAAAAACATGTATTTCGAACACTCTGCAACGCAGCTCAAGCGCCAGGTAGACGGGAGCCTTAAGCTTAGTTTGCACGAGGCGGAGGAACGTCCTGGAAGTAGATCTTCAACAGGGCTTGAGGAAAAGTGTGAAGTAACCGTGAATGGATTATACTTTCACAAGGGCTTGTAAACGCGCCTGCCTCAATAGGCGGGGATGTGCGGCATCCCGGGGCAGCGACCCTCGGGTGACGAGGCGCCAGGCTCCCGGGAAGCTCTCGTCGGGGAAAGGTGGCTGTGATTCAGCCGACGCTAGCGAGCGGCAGCCCGGTTTCCCGGTATGGACTGGAAACGGCTTCTCCAGGAGCGCCGGCCTTGACCGATTGTCGCTGGAACGCGGCCGCAGCTGGCTGGCTGGAGCACTCGCGCGCGCCTCTCTTCACTCCACAACCTGGCAGGTGGACTGCACAGACTCAAGACCCTTTCACACGATTAAATTTTTTTTCAAATTACCTTCAATTTTTACTGAATTCAATTCATTGAATTATGACGTCAAAAGGTCATTTCACACGATCAAACCTTTATCATATTCATTAACTTGGATTCAATTTATTGAACTAAAAAATTACTTAGTTTGCCTTTCAATCAATTGCGTCCAAGTCTACACATGACAATTTATCACAAACTTATTAATGGAACCAGTTTAAAAAATACCAAAAGTAAAATTTTTAGAAGTGTCTACTGCTCATGCACGACGCGAAAATAATGGGTTTGAACCGAAGAAATTGTCTTCATTCTATTTTACATTTTCTTTTTTAAAAAATATGCATCCTTATTTTGTAAACACTTTGAATGTGTGCGCGCAACTCTATTATTATTGATTGAAATTTTGGATTCAAGAAAATAAAGAACACGTTCCAAACAAAATCTTGAAGGAGAAAGAGACAGTCAAGAAATTGAAAGAGAAAATGGCAACGATTATGACGTTTCTATGACGTAATATAGCATTCCATAAATTGTTCTCAATAAAAATTGAAGGTCATTTGAAGAAAAATTTGATCGTGTGAAAGGGTTTATTAAAACGTCATAATCGCAGTAATTTTCTTTTCAATATCTTGAATGTCTCGTTTTCCTTCACGAATTTCGTTTAGAACATGTTCTTTATATTCTTGAATTCCAAAATTTCAATAGCTTATCACAGCTTTTCTGACGGTGTTAATGGAAGTAACCTCATAATAATATAGTTGTGTGCACGCATTTAAAGTTGCTACAAAATAAGGATGCGCATTAAAAAAAAAAAAAATTTACAATAAAATGAAGAAAATTTATTGTGGATGAACCAATTATTTTCGTGTCGTGTATGATTCGTAGATACATCTGAAAATATACTAGTAGTATTTTTTAAACTGGTCTCATTAAAACGTTTGTGATGAATTTTCATGTAGACACTTGAAAGATTGTTGAATGCATTCATTAAAAGGCAAATTACGTGATTTTTTTTTTAGTTCACTAAATTGAATTCAAGTAAAGAAATAAATATTACATCATGTGAAATGGTCTTAAGGGTCGGTTTACAATTAAAAACGAGTACGTAATGAAAGAGTAGGGTACTCATCACAATGTAAGAGTATTTTTAGGACACTGTTTTTGGTCATCGCGTATGCGACGTGTATGAACATCCTCGACGTGTATATCTGTATCAAATAAGTGAGAGAATACGCTCTTGACACAGCGAGGTCTTAAGAGCCGATGAGAGTAATTGAGTATAGAGCGGCGCCGGAATGAAAGGGCGGGGGAAACTGGAGATCCCCGAGAAAACCCAACGACCAGCGGCATCGTCCTGCACGAGTCCCACATGCGAAAATCCGGGAGTGACCCGGCCGGGGATTTAACACTCGGTTCGCCTTGGTGGAAAGCGAGCGGGCTAACCACTCAGCCACCACGGCCCCTGTGTACGAAATTACCATATTTTATTTCGTGTCGTGTATGTAACTCCTTCAGCCAATAGAAATGCTGCTGAAAAAAAAACCCGTGTATTGCATAATTTGAATATTTCATTTCTAAACAAAAACGTATTTATTTTCTATTAAACGTTATAAAAATAAGTCTAAACCGTGTTATTTGCTAATAAATCATTACTTCACTATAATCACGTGAATTTCTAGTGTATGATTGGTTGAACCCCAAGACGAGTGCATTCACTAGAAACCAAACATTTTTGTTCACGTTCCATGCGGACGTCTCTTACGTGCACGAAATTGGACGTCAACTGGGCCTCAGTCACTTGGTAATTTCAACAGACCCACCCTCATATACCAATAAAATACTTTGAACAACTTGAATATATTCTAGTTGCTTTAAAAGTATGTTTAGAAGACGTGTACAAATATCTCCAGGCACTCTCTTGCATCAAGGGTGTTCTAACCTTGAATCCTATCCATGTGTTTTACAGTGCTGTCTGTACAAAAACAGTCCAAATGTTGGCAAACGGAAAGATGCTATGCGCAGCTGGTATGCGGACTCCACTCCATTATCTCTCTTCGGTGTATTGCACTCGTACTCGTGGCGGCAGTCGCTATGTTGGTCTCCTCCAAGACAATAGCAAGCGAACAGAAGAGCAGATTTAGCATAAAGAAAGCAGACGTATCGAAATGCATCAAGGATAAGGGTTGCTTGCGATGTACAAATTATGCGTCAACTAAATTAGGTAGTGTGCCGTAGTAGCTCCGAACCGAAACTGTATTGGTCAATGTACTGGTTCACAATAGAACGTAGGAGGTCGTGTGCGTCGTAAACGTGTAATAACAGTTATAACCAAACATTAAAAATAGTAATACGTCAAATGTGTGAGCATTCAATATTACATTAATTTTAGGATGAAATTCACATTACGGAAGAGTCTCAAGAATGATGTGACCAAATGATGATTGTGTTGTCTGAGATTAGGTGGTTAGTAATCAATAAAGAGTACAGGTACGTTTATCGCGAGTGTTAATTGGCTGGAAATAAAATTATCATGTTAATTTACAATCGGAAATACAGATAACGTGGTCTCGTATGCGCGATAGGCGGTTACTGCATAACTCTTACGCCATAATTTTCAATTGTAAATCTATCTTAAGATGGATAAAGTACTATTTTATATGAACGGGCACTGCAACGTATGTCGAGTCTGCTTACGAGCGAGTTACGTTGCGGTGTTTGGAAACTTAACTTCTAGAATATAACACTTCATGTATTCGCACGCAGTTTTCGGTTTAACAGAACCCACGAGTAACAAATGCAACTGCTCTTCGATACTGCCAAATGCGGTATTTTTAGACTGCTATATCTTTAAAAATAAATGCGAAACTGGGCAGAGAACTGAACTTTCCTTCACGCATTCCACTAATAAAATAACGGGATTACTACTTGTGTCCAAAAGGGCCGCCCGAATCTCTTCACTCACTCACTCCTTGAGACCTCGTTCAATGTTTTTCAGTATAGGAAAAAAAAACGGTGCCACCGAACATTGCCTGCAAGTAGAGATAGTGATATTTCGCGAAAATATTTCGAGATAAGATACAGTTCAAAACACTGCGGGGTCGTCCAGCTTTTTTGATTGGCTGAACCCTGTTCTGGTACGTGTTAACTGTTTGCGCACGAATCACGAAGGTACAGTGTCGGAGTTAACGGAATCCTGAGTGGCTCGGTCAAATGCCGAAACGACGCCAATGGAGATATGACAACAGCCGAGGTGTATAAATATTATTGAAGTCTTATTGTGTGCTCCGATTTATTAGCGAAAAATCAGTGGCCTTACATGCAAGATAAATATCGACGAAAAGGTTTCAAACTTGCGAGACCAGACCTGCAAAATTCCACGGAGTATTGTACAGGAACTTTCCTTTCCTCCGCAATACTGTTCCACGAATAGCTAACTCCTTGAATATTCAACAGTTTTAACTAGAGAGGGAAGTGCGAATCACAAGCCGCACACTCTGGCGGCCCGTGACCCTAAGAAAAAAAATCCTGCAATCACTACACGGAAGGTTAAATGAGACAGCACTCGAGTGTGTGAGCAACTTTCTCCCAAGGATTCAGCGACGCTACCCAGAAGACGGAANAAAAAATCCTGCAATCACTACACGGAAGGTTAAATGAGACAGCACTCGAGTGTGTGAGCAACTTTCTCCCAAGGATTCAGCGACGCTACCCAGAAGACGGAAGACAAGTGCGAGGCCGCACCCCGGAAAAAACAAGCGCGTGCCTCGCGCTTCAAGTTTTCCTACTACAGCAAGTTTTCCTACTACAGAAGTTTCCACCAGGAAACACACTACAGAACACTCCCCTTCCCCGCCTTTATCGACAAAATAATAGACCACAAACATTAGGATTTATTTAATACCACTTAGTGAATTGTCGTTTCTATCCCTTTTTACCCTTTAGTGGTTGCACTTGGTGTCCGGAGTATGGAAGTGGCGCGGTTGACGGGGATTCTAATTCTGTGTGTTAGGTCTTCTATACTGACACTACTACCACCATTACTAATATACAACGTGTATCTAAAACATCCCGACAAATTTTGATAGGTTATTCCTGAGGTGGAAATCGAAAGATTGAGATACGCAACCCATGGCCCAGGTCAAATAGCAAGAGCGGTAGACGCTCCCATAGTTTGAGAAAAATTGTCATTCATTGTCGTCATATTTAGGAAACTGCTTGCGGGGCAGAAACGAAGTAATAGTTACTAATTATTTAAACCGTAATCATTAATACAGTGAACGTCGTGTACATGTCTACCGCTCTTGCAATCTGACCTAGGCCATGTGTTGCACATATCACTCCATTTCCAACTTCAGGAATAACCGATAAAAATTTGTCGGTATGTATCAGATACACGCTGTATATGCACTGCATTACAACTCCTTTCATCGGGTAAGGGGGGGGGGGAGCTCTGCGTCAATACTGGCGAAAGCCACCACTACAGGAAGAAGATGATAAGGACTTGCTATAACCCGGCAAGACGAAGACGAGAGGGGGAAGGGGGAAGGCCGGGCACACAATAATGACACACGGAACATACTGGCGACCTTGCGCGGCGACCAGGCGCACGTGACCTTGCGCGCATGCGCAAGGCTGGCGAGGCAAGGATCGTAAAAAAAAAAATAAAAAACACCTGTGCGCGCCTCGGGGTAGCCTACCCCGTGGGGCGCCTGCCCACATGTTGCGTGGACCCCTTCGCACAGTTTATGAAATGCACGTTTTGGAAAGAAACTGCTCAACGGGCCCACTGTGTCACACTTTGCGTCAGTTTGCGATACAACGTTCAACACGGTTCCCAAAAGTCGGACGTTTTCAAGACTCTCCGGGCACCTATACCTCAAATTATTCAACTGAGTATCTTAAAAAAAAAAGTGATCTCAGTCCTGCATTCACCTTAGCTATATGCTGTTCACTGTTAGTTGAGCGCTACTAAAAGCTCTGCTTAGGATCCTTCCGTTGTGTGTGAGAGCAACAGTGCTATAGTCCATTCATGTTTACTTCCAACTTTTCTGAAGCCCTTGCTAAAGTTCTATTTCCAGGGTATTCCTCCGCCTCACACAAACAAAGCTTTACCAAGCCTACAAAGTTACGCCAAAGGGACAACGCACCGCATTCGTGAGCATTAATGTAATAATATTTTGCATAAGAACTATTTATTACTAGGCATTACCAACATACACGTGTTACATATATATATATATATTTTATTCACATCGATTATAAATTAAGTGATTTAATTTATAGATGAATCGTAGTAAAAGTTCAATTTAACCAAAAATAAGGTATTTTTATATTAACAAGAGTACAAAACTGTTGCGATACATTGCATATTTAGGAAACAACCAAGCCCGGCATACGTGGGGTGATTTTTCAAAGGTTTGATTTTCAAAATGTGAAGAAATTGCGAATAGACTATATGCACCGCACCGTCTCACTTTATTCATACGACATCCTAGTGAAAACAGCAGAATTTTTAGGAAAATAAATGTTAAGACTACTGATATACAAATTCGTGCTATTATATGTATAAAACAAGAGACGCTGACTTCAGTAGGTGTAAATTCACATATGACTTACACTCAGTATAACGCCAAGCCTTACAGCTAATCTTGTTCAATTGCTGCCAACCTAGGCGGGAGGCAGCATGCTAGTTTGTACGGTAAGTTTATATGCATTTATTGGTCAGTGATTTGATTTAAAGGTAGATATCAAAACTGATCACTTTACCGCGAAACAGCCTTTACCAAGTTTCCACCAGTTAAGTCGCCGCTTAAAATCCCGCGGCGTGGCGGTTCCTTTGACGTGGGTGTACCTTGTGTCTGAGTGGCTGCGCGAGGCTCAGGGAACGGCCCTGATGTCCGACTGGCTACTGCGAGTTGCGGAAGTAATTCCTAGTGGCTCGGCTGCCAGCTGGTAAGTAGGTTTACCGGGCGCTGATTGGCGAATGGCATCCTGGCCTGTTGCTGACCAGTGACGTCGTGGTGCCTGCGTGCGAGGACTGGAGTTCGCATCTGTATTCTTAAGAGGGGTGTACACACCTGCTCATTCAAGGTCAAGACGCGAGGGTGCGTTACGGGCGATGCTAACATGCACGCCTAACGCCTCATCGCTCCTACGCGCAAGGCGTGTAGTGTTTCCGTCCTGGTCTGTTACTGTAAAAATTAGATTTGTAGCAGTGGGACTTCATTACAAGCGATGAAAGCCCGCGGGTTAAACTATGTCTCTATAATATGATTTTTCTCCTACTGCTTCAGGAAACTACGTAGGCAATCCTTTAAAATGAGTTTTTTTTTAAAACCATTTTCACCCATTTTACTTATATGATAAACGTAAAAAGATACGGGCTTGGATAATTTTTTTTTTTACCTTTTCTGGGAAAAAGTCTTATTCCCAGAACATTTTATTTACTGAGATACGCGAATAAGCACCAACAAAGATTTCACAGAAAATATCCACGAAGAACTCCTCTTAAGTAACCCGTGGTCATACGCCAACACAACGAAAAGCCTGCACGCCACATCAGCGCTTTACACGTTGTGGCGAAGGGTTACTTGATGTGCATGCAAATATCACCCGTATCGCTCCCTCGCTTCTGTGCCACAAACTCGCGAAATAGTTGCAGGCGGGCGGTAACTGAAGCGGAAACTGCTCGACGGCGCGTTTGCAGANCTGTGCCACAAACTCGCGAAATAGTTGCAGGCGGGCGGTAACTGAAGCGGAAACTGCTCGACGGCGCGTTTGCAGAGGTCGGTCTTCAAACGAAATTGCTGGGCGTATGGCCAATACGTTTTCTTAAGGAACTCTTAACTAGGGAGCACAACNGGTCGGTCTTCAAACGAAATTGCTGGGCGTATGGCCAATACGTTTTCTTAAGGAACTCTTAACTAGGGAGCACAACTTGCAAGACATTACACGTTGTTCGCATTGCAAACCTAGGGTCCTTCGACAAACAAGTCTGAGTTTGCATTGACTCAACATTATCTAAATCGTGCATTGATATTTGTTACATACATTGTCGCAGCGTAGCCCGCGTATCTTGAGTTTATTTACTTTATTTTTTTCGTAACATTCTTCAGCTCTAAATTAAAAAAACCGCAAGGGCATGTGCCGATATCCTCAAGATATTTAGAAATTCACTGTTGATATCGCTTTAACATGCCAGCATAACTGAAAGGGCCTACTAGCTTAAATTCTGTATTCCGTAACAAGCTTTGATTTTTAACTTTACTTTTAAAACAATATACATTCTTCTCGAAGTTCTGTGGTTGCTTGCAAGCTCCACGACGAANAAACCTAGGGTCCTTCGACAAACAAGTCTGAGTTTGCATTGACTCAACATTATCTAAATCGTGCATTGATATTTGTCACATACATTGTCGCAGCGTAGCCAAATCGCATCCCGTGTATCTTGAGTTTATTTACTTAATTTTTTTCGTAACATTCTTCAGCTCTAAATTAAAAAAACCGCAAGGGCATGTGCCGATATCCTCAAGATATTTAGAAATTCACTGTTGATATCGCTTTAACATGCCAGCATAACTGAAAGGGCCTACTAGCTTAAATTCTGTATTCCGTAACAAGCTTCGATTTTTAACTTTACTTTTAAAACAATATACATTCTTCTCGAAGTTCTGTGGTTGCTTGCAAGCTCCACGACGAATACAGTGCGTCAGTTTGTCCTTTTCACGCAGAAAACACGATAGACGCGTCAGCCAAGGTTACACTTTGCAACATTGCTTTTCGAACACGAAAACATTACGCTGTAAAAAAAAAAAACCTTTTCAGCAACCTTCCTAAACTGTAATGGAAGTTATTAACCTATAGAGAGTATGGTAAATTTACCATGCATCAGGCTGTAAATCTAGAAATATTGAAGTTAAAGAGTGGGACTTCACTAATCACTTAATTTTCTCCTTAACAAATGTAGGAAACCTACCATGCACTAACAGAGGAATAAAAACAGTTCTGGATCTCTCAATATGCGTACAACCACAGTACTAACGGTTCGCTAGTATATCTCCTAGTGGGATCCGCATCTTCCTTATCCGAATGCAGCAGTGTGCTGAGAAACGACGGATGCGTGGGTGCAAACGAGCTGACGAAACGTCTCGTCAGTATCTAAATTGTAGCAGCCTGATATTCACTAGTACAATATTTCCATGCATAATAAAAATCATATCATGCTCTGTTTGTAGTTGAAAAACAAAACAAAAAAAAGTAGTATTTGTGTTTTAAATATTGTGAGGTTTGCGGCCGAGATTCACAAATATGCCTCAACGAAGTGTAAAAAACATAAAATAATTTTCTTAAAAAATTTCTTCAGTAGAAAGTAAACTGAACGTCGCAAGCAGTCCGTCGCAGGTAACTATATATTATAACTTCCTCGTACGTGTATTAGCTATACGAACATTCTTTCCTCTGAATGAAAGACGCCCCAAGTAAAACAGTCAATTACGCGATTTAAAACGACTGATACAATTTTCCATCACCGAGTCAAATAACCAAACCCACGAAGTAAATCCCCAGCCGCCATGGAGTATAAATATAACCCTTCCCGACCAGGGGAGTTTTCCATGTACAAAAAAAAAACAGTGAATTCCAACAGCTTCCACCCTACCACAAATCTAAATATACAACACGGTCACTGCGAAACCAAGTAAATTATATAAATTCTTCACTAAAACGCACAAATATCAATACCCACAGAGATTAATACCTATTCATTTATACCTGTGACTTTGGCGTCGGAAAAATACAGTCTCCCAAAAGTCATTGTAGAGATTTCACAATAAACAATATAAACATTTAAACCACCTTACAAAGTAATTTTCGTATAANCCACCTTACAAAGTATTTTTCGTATAAATACCAAAGTTGTATGTTTCGATACCGTAAGACGAGGTAATTAACCCAATGTTGGAGTATCCTGTTCCTTGTTCTGTTGTTACATACCGGTGGANGTTCCTTGTTCTGTTGTTACATACCGGTGGACCACATCAAGGGTTTGAACAACAATTGTATAGACTATTAACGGTTATCTGAGCACTTTTGAAATCAAGCCTTGAAAAATGTCACTGCCCCTGCCTGCATCTATTTTAATGGGCGCACTGACAGGAATGCGTGCAGTAAAGTTGGTAACGGAGGGAAAGTAGTCCCATGTCTTAACGTAAAATTAATGTGTGTGCAAGTAGATCTTGAGCAGGGCTTACAAAAGAGCTCTAGTTTATCGTGACGAGTCTTTATGTTTGTAATAATTACGTTGTTCCAACATTTGCGCCGTGATTACTCCCGTCTTGCGGTAGTAAAAGGACGTGAAATATCTCCGCGACTTTTGGGGCACAGTGCTGGCTGAGCCGATGGGAGGCTGTACGAACCAGAAATACGTGCTGACGAAGGCAGACGTGCTCTCCCCTTGCCGAGAATGTGGTTGGCGCGTGGTCGAAGAGGGAAACCACGCTACGGAAGGGATGAGAGGAAGGTGAAGCAGGAGAAGACACCGGCGGGTGCGTCGACGCGGGTGCTGGTTCGCGCGGACGAAACACTCACTCGCGCGCGCGCGCGGTCCCGGCCCGACTGACTGACTGGAGGAGCCGCCGACGACTGGAGGTGGTGGGCGGGTAGGTAGGTAGGCGATGCTCTCCCTCCCCCTGGGGGACGTGGAGGGGCGTCGTCGCCGACCACACCTCGCCAGCGCCTTGTCGCCCGAGGAACTGACCCCGCCGATCGCGCAGCCGCGACCAGCCAGGAAATGGCTTGCTGCGTGACGTAGCTGAAGCTTAATTTTGAGTTAAGCGAACGAAGATCCCCGAGAAAACCCGCCGGCCTGCGGCATCGTCCGGCACGATTCCCACATGCGGAAATCCGGGCGTGAGCCCGCAGGGGAACGAACCTGGTTCGCCTAGGTGAGAGGCGATTAGACTAACTACTACACCACCGCGGTCCCCTGAAGCTAATTTTGCCGTTTAACTGATTGGCATTATAGATCGCAGGCTTCCGCGGCCGTTAATATTCACTGCGCTTCTGGGCCATCGGGAGGTAGTGCAGTGCCTAACTACGCCCAGAAGCCTGGTGAATATTGAGAACGTAGTCGTTTGTTTATATATCAAAATGCATATTAACTGCGGCAATTAGAAATCGGCAACAGCCACAGTTGAACTTCAAAGCCATCTACGTGCTTTAACAATAAGTTATGTCGTAATTCCAACAGGTAGGATTTTCACGTTTCTAGCGTCACTGCATTGGCGATAAACACAAAACAAGCGTCATCATTTCACCCATGCATAACCCACCGCAGGCAAAGCCACCCTCTTTGCTAGCGAACTCCGCTGGAAGGCCCTGCGCATATGAGCTACGTACTTGCCTCGAGGGTGTATCAAGAACTTTTATGTGGGATGAAGGGGTTTGCTGATCTTGAAGTACGAATCTCGAAATTACTGGTTAGGCCAGAATTCTTCCTTAACAAGCTAAAACTGAAGGGATGTTTTGTCAATGACACCGGCATTCGGAATTTTATAACTGCAACCCCCTTACCCCTCCTGAAAAGGCTCCTGTGCGCTTCACGATTAAAAATTATTTCAGCAACTGCACATATTTCGATATAAAAAATACTACTGTTGTTAAACCTATTTTAATAATGTTAGGAGCCAATTATGAAAACTTAATCTACACCTACGAGTAAGCATAACCATGATATTTACATGCAAGTTTTCTGAAATTTACAATGTTCTTTGGTAAAGGCTGTTCACGGTAAAGTGAGCACTTTTGAAAGATCAAAGGTTATACTTTCAGATCGTTGGTTTCGTATCTTTCCGCGTAACCATCAACATAAACACTGCCATAGGACTTTCAGCTGGTGGTTACATCAGCTGCCTCATATGTTTCTTGCATAATCAATAGATAAACAACAATAAGTAATAAGTATTGTTATCAGCACTATAAACACGTACACGTTAATTAGGCCTACTGCTTTGCTTACAAATAAAACTTTTCGCTTATAAAATTTAAATGTCTTAACTGATACGAACGTAACCTCACCAGATTACTAATAACTAGGGCCAGTGACTTTTCGCGTAAAAATCAGAGCACACAGTAGACTTCAATACTATATACACACATCAACTGTTGTTATACCTCCATTGGCTGCTGGTGCCGTGTCCGTCTTTGAACCAAGCCACTAAGGACTAAGTAACTCCGACACTGAACCTTCATGATTCGTGCGCAAACTGTTAACACGGGCCAGAACATTTTTAGTCAATCAAAGAAGCTGGACGACCCTACAGTGTATCACCTAGAGTGTATCTTGTCTCGAAATCTTTTCGCGAAGCATCACTGCCCCTACTAATAACACAATATATAGCCGAAGATAATGAAACTGTATCCTCGCATTTAATACACAATACAAAATCCGGTAAATATAGATAACTCATGGGACACTATTTGCGTATTTATTGCCGGGCGTAACTACGCCAATCAACGCACAGGGCTATAGAAGAACTTGCTATGTACGCGCACCAGCGTCTTTTAGGCCGGATATCAGTTGAGAAGTATGTCGGTGTGTAGACTTTTCACACAACCACGCAGGGCGGCTACAGAATGTCCACACTTCATTTCCCTGACATTTTCAGGTGAAGATGGAGACATTTTCAAGCTAAGTTATTTAAGCATTCATTAAAAGAATTAACGAAATGAACATTGCTGTATAAAGAGCGGTTAAAATGAAACTAGCCTAACTTAATGTTACTGAAAATAGGCTACAGCACAAGAAGTAAAATTCTATACTTACAAGGCGATTTCTCTCGCAATAAAAATTTTTTGTACCCAAGAGTTTCTAACAAATGTATTGGACCGCTAAAGAATGTTTGTTGGTAAGGAAAAATCTGGAAACGTTAAAAAGAAAAACATGCAAGTTTTCATTAATTTATTTACTGCTGTCCGAACATTGAGGTTTTTTTTTTTTTATCCAAATGAGAAGATTTCTACAGTTTGGCTGTAATACGACGAAATTGCAGGTGGCTACGGATTNTTTTTTTTTTTTATCCAAATGAGAAGATTTCTACAGTTTGGCTGTAATACGACGAAATTGCAGGTGGCTACGGATTAAAGTACCTACAGTTTCGCGACTACAAAATTCAGTTTCAAAAATCACTGTCAGATACAGCAGTATGTGTCCAGCAGTTTTCTTACCAGAAAAATATCTCTGCCTTCGTTGATCTAAATTTGCAAACTTGTTCTCGCAGATAAACCCATCACTTCATAGAACTGCTCCAGAATAAAATGCCACGTGCCTTCGCTGCTTACCACCGCTATCATCATTCATCGTTTTCTTTCAGGGACTAACTAAAGTGTGTGTGTACCGTAAAAATCCCGAACACGATAGACCTTGCAAATTCTCTCTCNAATGGCGGGGAAAGGATACTGAAACGATTTTATGAGTTGCTGTCCGCAAAAACGTCAATTAATGCTTTCGCCGGTCGCGTAGCAGTTACGCCATTACTAAACGCACAATTCAGATCAGACAGAACCTGAGCTCTAAAAATTTCAGTTTCAAGCAATACTAAATTCATCTTAGGCAGTGTTAGTAACTTGTAAACTATAGTCACTAACGTTAGAAAATTCTCATTTCATAATCATGTTCAAAAATAAAATTAAAAAACTCAGATATTAATTTTATCTTAAGTTTCACGCACTAAATCACGAAAACATTTTGAGCCAACATCTTCTATAACACTAANCAGATATTAATTTTATCTTAAGTTTCACGCACTAAATCACGAAAACATTTTGAGCCAACATCTTCTATAACACTAACTAGTTATTTCTTTCATGATTGGATGAACAAGGTTATAACTCAGCTAAGTTGTTTGCAGACCAATCACGAACGTTCTGCCTTATAGTATCAGAATCCTCATTGGCCCAGTGAAATGGGGTAGTAGCTTCTAACACGCATGGCAGCCAATAACGAAAGAAAACTGTTCCGACATGTTTACAATACGCTGAAACCCAGCAAACAGTCAACTTTTCCCGCAATTAAATCATAATCTCTAACTATTTCACGTACGAGAATAAGTCTTAATGCGAACAGAACACACAGTCTAATCTCTCAAATCATGAATGATCGAGTCACGTTTACGAACCAAGGGATAGTTGCTTGAAAACGTAATTTTGTAACGTTAACCATAAATGATACAAAAATTTGGTTTATATTTTAACACAGAAAATAGTGACACACTATAAATCAAATTATTTAAATCCTCTTGTCTTTAATTATTTTTTTNTTATATTTTAACACAGAAAATAGTGACACACTATAAATCAAATTATTTAAATCCTCTTGTCTTTAATTATTTTTTTAAAAATGTGGTGTACATCTATATATATAAAAATGCGAAAGTGTGTTTGGATATTTGTTTGTCTCTCTTTCGCCTCGCAAGGGAGGAACGGATCGACGTGATTTTTTTCACAGAGATAGTTGGAGGACCGGAAAGTGATATAGGCTACTTTTTTCCCCAAGAAAATATCTTATTTAAATTTATTATTAAAATTCTTATTGGAAAATGAAAAAGTACACAAACGGAATAACAATGCGACGTCAACAATGCAACGTCAACAATACAACGTCAACAATGTAACGTCGCAACCGAACATGTCCTTAAAAAAAAAAAATCCTTGCCTCCGTTTAATTAATGAATCACAGAACAGATGAGAGGAATATTCTCTTGTATAAAAGAAAATGACTTTTCCAAAATACATGATTTAAAATGATTTTTTCTACATTAAAGTATGATGACTTTGCAGTGGTAGGAAGGGCAAATATATTTGTAAACTACTCACTTTTTTTTTAAGGCCTTGCTGAGTTTTTCCTTTTAGCTAATTTGTACCTTTATGCCACTTAATGTAGATAATGCTTTGTAACTAATCAAATACTATATTTGACCGCTCTGTGGCCACAGTAAAATATATTTATAGGCTATTATGCCTGTTCAGAGGGCATTAGAAATTGCTCACTTTACAGTGCATAACCTATAGCTAACAATAATTCGATTCGTAAATACTTTCTTGTGATAGTCTTTGTTAGTACACTCTAAACTAATGTTTGTACTTTAACAAGAAAAACCCTTGGAAACCCAGTAGCCAAGAAAATCTTTTGTATAACTACGAACTGTATTCTTGTAAAATCTGCAATGCATATAGTTTAGTATTATATCTTATAGCATTGAGAAGTGTACATAAAATTATCTTTTTTGTTCTAGAAAACAAATGAAATTAATTAATAACCGCGAATAACTATAAAAAAAAAAATTCAAAATATAATTTACGAAAAAAAAAAAAACCCNGAATTAGAAATTGCTCACTTTACAGTGAATAACCTGTAGCTAACAATAATTCGATTCGTAAATACTTTCTTGTGATAGTCTTTGTTAGTACACTCTAAACAAATGTTTGTACTTTAACAAGAAAAACCCTTGGAAACCCAGTAGCCAAGAAAATCTTTTGTATAACTACAAACTGTATTCTTGTAAAATCTGCAAAGCATATAGCCAAGTACTATATCTTACATCATTGAGAAGTGTACATAAAATTATATTTTTTTCTTCTAGAAAACAAATAAAATTGATTAATAACCGCGAATAACTATAAAAAAATTCAAAATATAATTTACGAAATAAAAAAACCACACACACTGTCAGCCAGGGGATTACAACTTACACCCCTTACAGCCCTCAACCTTAACCACAAGACCAACTTCAGTTACGAGCTTAGCTCTTACTTCTATAGTAAATATAACTGCAAGTACCTATAAAATAATGAAAAAGTTATTTGATTACGAAGAATATATTTATTTCATTTTAAGAGTTCTGTGTAGCTACGGAAAATTAACAGTTAATGAGTAATGCGGTCACGTTTGATTGAAATTGTAGTTTTATTATTTGAGTTGTTTGAATTGTTTTACACTATTACAACTTGGAATGCCTCTCTTTTCGCACGCAACTACACATTACATCACCCATAGTTTTTGCACTAACAGCTATAGCCATTTTGCTGAAGCTCGTGGATACTTGTCAGTATAGTACAAACCTTTCTTGAGGTCTACTATAAACGCCGTCCTTCTAGTTTCACAAACGAGTAGTTTCACAAGAGAAATCTTTGTACTGTTATTGTAGGGACCCTCCCTTGCCACTCCCCCGTCGTTTATAGCCCACTGTCACAGTAACGGGCCACCTCGCTACTATTCATCCCAAAAGAAACAGCTCTCTGTAAGTCAGTCACGAGTTAGCGTCGGTTGCGTGCGTATCAGGACGGCGGTATATTATGGCGCAGTCTTGGAAGAAAGGGAAAACAATACACAGCTAAGCGAGGGACGTGATCAGACATGTGATAAATAAATGTGACGAAGAAGATACTGAAGGTCAAACAAATCAAGCATTTGCTATCTCAATGTGCATCAGAATACACTGGAATTTCTATGAGAAGTGATTCCAGAATTCGCCAAGAAGGTGCCGATGCTTGTAACAGTTCGCTGTCAACACCAGGCAGACACCGAAAGCGTCCACATGAAAGAAATGTGCACTGTGACTCATTTGATAGGAGAGTAATCAGAGACGTAATTCATGATTTTTACTTAGTACAGAAGCAAGTACCAACATGTCCCAAGCTTCTCTCGTTGCTTTGAGAGAAACAATCGATTTTCCGTGAGGTGTTCACACGCTCAGGCGGACACTGAAAGAAATGGGGTTTAAACGGAAACTGTTTAGCAGTTCTCGGAACATTTTGTAATTTCTATTTTTGGGAGAGTTCAAATTTCTATTTTCGAAAAAAATATGAAAGCTACAATATTACAAAATAATTATTTACAGCTAATGGGCTGATATACAGACACGGAACTACAAAATGCTATAAACATAATTCATGTTCAAGGAGGTTCACATTTTGTAATATTTAAAAACAAAAGTTTTTTTAAT
>NQII01000961.1:613795-624861 GCA_002778355.1 Clitarchus hookeri | reverse complement strand
TGGGAATCGCTCCGCCTGGTGCAATGCGCGTTCACGTCGACCGTGATGAGACTACGATGGGGAAACGAGGGATACGACGGATAGCGGCGACGACTACGGCGGCGGGTAAACAGGAAACAGCCGCTCCTGTTTAACAACAGGCCATTCAACTCCCGACAGTGCCTCCCGGGGGGCGGAGGGGCGCGTGGGCGACGGCCAAAATACCCGCCGTCGCTACACCACACGCGACGACATTTGATTGTGACGTTACACCACCCCGCCCGCGTAATCTTCGTGCGCAGTCCGCACGGTAATGAAAATAGCGCGCCACGAAGAAACCCGGACGATGCCGCTGGTCGGCGGGTTTTTACGGAGATTTACTGTTNGCGCGCCACGAAGAAACCCGGACGATGCCGCTGGTCGGCGGGTTTTTACGGAGATTTACTGTTTCCCCCCGCCCTCGCATTCCGGCGCTGCTCCATACTTGCCTCGCTCCACCCTCGTCGGCTCTCAAGACCTCGGTGTTAAGAGCCGCCGAGACGTCTTCACTCGCGAAGAAACCACGCGACAACCACGACGAGACGATGCGAATAGCGAGAGTGCGGGCTGCACGTGATCCCTCCCTGGTGGGTTTGCATTTGACCGCACGCCCGGCAGTGGCGCTAAAATAATAAATTTCACCCAGGGCGAGGCGACACCCTCCTAGTGGCGGGCTTTCAAGCTGGGACCCGTAGGTGCCTGTCATCCCCGGACACGACACGAAATGAGGCCCTGTAATGGAGCGGCGCTGGAATTTAAGAGCGGGGGAAACGGGGGTACCCCCCGAGAAACCCCGCTGGGGACCGAACCCGGATCGCCGTGGTGGCACTGCAAGCACCGTCCAACGGTCGCAGACACTGGAGTGTGGTCGAAGCCGCATTAACGCGAGAAACACCATACGATACCATGCAGAGCGAAGAAGAATGCCGGAGACGTCGCTTTACGCAATTGACGGACTTCGAGAGAGAACCCATAATCGGGCTGAAAACGGCAGGGTCGTCGTATCGCCGATGCTGCTGGGGGACGACGGATACGTGATGGCACGAGGTCGAATACCGGTAGAGGAGGATCGACGGATCGTGCGTCAGCCGCGGAGGGATCCCGACGGCGACCCGGTCCACGATACTGACCAGTGTTGGGGGCTCCTACGTGCCCACGAGCCATTTCCCTGACGTCTTACTAAGGCGAATATGCGATACCAGCGCCCACTACATGCTCTGCCATTAACTCTGCAACGGTGGCGGCTCTAAGCAGTGGTGCCAGGCCAGCGCAATGTGGAACGTCACAGAAAGGCGATGCGTAGAGATTCTGAAAAACTCGCGAGTTCAGTGACCTGCAGGCTAGACTCTACAGTCGTATGTACAAATATGCCGAAATCAACTGCACATAGGCTGTCTGCTGTCACAGTGGAAGACGCCAATTGGACAGCGTTCTCCCAGGAGGTGTCAAACACCGTGCGGACCAATAGCTTAAGTTATATAAACGCATGTGTTTTGAATTCTGGCTTCTCCCAAAATGAATCAGCGAATTCTTCAGGTCTCTAGCGATGGGTGATGTTTAGTGACGAGTGTTGCTTCTTTACGGGGACTGATAAAGCACTTTCTGGAAAACTACTTCTGGAAAACACGTCTCAACGTTATTTTTAACATATATATTGGTTGTACAATAGAGGAACAAATACAAATTTTTAGGTGTTAATAAAGACTCGTAGAAAAAATATATTTGTCATCACAAATAATGTCGTTATGACTGTGAAATTGCCTGTATTTCCTATCTAATTTGTATATCATGGGTGGAGGAAACAATTAAATTTGATCATTGAGTCGTGACCCTTTTGTCTCCCTTGTTTTGTTATTCAGTAAACGCAAGATGTATCATCGCCCTCTCCATATTGCATAGTCAAGGCTAGTGGCTTTGACACAAAAAAAATTCGTTTCAACATGATAAAGTTTTGATTAGAAATTACTCGGCAATATCCTAAATGTGACACACATGCATATTACGGCAATGAATTTGCGACCAAAGCGTCTGTATTTTATGTTACCAGCGATGCATTAATTATTTTCAATAAATGTAGTTCTTAAGTTCTAAACCTGTACTAAAGCTTATTTTAAAGTTTTTTTTTTTTTTTTACTTCAAATGCAGCATATAACCAAGTAAAGGAAAAGGGACGCGGAGGAGAGAGATGCTTCGCCCCATTTTCGAAAATGTTATGTTTAAATATTTTAATGACTATTTTTGAGTTACTGCAATTACAGAAGAATTTAAACTGGACAATTTTACGATAATTTACCAAGCACGCGTGCTATTCCGAAAATGATCACCCCACAGCTCTTTTACTGGCAGTTTTCAATTATCTGCGAGTTTGAAACACGTCGTAAAAGGGCGGTGCTTCCGTGCATTCACAGGCACGCCTACTAGACAAAACATTACCTTTCACTTCAGCTTCCTTTCAAAGGATGCCGAGGCAAGTAGCGAGGAGTGACTGCAGCATGCGGTCAGAAACACGTTGAGACACAACAGACGCCAACGCTTACCTACACATTGGTCTGCGGTACATCTGAAAATACTGTGTATATCAGACATTTTTAAATGCCATGTGCTGCGTTAGTAGCGTAGTTCTATACGAACAAGTCAACTGAAATTTTGATCACAACGAGTGTTTAAAAAACAATTACTTTTTCTAGTCGGCGGTTTTACGTAACTGAGTGAAAAATGGCAGAAACATAATAAAAGAACCGGGTATAAATACTTGATCAAATTTGCAATCCGTTAAAGGAAGCTGGAATTTCAATGGGTATATGGTAATCTGAAGAACGTTAACAAATAAAAAGGCACACTCTGGTTTGAGAAGATGCAAACGTGNTTCAATGGGTATATGGTAATCTGAAGAACGTTAACAAATAAAAAGGCACACTCTGGTTTGAGAAGATGCAAACGTGAGAATGAAAATTTCGTGACTTTGGGCTGCATCCCTTAAAAATCTAGGAATGCGTAGTGCAGCTTACAGCCGCAGATTTATTAAGTACACAGACGTAATGGCATGTCATTCCCTTTTACATCGACGTACCCATGCTCTGATTGGATACGCGCGAGGATCTAGGAACGGGCCTCGTGTCTGATTGGCTACTGCATGCTGCCGGGGGGGGGNTTTAAAAGCAGTGAGAATTTGGTATAGGGAAGTACATGTTAATGAAGTTCTGTTTTTGAAGCCAATTTTGAATATACAAACTCGAAACAAAACCTAAAAGTGAGAAATGATACTCTCTAGCAATTTATCAAGGCAAATACAAAAATTTGTTTTTCAGTAAATTTTTATTTAATTATTAAGTTTTCTTATCTTTCCAGGAAACAGGCTATCCATTAATATTACAAAAGGCTTAGATAGCAAATAAACCCATACTTTTCTGCTCAAAGTCCCAGGTGATATATATCAATTTTTAATAGGAACGCCAAAAAAACCTAATTTCATTAACATGTATTTCCCTAAACCAAATTCTCACCGCTTTCAAACTAAGCAACAGCCTTATGTCCTTTACGCTACAGCGTCAGACAAGGTTAAGTGCTGGAACAAAACTGATGACAAATTTGTAACTACTGAAGACTTAACAAAATCATAGTTTTATTCCCAACCCTAAAATACCTTTCCATATTTGTACTACTAAAAACTACGGTTAGATATCCTGGATGTGGAGTATGAAGCTCTCCGACGAAAAAACAGCTGTTGCCATTTATTCTGCAAAAGCCACTTTTTAATTAAATTAAAAAATACTAGTGCTTAGAAAGTGAGTATACTGCACAAAGTAAATTCACTCATTAGTCGTAAATATTATGTGTAATAAATACATGACTTATTAAATTTTATAATATTTTGTAAAGTTAGGAGAAACCACTAAAAACAGATTTTTCTCAGCAAATATTAAATACTATCCGCTAAGAATTAGACCAATTTTAAATTTAATTTGATGTGAGGGCGGTTACAATCCCAAACGTAATAAAAACATAATATGTTTGTAAGATGTTTTTTTTTTATATAAATAACGCAACATACAGTAAATGCTCTTTCACAGCCGAGCTTATGCTTTCGACCGTGCCAAACGAGTTGGCTGTGTTATTGGCGACGAAGCATCTGAATGGCTCGTGACCTGTGACGTCAGATGCAGACGGTGCAGTGCTGGCCGGCTGAACTTTAACTTAAGGTCAGGCATTGAAGTTGAACCATCTGCAACAGATGGCGTCACAAGCAATGCAAGCAAATGGGAAACATTATGGTTCCAACAAAACGGTATGATCGCGAGAAAAAATTGAGAATCATTTAAGGTGGCCGCCTGGGTAGGCCACCGAACGGTGTGCAGAGTTCCAGTANGATCGCGAGAAAAAATTGAGAATCATTTAAGGTGGCCGCCTGGGTAGGCCACCGAACGGTGTGCAGAGTTCCAGTAGACAACTGTTTTATTAAAAAAACCGTCCAACATGTTTGAGTGAGGTCTGCTTACGAATAGCATTTAAGAAACGTTACGCGTCTGTATAAGTTTTTCAGTTCCTCCATTTCTNAGGTCTGCTTACGAATAGCATTTAAGAAACGTTACGCGTCTGTATAAGTTTTTCAGTTCCTCCATTTCTCTCTAAAAAAAAATGTTTTTGAGATAGTGAAAATGGTTCAAACTGGTGTTTTCACGGTAGTTTTTATGTATGTACATTCCCGTTCAAAACATTAAAAAAGGAATAAAGACGTGTATCGAACGTTTATTGTTATTATTACGTGATATAAAATGGTAGGGTCTCCTCTGAAAGTCTCATAGAGGCGCGTTATCGACGACACAATTGCACGCCAGTTCAGTGCTTTGCGTTTAGAGGCGATGAGAGAGTCGATGCGCATGTCTCGGTCGCCCCTAGCGCTCCCACGCTCTTAGGCCTCCGACGTGCAAAATTCCTTCAGCCAGGCGACCACCTTAAGGGGGTAGCATCCTTAATAAATTTGCTTAGTATTGTGTATTTTCTTTATCAATCTTGCTTTAGTACACNCTCTAGTGTCCACCAACAGGTGCGCCACTTACCAATTCTACCTACCGGCCGCCAAGGATACCAGCCCCTTAAGAGCTATGAAAAGGTTTCACAGTGCACAGATTCCCAAACTACAAACAGCAATAACAGAATTTGAACTGAATGTGTTTTTATGTGATACGATCTATTGACAAGATACCTGAATGCTGGCAACTATCATATACTGCAATAGTATATAGTCTAAATTTTTTTTAGTAAAAAACTGGCAACTTTTAGCAAAATTCGTAGATACAAACCACAGTAAGTAAATATGCCAAAATAATTTTCTTAAAATTAACAAATGGTTTTTTACAACAAATTTATATAAGCCTATCACATAGAAAAATATTTTTAAACAAAAATTTTTAACAAGAAATGAAATTCGGGCAAAAATTGATTNTATAAGCCTATCACATAGAAAAATATTTTTAAACAAAAATTTTTAACAAGAAATGAAATTCGGGCAAAAATTGATTTTTTTATATTTAAACCTAACATTTTTGCATATGTACCGATTTTAGTGGTTTTTTACGGTACTTGAAAAGCAGTAAATTTATATTAGAAATATGTACATTTGATCGACTATTACAGNTTTTAGTGGTTTTTTACGGTACTTGAAAAGCAGTAAATTTATATTAGAAATATGTACATTTGATCGACTATTACAGTAGGTGAAGATTTTGTTAACTCAAAACCCGGTTCGCCTTGGTGGGAGGCCAGCAGGCTAACAGCTCTGCCCCCCCCACCCCCGGCACCATGTTGTATTTGAGCATGCGTAATCATGAGGACTATGCGACAAGTATAATTCACTGGGGCGTCAAGCAGGCACAATTTCCTCCACAGAATGTGAGCGATTCGCAGAAATTCTCACGGAACTGTCCAGAGTCGCTGGCAGGAAACTAAGATTGAGGGATCAGCGTAAGCATTTGACAGCCGCGTCACGAGACAATTCTCCTCCAATACGAGCCAACTGCATGCAGCCACTGGGAGCGTCTACAGAGGGATGTTATTTTAGATCTTCGGAAATGCCCATCCACACTGTGCTGCACTGTTGTAATCCACAGTGAATCCCAGACTACGGCGAACACCAGTGATTCACCCCCCCCCCCTAAAAAAAAATAAAAAGAACCTGGCTCGCTTAGTTAAACACTGATAATCTAACTGTCTATTTCTCTTTTTCCGACAACACAAAAATAATACACATCACGACACATTTCCTCGATACGATGAAAGCGGGGCATTCAGCAACGTTCTCAAAAAAAAAGGGGGGGGGGAATAAAAAAGAAAGAAAGAAAAAGTTAGCAACTTTTAGACGTATCCCAATCTTTGACGTTTTCACGATTGTGGTGGTATAGTCCATTCCCGGTTACTTCCAACTTTTTTTGAAGCCCTACTAAAGTTCTGCTTTCGGAATATTCCTCCGCCTCGTGCAAACAAAGCTTAACCCAGTCTGCAAAAATTACGCCAANACTAAAGTTCTGCTTTCGGAATATTCCTCCGCCTCGTGCAAACAAAGCTTAACCCAGTCTGCAAAAATTACGCCAACGAGACAACGCACTCTGCGTAGTAACATTTGCATAACAACTATTTTTTGCTGGGCGTTCCCAACTTTTTCTCGCTGTTTTTTANACGCACTCTGCGTAGTAACATTTGCATAACAACTATTTTTTGCTGGGCGTTCCCAACTTTTTCTCGCTGTTTTTTATTAGTATTAATTATAAATGAAATATTATAATTTCTAGATAAGCAAAAGTTCAATTTAACCAAAAATAAAGGTGCTTTTATACTAACACAAGTATGAAGCGTTTGTGATACAAGACATATTGAGNAGTTCAATTTAACCAAAAATAAAGGTGCTTTTATACTAACACAAGTATGAAGCGTTTGTGATACAAGACATATTGAGGAAGCAACTAAACACGTCACACGTGGGATGATTTTTTAAAGGTCTGATTTAAAAAGTGCGAAGAAACTGCGAATATACTATAACAGTGTGTTTTCACAGGTATTCCCATTNTGTGTTTTTACAGGTATTCCCATACAAATAATTTTAACAAGTGTTTAAAAAATATAATGTAACTCTGGTATGTACACCATAATTTAGCGTACCACAGTATGCACTGCGGCAGATTTTAATATATTTTCACATATGTTTAAACATTTCTTAGTTTATAAACATCCTGTCTGTAAGTTCGGTAACCACAATTTTCAAATCAGTTTTGTTAGCAACCTTTTCTTCGCAGTTAAGCTGACCACAGATTCTGAACAGTTGTTGCCAATCAGGCTTATTGATTTTTGTTTGCACTTAAACGTTTCGCGTGGTGTACAAACGCGAACGCCTAAAAATTTAACACCCGCGAAAAATACCATAGATACACTACAGATACGCTAGACAAATGTCAAATGTCGGAATAAAATATTATTTTCTAAAATAATAATTTAAAAAACTTTTTTCAGATTTAAACTTACCTTCACATTGTAACTCTTCAGGAAAAGTTTATAGTCATTAATAACTAGTTAAGGTACATTAAGTTAGGTGGATATATATAAGTAGCTATATAGTTATTTCTTGGCGAAACTCTGTAATTCGATCATCCCCAAGCACGATATAATCCACATCCCTTTTTCTGACCACCTCAATACTTGCATTTGCACGACTGTCATTTATTACTGAATAAGTTTATAAAAAAAGGTGCACAATATTTGATCTCTTAATATATTTGGGAACAAATATGCTCGGAAATAATATTTATATGAATTTCCATTTTTTTTATATTATCAGGAAAGCAAAGTAAACATTGAATGTAGGTCAGGAGAAGTAACAATACCGCAGGCGATAAAATAAAACGTCCCTTTCCCCACATCTCCAGGCACAAGCCGAGAAGTGGAAATAAGAGGATGAGGTGCTGAACTCCAAAGAGTAAAAGTAGAAGGTAGAAGGGGGGAGGGGAGAGGATAGGCAGAGAGAGAAACATCGACGGGCTGATGATGTATGTCTTCCGGGGAACGACTGTACAATCGGGGAATCCTTGCACGTCCCATCGCACCGCTGCGGACACTTATGTGCTTCGGACAGGACCAGCGGCCGATACACATTAAAAAACCACCGCAGCCTTCTGCCAAGTTATTCCACGTCCGCAATTTACGGTAAAGGGGGTGGGGGAGGGGTGGAGCGGAGAGCGATGCAAGACACGGGCAAGTTGTCGAAATTCGTTCGATGTAGTGGGGAAGCCTGCTCTAGACAAGCGGACGTTCATCCTTCCTGTTGGAGCACAGTGGCACGGCGCTATTTTACGTACACCGGCACGAGTAAATATTGAAGATGAAATATTGTCGTTAGAAACTTTCGTTCTTGAGAGTGCGTGCATGTACTGCCCGAAAATGCATACGTATTGCCCCTAAATGCTTAAGTACTTTGGTGAAGGCGCGTACAAAACCGTAGTAGGCGTCTTAACGGTGTTGAATAAAAATAAAAAAAAGATATATATATATATTTTTTTTTTTTTACTAAACGATGTTCAACTCGTACGTACACATTATATTCAATGACATTTTCCTCAAATTTAAAAAAAAATTACTTTTTATAATTTTTTTAATACTGTAATGTGATGTCATATTCAAATTTTTGTTCTGTTTTGATGCAGCCGTAATGACAAATAGTAACTAAGTTGTTCAAATGAAAAAAAATTGCAAAGTAAACTAATGCTATGGGCTACTGTGCAACACGTAAATTCATCAAATGACACTTCGTACCTTTAAAAAGAAGTTAAAAATGTGCAAAAATATTTTATATTTAACATTTTTTTTAGAATATATATGGCTTGTTATTTGGTGATGACATATATGTCACGTGGTAGACCCATGGCATTAGTTTACTTTGTGATTTTTTTTCATTTGTACGAACTTGGTTAGTATTTGTTATTACGACTGCAGCAAAACAGGAAAAATTTGAATTCGACACCAAATTATTCAAAAAATATGAAGTGTACAATGTTTTATTCGAGGTAAATGTTATCACATATAATGTGTACAAGTTGAAAAATGTTTGGTACGAAAATATAATTATTAATCTTTAGTGTCAAACACACTTAACGACGTACATCCAGATATTCACATTGACACTTAATTCCCCGTTTATTCGACCCACTGGCTAGTCTGTAATTGCCGTTAACGAACTTTCAACAACAGCGTCTCATTGACTGCAGTGGGCAGCTAATCGAACAATTTATAATTATACACTACTATACAATGTGAAATTTTCGCTAGGTATTACTCATTCATATTCTTTCAACACAGCGCAACTTCTTGAACTTTTGACCCGGAAATTTCGCGAATTCATTTGAGGACAAGTTAAACTTCAACATCATGTTCAGTTGAATTCCTATCTCTATTGGACCCACGGTTTGTTAGGCACGCCCCGTAACGCTTTCAACTAATCACGTTCAGTTGAATTCCTATCTCTATTGGACCACCTAGTGGACCACGGTTTGTTAGGCACGCCCCGTAACGCTTTCAACCAATCACGTTCAGTTGAATTCATATCTCTAGTGGACCACCTAGTGGACCACGGTTTGTTAGGCACGCCCCGTAACGCTTTCAACCAATCACGTTCAGTTGAATTCATATCTCTAGTGGACCACCTAGTGGACCACGGTTTGTTAGGCACGCCCCGTAACGCTTTCAACCAATCACGTTCAGTTGAATTCATATCTCTAGTGGACCACCTAGTGGACCACGGTTTGTTAGGCACGCCCCGTAACGCTTTCAACCAATCACGTTCAGTTGAATTCATATCTCTAGTGGACCACCTAGTGGACCACGGTTTGTTAGGCACGCCCCGTAACGCTTTCAACCAATCACGTTCAGTTGAATTCATATCTCTAGTGGACCACCTAGTGGACCACGGTTTGTTAGGCACGCCCCGTAACGCTTTCAACCAATCACGTTCAGTTGAATTCATATCTCTAGTGGACCACCTAGTGGACCACGGTTTGTTAGGCACGCCCCGTAACGCTTTCAACCAATCACGTTCAGTTGAATTCATATCTCTAGTGGACCACCTAGTGGACCACGGTTTGTTAGGCACGCCCCGTAACGCTTTCAACCAATCACGTTCAGTTGAATTCATATCTCTAGTGGACCACCTAGTGGACCACGGTTTGTTAGGCACGCCCCGTAACGCTTTCAACCAATCACGTTCAGTTGAATTCATATCTCTAGTGGACCACCTAGTGGACCACGGTTTGTTAGGCACGCCCCGTAACGCTTTCAACCAATCACGTTCAGTTGAATTCATATCTCTAGTGGACCACCTAGTGGACCACGGTTTGTTAGGCACGCCCCGTAACGCTTTCAACCAATCACGTTCAGTTGAATTCATATCTCTAGTGGACCACCTAGTGGACCACGGTTTGTTAGGCACGCCCCCGTAACGCTTTCAACCAATCACGTTCAGTTGAATTCATATCTCTAGTGGACCACCTAGTGGACCACGGTTTGTTAGGCACGCCCCGTTAACGCTTTCAACCAATAACGAACTTGCAAGGAAAACACACACCGAATACCGCGATAGCTGCTCTGGAGTTAAATTGAACCAATCGCACAATAAACAATTAACCAAGGCTCCAGTAGACCAAATATCGTGGGATCTAGCTTGCTGCCGGGTCTCTATCGATAATCGATAGTCGTGTAGCAAAATAGTGTGCTCTGTGCACCTACTCTCGACTGCATCTAAAGTGATATCTCCGAGTCTGGTTTACAGTAAACGTCAGAACTGCGTGGGCCGGGAAAGTAGGCGGGGCGAATTAGTGACCACGTGACAACCGCCAGATCACGCACGTGGAGCCACTAACGAACTGGAACGTGTCGCAACTTTAAGAAGAGTGAAAACGACCAATACAAAAAAAACACTCTCGCTCACTCCACTCGAGTGCACTTGGACACACTCGCCGTTAATTAGCCTTCTCTCGGGTTGCAGCGACGACCGCGAGAAACCCCCCCCCCCC
>NQII01000961.1:585814-610991 GCA_002778355.1 Clitarchus hookeri | reverse complement strand
CCCCCCCCCCCCACCAATTGGGCCCGAAACCCCAAACTACTAAAACTGGTTCGCGTATCTCAATTCTGCACCGTTTGATGAATCTGAACCGAAATTTGGCGAGGATGCACTTCAGAACACTACTTAAAATAGGCCTGTGTATGCCAAAATTGACTCTGCTCCGCCCCAAAGCCCTTAAAACATGGTCGTGTATATCCGGCTCATCATTGTGGCTGAAACTAAAAGTGGTCGTACCCCTTATTGACCTCTCATTACCGGACTTCGCAGGGTAGTTATGTACAACGCACGATACTCGTTAAAAAGCACTTGCGTCAAACTGAATCTGTTTTAAACATTCGCTAACACTTTAAAAAGAGGGAGCAATTACTTCCATCACAGAAACGCACACTTGCATATGAATAAGGAGCGGTAAAGCGCTACTCCAGTCAGTTTTTTGCTAACAAAATTCGTCGTAGAACACGCTAGTGAAAGTGGTTTCCAAGTTTCGTCGATGGCCTGCCGGAACAACTACAAATCGCACGAAAAAGTAATCGTCCTGTTCGTACCTTGGAGATTACACTTGAAATGTCGCCACTTAAAAGTACGACACTTACAAGTTATAGTCCGTTCACGGTTATTTCACACTTTTTCTGAAGCACTGCTTAAGTTCTACTTCCATAATATTCCTCCGCCTCGTGCGAAATAAAGTTTATTTAAGTCTAGAAAATTACACTTAAGGGCAACGCACCGAATTCGTGCGCACTCAGTTATGATACTTTGCAAGATAACTATTATTAGGCTCTACCAACACACACGTTTTCTCAGTTTTTTTCTGCACAGTTATTATAAACGAATTATTATAATCTACAAATAAAATGCACGTAAAATTTCAATTTAACGAAAGATAAGATACTTTCATGTTAACAGAGGTACAAAACGCTCGTGATAAATGGCATATTTAGGAAGTAATTAAACACGTCCTACGTGGGGTGATTTTTCAAAGGTTGATTCGAAAATTGTGAAGAACCCGCGAATAGACTATATCAGGAGTNATTTAACGAAAGATAAGATACTTTCATGTTAATAGAGGTACAAAACGCTCGTGATAAAGGGCATATTTAGGAAGTAATTAAACACGTCCTACGTGGGGTGATTTTTCAAAGGTTGATTCGAAAATTGTGAAGAAACCGCGAATAGACTATATCAGGAGAATTTTCCGTACCTCCCAATGTGGTTTTTCCGAACCAGGCGTTCATTTTGAACGTGATTCCACACAAAGTGTGAGANTATTTTCCGTACCTCCCAATGTGGTTTTTCCGAACCAGGCGTTCATTTTGAACGTGATTCCACACAAAGTGTGAGAGTTATTGCGACCAGCTTTGCGAGTTAATGTAGGACGTCGACGAAAATTCGAAACCTTTCGTAACGGTAACCATGATCACCAGAACATGTCTGGTCATTTGTTTGAGGGAAGGAGGAAAGTTGGGGAAACTGGCAAACAAGTTCCACTGTTAGAAGCTACCTCGACGTACCCTTGCCTTCAGGCATTAAAACTAGAGCATAGTTTTAAATTTTTGGTGGAAAACGTGTGCATGGTAGAGCTATTTCTTCCGACATTCCAAAATGGGCAACTCCGAATCTCCATACTGCAAAAGCGTAAAATTAAGAGCCTGAAGCCATAATATAATGGATGGTAGACAGGCAATGCTTTAAGGCGAAGACAGCGAGCTCATTAGATAAGGAGCAAGTTGCTCAGAGAAGCAGGGAAAGGGAAGGAATCGGCCATGGCATTGTAAGGAACAATCCCAGCGTTCCCATGGAGTGGTTTCGGGAAACAGTGGAAAACAGAAATCAAGATGGTCGGACAGGGGAATCGAACCCAGGTCTTCCAGAATGCGAGCCCAGGGGTTTACCACTGAGACGTCTTGCTCGGTAGCAAGCCTTAACAGCAACTTAACGTTAGCACTCGCTTCTTCTCCCCTCGGCTCTCAAGACCTCGCTGTTAAGAGCCGCCAAAATCTCTCCACTCATTCTTCTCGCCTCCCCCTTCTGCACAGTACAGTGTCGCGTAAGTTAGTCTCTCTAGAAGGGTAAACAGCGATGCATAGTCCTTNCGCCTCCCCCTTCTGCACAGTACAGTGTCGCGTAAGTTAGTCTCTCTAGAAGGGTAAACAGCGATGCATAGTCCTTGATTAGCTAGCTTGCCGCGAAACTGCGTCACCAACAACCTGAAGACATTAGAGCTACCTTGTGTTAGGCCTGAACTACAAGGTTGGTGCAAAATATCACTTTCAAATTTCCCTGATTTTTCCGTATTTGCCAGTCAATAATAAAGACACTTCCAATTTTTCGGCAATCAATAAAAAAAAGTATTCTACCGAGAAAAAAAAAAAAAACAACTTTCTGAAATGTTTAAAATGAAATTCACGGAACTTGAAGTTTCTGATCATCTACATTATAAAGAGTAAACTTGTTTACTTGCGAGTCTATTTATAACATAACGCAAAATATTTGTCGGTATCCAGCAGTTTTAAAACAAATCCCTTTGTGTGCTACTGAGAATAATAGGCTATATACGAAATATATTGTTATTACACGCTTGAATTTCCACGATCTGTCATCTGCNCTGCTACTGAGAATAATAGGCTATATACGAAATATATTGTTATTACACGCTTGAATTTCCACGATCTGTCATCTGCTTGCCTGACTTTGCGATTGTTCCTGGACATTTCAAATTCCCTGACTTTTCCAGGTTTTCTAGCCCTGTAGCAACCCTGGAGCTAGCTCCCAACACGCAGATAAATTCTCTGAAGGAAATGGCGTAGAAAGTATGTTTCTCCGGTGTTTTTTTTAAATACTTGTTTTTATCACACACCCCTCGNCTCTGAAGGAAATGGCGTAGAAAGTATGTTTCTCCGGTGTTTTTTTTAAATACTTGTTTTTATCACACACCCCTCGGCTTCTACGCCCGCATCCGTTACCGGGCGAAGGAGGCTTTGGTGGCCGAGCTTTCATTTCAGATTCATGTATTTTTTGTTAGGACACAATATAATGTTATTAATTCCGAAATNTTTTGGTGGCCGAGCTTTCATTTCAGATTCATGTATTTTTTGTTAGGACACAATATAATGTTATTAATTCCGAAATATAATTTACGTTAAATCGCTAATACTTTTATTACATTTATAATAGGCATTAGGTAGTGGTTCATAATTTATTCGCTCCTCGTGCACGATACACTCTTAAAAACACTATTGCGAATGAGTTACATTATACAAATTAGTTTTGAAAATGTTGCGTTAGAATTTAGAAAAATAACTTTTATATTGGCTAACTAACCACTTAAACTCGAATTATTATTATTATTATTATTATTATTATTAGCATCATAATTCGCATTTAGAAACAAAATCAAACATTATATCATTCTTACGAAATTAAATTTNCGAAATCAAATTTAAAGGACATTTCTGTTAATGAAAATAATAATCCGTAGCATACAACTCAAATCCTACATTGTCTTGTGACGGCTTGCTTAATCACGACTGTATACCTTTTTAAGACATGCTCGATACTGAAGTAAAAGTAAAAACATAAAACTGAACACAACTGCTATTCATCTTCTGTATTATTCTTTTGTAATTCTATTCAGAGAGGACGTCGTCTGATTCTCTCACACCGCCGACTGTTTGCCGCGACAATAATAGCTCCCTGGTGACAGAAGCCTCCGAGNGACGTCGTCTGATTCTCTCACACCGCCGACTGTTTGCCGCGACAATAATAGCTCCCTGGTGACAGAAGCCTCCGAGCTAATTACTGGCAGCAGTGTACGTGCCGGAGCACGATACACGAACGTGGTGGCTTTGGGAAATCTGTATCGCACCGCGGAGAGTTTCCAGCGACTAGAACGAACGTCCGTCCGNCTCTGAAGGAAATGGCGTAGAAAGTATGTTTCTCCGGTGTTTTTTTTAAATACTTGTTTTTATCACACACCCCTCGACTTCTACGCCCGCATCCGTTACCGGGCGAAGGAGGTTTTGGTGGCCGAGCTTTCATTTCAGATTCATGTATTTTTTGTTAGGACACAATATAATGTTATTAATTCCGAAATATAATTTACGTTAAATCGCTAATACTTTTATTACATTTATAATAGGCATTAGGTAGTGGTTCATAATTTATTCGCTCCTCGTGCACGATACACTCTTAAAAACACTATTGCGAATGAGTTACATTATACAAATTAGTTTTGAAAATGTTGCGTTAGAATTTAGAAAAATAACTTTTATATTGGCTGACCAACCACTTAAACTCGAATTATTATTATTATTATTATTATTATTATTAGCATCATAATTCGCATTTAGAAACAAAATCAAACATTATATCATTCTTACGAAATTAAATTTAAAGGACATTTCTGTTAATGAAAATAATAATCCGTAGCATACAACTCAAATCCTACATTGTCTTGTGACGGCTTGCTTAATCACGACTGTATACCTTTTTAAGACATGCTCGATACTGAAGTAAAAGTAAAAACATAAAACTGAACACAACTGCTATTCATCTTCTGTATTATTCTTTTGTAATTCTATTCAGAGAGGACGTCGTCTGATTCTCTCACACCGCCGACTGTTTGCCGCGACAATAATAGCTCCCTGGTGACAGAAGCCTCCGAGATAATTACTGGCAGCAGTTTACGTGCCGGAGCACGATTCACGAACGTGGTGGCTTTGGGAAATCTGTATCGCACCGCGGAGAGTTTCCAGCGACTAGAACGAACGTCCGTCCGTCCTTCAGGCGACTGGCCGACTGACCGTGGGACTGCCCGATTAGGGCGCAACTCGAGGACCTGGGGACGTCACGGCGACAACCTCGGGTTCCTTGCTGCTAGCCCTGACTCCGCCAGGCGTGTTTGCATGTGAAAAACACACACAGGCCAGCCCAGACTCGTTTCAAATAAGGTCCGTCGTCCCGCTCACACGGCACTAATCCGAAACAGTTCTACCTTAACCACAATCTTAATCCACGGCTACCCCAGGGCTACCCTTCTCTGTATGTATCTGGCTATCCTTCTATCTCGATATACCTCGATGTGTGTCCCGATCTACCTCGATGCTTATTTACCTCGATGTGTGTCCCGATCTACATCAATGCGTATTTACCTCGACGGGTGTCCCGATTTACCTTGATGCGTATTTACCTCGATGTGTCCCGATCTGCCTCGATGTGTGTCCCGATCTACCTCGATGTGTGTCCCGATCTGCCTCGATGTGTGTCCCGATCTACCTCGATGTGTGTCCCGATCTACCTCGATGTGTGTCCCTATCTACCTCGAGGTGTGTCCCGATCTACCTAGAAGTGTACCTCCGATCTACTCCACTGTATCTACCTCGCTGTTTTCAGGGTACTAAATAATGAACATAATTGACAATTCACTGCATTTACGACTAACAAGTGTATCTCTGAACTAGATAATTTCGGGACAGCTTAACTAGTGAAGCATTGTGCAGCAACAAAAGCTGTTACGAGCGAATCATGCGAAATCACAAGATTGGAAGTAGCATATCGTGCGATTATGGTATCAGTTATAGTATGTTGGCCATTATTTTGGTTGTTTAACCTACAGAATTTAGTTTACAAACTATGTGTGAACACTGATGATTTATTTAACCTCACGACAATTTATTACACACTTCAAAAGCAGGACAACACACTTGTTTGCTAATTGCCACTGAAGCGCATTAACGCCTAAACATTGCTACGTTATCTTTTTCTTTAATGTCGGATCTTCTTTTCTCCAGCGAATAATAGCGACGTGTGGGCAGAGGTAACGCGTTTAGCAAAAATGCAGCATGTGACGATAAAAATACGCAGGTGTAAACAATTTATGCGCGTGGATTCCGTTTTACCCTACTTTCATTTATTCTTATCGTAAATGGCGAAACCAACCAGTAATATCAAAGGTTACAAACACAATTTTCGTCATAAAAAAAATTAGCACTCTGTTGTCTTCAGCAACTATATTTTCGCCATGATTAGCGCCTACCTGTGTAAATTAAAGATAGAAAAACGAAGTTCAACTAATATAGATTATAACTTAAATTCATTGGAACAAAGATGGAACATACCACGTCGAAGTGAAGTTACAAACTTTTAGTTTTGTGAATCACATTATAGGCTACGTTAATCATAGTCGGTAAATCCACCGGTTCTCGTACACACATTTTCGACAAATAGTGTTCTTTAAGCAGCACGAGCATCAAAAAGAAATGCGCACGGCCGTCGACGTAGAAACTGAGGGGAAAAAAAGCACAATTTGGATTCGATAATATGAAAATAGTCATAAAACAAGTAAATCGAAACGAATATATTTTCCACGTTGCAAAACAAAAATGGTATTTTTTATTTTTACCACGGCAATCTCTGCTTCGCGATAAATGAAATACTTCTTGAATTATCCTTTACATAATTTCCTAACCTTTTAACGTAAAAAAAATGGCAGACATGTCTACTGTAACGGCAGCAGAAAATAATTTCCTGTTTTAAGCATCTTATTAAAGACACGATAATCAAAATTGTTGGGAACTGAGATCTGTTATTGTTTTCAAACACGTCAGAGTGAGATGTCATGAAAGTTGGATATCATTTACTTCCAACAAATCCACCGTATTCCACGATCGACGTGACGTCCATATGTTTGTGAAAATGTTTATTTTTTTGTGCGTGGAGCAGAAATATATAAATCTAGTCGTGGTTACTTCAAACTCTTCTCAAGCCTGCTAAAGCTCTATTTTCGAGCTAGCCATCAGTCTGTCTCACGTAAACAAGAGACAAACACGTGGAAAACGTATTGTATCTATGCGCTTTACAATCAGAAATAAACATTTTTATACGTAGTAGTGAAATGTGATTTCACGGTAACATTGACTTTAGAAATAACGTACGAAAGTTATGTCTTACGTATTATTGTATTCGCTACTACTTCTCAATAGTCGTTAGAATCATGCCTACTTTGACTGTTTTTGTGTAATGAATATAGAATATGAACAGATAATTTACAGAGGAAACTTGAACTTAAGTTTCATTTAAAACAAAAATGACCTTTTAACGTTAACCGAAGTTTAAATCATCCTTCCGTGATGAAGTGGATTGTAGAGATTTTGGCGGCTCTTAAAATCGAGGTCTAGAGAGCAGATGAGGGTGGAGAGAGGTGAGCAAGGAGCAGCACCGGAATGCAAGGGCGGGGGAAATGGGAGACCCTCGAAAGAACCCGCAGACACCAGTGGCATCGTCCGGCACGATTCCCACATGCGAAAATCCGGGGAAGACCCCACCGGGAATCGAATCCGATTCTTTCGTGATGTAATAAAGGAAACAACCGCACGTTTTATATGAAGCGATTTTCCAAAAGGCGAGGCTTGACGTCTTCCAATGTGGTCGCAGGCTCGCAGATACAGCTCTTACCTCGCATGACCTTGGTCGGAGATTGCAGCCTCCGAACAACCGTCCTGACGTCACACGCGCCCGTCAGCTTTGTGAATGGACGAAGGAAGGTGACGCAACGGGAAAGGCGACGACGATTAAAGCTGGCTCCGCTAGTTGGCGAAGACTGAATACTTCTGTCGCCTCAACTGCCTCGCTTTTATTAAACTGATGTATAGTTCATTTTCCGCAAGGTTGCCTGCAGAATACGCACGTGGCTTCGAACATAAATTTCAGCTTATAAACGCCTAAATGTAAACTCCATTCACGGTAAAATAAGCACTTTTAAAACCAATCTTTGAAAAAAGTCGCTGCCCCTACCTGCGTGTATTTTAACGGGCATACAGTGACTGGCATGAGTCCAGTAAAGTTGGCAACGACGGAGGGAAAATAGTTCCCTGTCTTGACGTTGAATTTAAAGTGTTAGTATAAAATTGTGAATATCTAAATTATTTCTTTTACTTTCTGTTTTAATGCATACAAGTGCATACATAAAATTAGAAAATTTTTAAAATATTACTTTTTAAAATAGTTTTACAGTTTCACTTGACCGACGCATGAATAAAGTGACCAGGCCCATATGGTCAATGTTATTGTCACATATGGCGGAATAGTACACAACGTGCACACAAGTAGATATTAAGCAGGTCTTTCAAAAGTGCCCAGTTTACTGTGAACAGCTTATACCCATACTTCAATCGTAATGAAAAAAGCATTTTTTTTTTTTAAGAACTGAGAAGGCGCGTGTCTTTACGCGTTACTAAAAGTGAAATGTTTAAATCTGGTGGCATCTGGAGGTATATTTTGTTTTGTTCGTGTTTCAAGCAGGAATTTCCGTAACAGTAACATAAAATAATTTTATTTTTTGCATCCCCATCTTATGCAAAAACATGTTTACTAGTCGCCAGACCCAGAATTCTTGATTCACACGAGTGGTGGACGAGTACCTACCTTGCGGGCAAAAACATCAAACTATAAAAAGTTATTTTCCAAACCTAGGTGATCGTGAACAAACTATTACCCGCATACAGTCATACTTCCCCGAACTAATGTAATGCTACGACATACGAATTAAAAGTTGTGCGATGCTATTAATAAAAATAAACGGCTTCAGTTTTTATGACTGTAGGCCCTAATAATCCCATTCGAGCTTAATCAAAAAGCACGGGATTTAGGTGTCCTCTTGATTGTTTCGCGATAAATTTAACACTTTGGGGAGTTCTGTTTAGTTTATTCTCATTGCCTAACCGTCTGCCTTGCGTGAGAACTAACAGCTAGGCCCTACTATTATCAATGCGTGTATTCGATGTATTTGTGAAACTGTTTGCAAACGTGAATACTTATAAACAGTTATTGCGGATTTGCAGAGAGATGTATTGTTGTTCTATTGATTACCAAAATGTGTGTTCATATTTCATTCGCAGAACTCACAAATACTGTGCCACTATTACGGACTTCCCACTCAAAATTTTACGAAACAAAATGTTAAAATTTTAGAGGAATCTAATATTAACATAACAGTTTTAGTTACAGTAGGACTAATTCACTCTGAATAACATACGTGCATTTACGGGCAAGTATTTTTTTTTACGGTTTAAATAAGAAATATTTAACTACCTGCAAGGGAACTAATGACTACGCGCGTTGTCCGTTACACCGCCGGCGGTTGATTAGCGCAGTTCGCGCACTTGTTTTCCTGCACTCAGCACGCGAAGGCGGCGTGCCAGGACGACAAGCTTGCAACATGCCAACTGCTGCGCTATCAAATACGTGCCTCGGACGGCAAAACCACGCGGAACGGAACGTTTCAGTCGCGCGCAAGTAAAATAACACACTGCTTCATGCGCTGGGGTCCTACAAAAATTGCCCGCCTACTGGTTCCACACAAAGTTCTGATACTTAATGCGTAATTTTATCAACCTGCACTATGGAACCCGCAGCGATAAAAGAGATCGGTTCGCACGGCTATGCGCAGGAGTATCAGACGGCAGTAGGGTTCCGAACCACATGTTAAGTCATGCTGACGGTATGGCTAGAACCATTAGATGCTCGGCCTCCTCGATACGTAAATTTCATGCCGATGCGATCACATCAAAGAAGGACTACACTACCAACGAAGAGTTCTGATAAGCTCCTCGCTTTATCAGCCACTAATCTCATCAGCTCGAAATCATACGATGTGACCTCACCCGAAAGCACATTTGGTCTAGCGACTAGAAGAAAGACATTAATGTTAAAATCGCACATTTGAAGGAAACGAAACATGCAAACTAACACGGATACAAAGCAATTGTGCTTTTTGGCCTCTGCCTCTCAAGGATTGTCGGACAGCTACAGTATGAATGCCGGCTAGAACTACTTGGAAANTCTACCTCGACGTGTGTCCCGATCTACATCGACGTGTGTCCCGATCTACCTCGACGTGTGTCCCGATCTACATCGATGTGTGTCCCGATCTACCTCGATGTGTGTCCCGATCTACATCGATGTGTCCCGATTTACATCGATGCTATGNATCGATGTGTGTCCCGATCTACCTCGATGTGTGTCCCGATCTACATCGATGTGTCCCGATTTACATCGATGCTATGTGTCCCGATCTACCTCGATGTGTCCCGATCTACCTCGATGTGTGTCCCGGATCTACTCCACTGTATCTACCTCGCTGTTTTCAGGGTACTAAATAATGAACATAATTGACAATTCACTGCATGTACGACTAACAAGTGTATCTCTGAACTAGATAATTTCGGGACAGCTTAACTAGTGAAGCATTGTGCAGCAACAAAACCTGTTACGAGCGAATCATGCGAAATCACAAGATTGGAAGTAGCATATCGTGCGATTATGGTATCAGTTATAGTATGTTGGCCATTATTTTGGTTGTTTAACCTACAGAATTTAGTTTACAAACTATGTGTGAACACTGATGATTTATTTAACCTCACGACAATTTATTACACACTTCAAAAGCAGGACAACACACTTGTTTGCTAATTGCCACTGAAGCGCATTAACGCCTAAACATTGCTACGTTATCTTTTTCTTTAATGTCGGATCTTCTTTTCTCCAGCGAATAATAGCGACGTGTGGGCAGAGGTAACGCGTTTAGCAAAAATGCAGCATGTAACGATGAAAAATACGCAGGTGTAAACAATTTATGCGTGTGGATTCCGTCTTACCCTACTTTCATTTATTCTTATCGTAAATGGCGAAACCAACCAGTAATATCAAAGGTTACGAACACGGTTTTCATCATCAAAAATAACAAAATTAAGCACTCGGTTCTCTTCAGCAACTATATTTTCGCCATGATTAGCGCCTACCTGTGTAAATTAAAGATAGAAAAACGAAGTTCAGCTAATATAGATTATAACTTAAATTCATTGGAACAACGATGGAACATACCACGTCGAAGTGAAGTTACAAACTTTTAGTTTTGTGAATCACATTATAGGCTACGTTAATCATAGTCGGTAAATCCACCGGTTCTCGTACACACATTTTCAACAAATAGTGTTCTTTAAGCAGCACGAGCATCAAAAAGAAATGCGCACGGCCGTCGACGTAGAAACTGAGGGGGAAAAAAAGCACAATTTGGATTCGATAATATGAAAATAGTCATAAAACAAGTAAATCGAACCGAATATATTTTCCACGTTGCAAAACAAAAATTGTATTTTTTATTTTTACCACGGCAATCTCTGCTTCGCGATAAATGAAATACTTCTTGAATTATCCTTTACATAATTTCCTAACCTTTTAACGTAAAAAAAAATGGCAGACATATCTACTGTAACGGCAGCAGAAAGTAATTTCATGTTTTAAGCATCTTATTAAAGACACGATAATCAAAATTGATGGGAACTGAGATCTGTTATTGTTTTCAAACACGTCAGAGTGAGATGTCATAAAATTTGGATATAATTTACTTCCAACAAATCCGCCGTATTCCACGATCTACGTGACGTGACGTCCATATGTTTGTGAAAATGTTTGTTTTTTTGTGCGTGGAGCAGAAATATATAAATCTAGTCGTGGTTACTTCAAACTCTTCTCAAGCCTGCTAAAGTTCTATTTTCGAGCTAGCCATCAGTCTGTCTCACGTAAACAAGAGACAAACACGTGGAGAACGTACTGTATCTATGCGCTTTACAATCAAAAATAAATATTTTTATACGTAACAGTGAAATGTGATTTCACGGTAAGTAACATTGACTTTATAAATAACGTACGAAAACTATGTCTTACGTATTATTGTATTCTCTACTACTTCTCAATAGTCGTTAGAATCGTACCTACTTTGTCTGTTTTATGTGTGATGAATATGAACAAATAATTTACAGAGGAAACTTGACCTTAAGTTTTATTTAAAACAGAAATGACCTTTTAATGGTAACCTAAGTGTAAATCATCCTTTCGTGATGTAAGTGGATTGTAGAGATTTGGGCGGCTCTTAACATCGAGGTCTAGAGAGCCGACGAGGGTGGAGAGAGGTGAGCAAGGAGCAGCACCGGAATGCAAGGGCGGGGGAAATGGGAGAACCTCTAAATAACCCGCAGACACCAGTGGCATCGTCCGGCACGATTCCCACGTGCGAAAATCCGGGGTAGATCCCACCGGGAATCGAGCCCGATTATTTCGTGATGTTAATATACACTTAGGAAACAACCGCACGTTTTATATGAAGCGATTTTCCAAAAGGCGAGGCCTGACGTCTTACAATGTGGTCGCAGGCTCGCAGGTACAGCTCTTACCTCGCATGACCTTGGTCGGAGATTGCAGCCTCCTCCGAACAACCGTCGTGACGTCATGCGCGCCCGTCAGCTTTGTGAATGGACGAAGGAAGGTGACGCAACGGGTAAAGACGACGACGATTAAAGCTGGGTCCGCTAGTTGGCGAAGACTGAATACTTCTGTCGCCTCAACTGCCTCGCAAGGTTGCCCGCATAACACGCACGTGGCTTCGAACATAAATTTCAGCTTATAAACGCCTAATTGTAAACTCCATTCACGGTAAAATAAGCACTTTTAAAACCAATCTTTGAAAAAAGTCGCTGCCCCTACCTGCGTGTATTTTAACGGGCATACAGTGACTGGCATGAGTCCAGTAAAGTTGGCAACGACGGAGGGAAAATAGTTGCCTGTCTTGACGTTGAATTTAAAGTGTTAGTATAAAATTGTGAATATCTAAATTATTTATTTTACTTTCTGTTTTAATGCATACAAGTGCATATATAAAATTGCGCAATTTTTTTAAATATTACCTTTTTAAATAGTTTTTCAGTTTTATTTGACCGACGCATGAATAAAGTGACCAGGCCCATATGGCCGATGTTATTTTCACATATGGCGGAATAGTACAGAACGTGCACACAAGTAGATATTAAGCAGGTCTTTCAAAAGTGCCCAGTTTACTGTGAACAGCTTATACCCATAGTTCAATCGTAATGAAAAAAAGCATTTTTTTTTAGAACTGAGAAGGCTCGTGTCTTAACGCGTTACTAAAAGTGAAATGTTTAAATCTGGTGGCATCTGGAGGTATATTTTGTTTTGTTCGTGTTTCAAGCAGGAATTTCCGTAACAGTAACATAAAATAATTTAATTTTTTGCATCCCCATCTTACGTAAAAACATGTTTACTAGTCGCCAGACCCAGAATTCTTGATTCACGCGAGTGGTGGACGAGTACCTACCTTGCGGGCAAAAACATCAAACCATAAAAAGTAATTTTCCAAATCTAGGTGATCGTGAACAAACTATTGCCCGCATACAGGCATACTTCCCCGAACTAATGTAATGCTACGACATACGGATTAAAAGTTCTGCGATGCTATTAATAAAAATAAATAGCTTCAGTTTTTTATGACTGTAGGCCCTAATAATCCCATTCGAGCTTAGTTAAAAAGCACGGGATTTAGGTGTCATCTTGGTTGTTTCGCGATAAATTTAACACTTTGGGGAGTTCTGTTTAGTTTATTCTCATTGCCTAACCGTCTGCCTTGCGTGAGAACTAACAGTTAGGCCCTACTATTATCAATGCGTGTATTCAATGTCTTTGTGAAACTGTTTGCAAACGTGAATACTTATAAATCGTTATTGCGGATTTGTAGAGAGAGATGTATTGTTTTATTGATTACCAAAATGTGTGTTCATATTTCATTCGCAGAACGCACAAATACTTTGCCACTATTACGGACTTCCCACTCCAAATTTTACGAAACAAAATGTTAAGATTTTAGAGGAATCTAATATTAACATAACAGTTTTAGTTTTAGTAGGACTAATTCACTGTGATTAACATACGTGCATTTACGGGCAAGTATTTTTTTTTTTTTTACGGTTTAAATAAGAAATATTTAACTACCTGCAAGGGAACTAATGACTACGCGCGTTGTCCGTTACACCGCCGGCGGTTGATTAGCGCAGTTCGCGCACTTGTTTTCCTGCACTCAGCACGCGAAGGCGGCGTGCCAGGACGACAAGCTTGCAACATGCCAACTGCTGCGCTATCAAATACGTGCCTCGGACGGCAAAACCACGCGGAACGGAACGTTTCAGTCGCGCGCAAGTAAAATAACACACTGCTTCATGCGCTGGGGTCCTACAAAAATTGCCCGCCTACTGGTTCCACACAAAGTTCTGATACTTAATGCGTAATTTTATCAACCTGCACTATGGAACCCGCAGCGATAAAAGAGATCGGTTCGCACGGCTATGCGCAGGAGTATCAGACGGCAGTAGGGTTCCGAACCACATGTTAAGTCATGCTGACGATATGGCTAGAACCATTAGATGTTCGGCCTCCTCGATACGTAAATTTCATGCCGATGCGATCACATCAAAGAAGGACTACACTACCAACGAAGAGTTCTGATAAGCTCCTCGCTTTATCAGCCACTAATCTCATCAGCTCGAAATCATACGATGTGACCTTCTCACCCGAAAGCACATTTGGTCTAGCGACTAGAAGAAAGACATTAATGTTAAAATCGCACATTAGAAGGAAACGAAACATGCAAACTAACACGGAAGCAAAACAACTGTGCTTTTTGGCCTCTGCCTCTCAAGGATTGTCGGACAGCTACAGTATGAATGCCGGCTAGAACTACTTGGAAATGGGAACTTTTTAATTTAAAATTACAACATGCAGGGAGAAATGCAGACACTGTCTCGGAGGCGTAACTTCAGCATTTTCCCTTGGAATCAAGTAGTGCGGATTCGATCTATTCGATCCCCGTCGGAATCCAACATTTTGAAGGCTAAATAACTCCCTTTTCCCCACTGGGAAATATTCCTCGGGAAACAACGGGAAACACTTGCGATCTACATATGCACAATCATAACAAATAAAGAATGGACTGGTCAATGCAACACAGGATCCCTACGCCAACAATATCACATGAAGTCCACTCATTCTGAATTTTAGGTTGTGAGACCAATCCCTTACTATGGGGATAGATTTTCGAATGGTCCAAACGAGCTGACGCGCACACAATTAAAAAAAAAGTTTTCGTACTTCGAATCTCACTTCCCTTGTCCTCAAAACACATGCCGTCTTGGCAGAAAACAAAACTGAGTTCCGTCAATAAAATATATATGTCGACGATATTTATTATACGTGTTTGCAGTCGTACGTTGGCAATTACAATCACGAAGTCTTAGCGTGGGTAACCTTAAGGTGACGTAAAATTCGATCTGAACAAAGTATGCAAGCCTGGGATGGTGTCCGTAGTCATCGTCCTTGTTCCCCAATACACAACACTTCCTGGGGCCGCGTTGGTGTAGTGGTTAAGACTACTCGCCTCCCACCTAAGTGAACCGGGCTCGATTCCCGGCGGAATCGCTCCCGGGTTTTCGCATGCAGGAATTCGTGCCGGACGAAGCCGCTGGTTGGATGGTTTTTCTCGGGTGTCTCCCGTTTACCCCGCCCCTTGCATTCCGGCGCTGCTCCATGCTCCCTCAATCACCCTCATCGGCTCACAATAACTCGTCGTGAATGAGTGGAGAGATTTTGGCTGCTCTTAACAACATTTGCCCCGAGGAGGCTGAGCTGAACTCTCTGGCATGGCAGAAAAATTTCATGGCACAGAGTCCGTTTTGAGTGATTCGTACGTAGCCCACTGTAATCAAGGCGGCGAGCTTCACTAACTTCCACAATTATTGGGAGAAGCATCGGTGGCCAGGAATAGCAGAGCTTAAGATATTCCGACAGGCAGGTCGTGCCATGTGTTATAAATCGTGGCAATGCAGGCAGGTCTAGCAAACTGCAGCGACACGTTGGTACTCGGGCCAAGGGAAGAATCTAAAACAAATTGCAACAATTATAGTTCGTAAAACATATCGCCGAAGAGCCAGCGGCACAGCATTCGAGCCAAAATGCGTCACCACGAAACTACGTAACTCTTGACAACACCTCGAACGGGGTCTGTCTGTGGAACCACGCCGAGAAGAACCGCTCTCAAGACGCAGCTTCAACTTGGCGACGAGTGGCTCAAAATCACTAGGTCCTCCCTCGCCACCAGCTTATATTCTAACTATTCCTTTAGAACTAAACGAAATCCCTGGTTCGTCGTTTACATACCTCCATTTAATGACCATGAAACCTTACCTAGTCAGAAACATACAAATGCCAACACATGGCTGCGTACTTCTCCACTCCGAACACCGGTTGCTGGGTCGGCCTCTTTGATCTACCCGCAGATGACCGAGGAAGATCGTCTGGAGACGGATCGCCCCAAACATGATTGGCAGACACCAAGCTAGGTTTTTCCAACGACCTGCTGTCCCGACGGACAACCCAACTGCGACATCGGATATGATGACGTGCTCGCCGAACACGAAGCAGCGGAAAGCAAGATTACAACTCGGGTCGAGGAGGACGTGAACCCACCTGGCCAGAGGGACGCAGCAGACGCTGTCCAGGGTGTGTACGACGTCCTTCCACACGCCGTGCTTCTTCTTGGCCTCGGGCCGTGCTTCCGTCATCCATCCGGCCGTGCGCGGAACCCGGGGACGTCACTCGGCAACAGCCGCCGACGTCGAGCCGCGGCGAGCTCTGCCGTCGTCCGAGTGTCTGCGTCGTCGGCAGCGGCGCCGGCAACAGCTGACCTTGCAACTCGGCCGGCGAGGCGCGTACCGCACACGCGCCCGTCAGCGCCGCGCTCCCGCCTGCTTGCAGGTATTTCGCGCGTTCAGACGCTTGCAAGCGCAGGATAGCTCGCGGTATAGGCTGTTCACGGTAAACCGAGCACTTTTGAAAGCCTTGCTTCATATCTACTTTTGTCTTCATTTATAGAGATGATGGTTTATCGAGGGAAAAAAGTTGACTGTTTGCTAAGATTCAACGTACTGTACACATGTCCGACAGTTTCCTTATTGGTGGTCATGCGTGTATGAAGTTAACTACCCTATTTCATTGAGTCAATAAGGATTCTGATTCTATAAGGTAGAACGTTCGTGATTGGTCCGCAAACACTTCAGCTGAGTCAAAACCTTGTTCATCCAATCATAGAAGAATAAACTAGCTCCAGTATTACGGAAGATATGCTGGCTAAATATTTTTTTGCGATTTTCCATTGCCTCTATTAATTTTGTGTTCTTCCACCATATGTAAAATTAACATTGCCGTGGGCCTCCTAGCTTTATTCATGCGTCGGTCAAGAGAAAACGTAAAACTTTTGAAGACCTAAACGTATTACTAATATGCCATGTTGTATTCTAACGAGTACCAAGCACAAAAGCACCGACTTGATGTACCATAAATGTGAACGTCAAAATCGCAAAATAACGTCTTGGAACTGTGATTTTTAATTCTCGCTGGCAACTTAAACAAGGTGACTGCGTGTCAGTGTGTGTGGTAGCATAAGATGCAGCTAACGGTCAGTGATTTTTTTTAAAGGTTGACTTCAAAAGTGCTAATTTTACCGTGAACAGCCTATAGAAGTAGAGTGGCTTCCAATAGACCACTGCACCTGACTGTACAACATGTAGTCTACAACTCATTCTCAAAAAAAATGCACTCTCTACCAACATTGTCAGAAACGTAAGATTTATGTTGCATATGAAAGAACTAATCATATATTATCTAACACTAAAATATTTAGTAAGAATTTACATATTTAAATGTTTTTAAAACGAATTAACAAATATATTTTTTAACCAAAATTTAAGCCAATTTACATCTGACTGCATTGAAAAGAGCATTTTGTAAAATAATATTGGTAAAAATGTTCAAAAATATTTTTAATAATTAATTTTATGCTTATCCATTTTAGCTACGAAAGTTATCTTTATAACTAAAATAACTGTAAATAAAATAAATTATTAAAAATATTTGTAAACATTAATACTTATTTTGATTACATAAAATCACAGTAAATATTAGAAAGTTCTTTCTTTACAGTTTTCTTGCAAAACGTACTTTTTGAAGCATCCATAATAGAAATACGCTTAAATTTTGACAAAAATTAATTTATTAAATTTAAAAAAACATTTAAATAAGTAAATTCTAGCAAAATATTACAGTGCTTTGTTTTTTATTAATATGCAACTTCTAGTCGTATTTTTCTGATAATTTTGGTAGTGTGTGTACTATTTTCAATGAGTTTGCATGTCGTACAGTCGGGCGCAGAAGTCACTCTACGACGACAATGACACAAACAGATGCTTATAATCACATCTACCTACTGAACTGACATACAGTATCCCCGTGTCTGAAACTCGCCTCTGTGGGTTTCTTGCTATCATTTTAAGGTGCAATAGTGCATATAACTGTTTGCTGCACGTCATTGCTCTACTTAAACAAAAAAAAAAATGTCGGAATTTCAATACCTTAATTACGATCCTAACACACCCATCTTAGCCGTTCTAACATTAGAAAATCACAATTAAAGAAAAGACGTAAGCAAACCTCTCTCAAAACAATGGTTAGTTTTTATACTAAAAAAAAAAAAAGTCTACCAACTTAAACACACCGTCTGGCGGACTCTCGGTTTTACACATATTTTACTTGCGGCAGGAAGTATACGGAGAAAATATACATAGCAACGAAGAAACATACGTATAAATGTAATTCCCATTTTCTTGATTAATGCATGAAGCGTATGTTTTCCGTTTCCCGGTAGCAGGATCGCCGCTTTTAAAGTTTCAAGGTTGCACCACGTCACACGAGGAAAAGAAACTGCATGCCAGTTCTGCGCCTGCGCGTCGATGCGACTAAGCATCTGATGTACGCGTCGTCATACCTGCTCGCTCGAAGCACATCCATTAACAGCCAATAAACTATCACTCTGGAACTCACGTCTCGGCTGCTAATTATATCGCGCACTTTCGCGTCTGCTCTCCTGCCGCGGCGACAAATGCCAGCGCACTGATAAGAGTGACGGAAAACGTGTGCTTTCACGCCTCGCGTGGCGGTGCCATCTGTCGGCCGACTATCAAAGCTACTGCTGCTAATTATCGGCGAGTTATCCAGCTTCCGGCCGCCCAGCCAAAGGTGAGGTCGAGATACCAGTTAAGGCTGTTTGACACGTTCGGCTCGCGATAAAACTAGCGGGATACTTGCAACTCGGTGATAACAAGACCGCGTGCTAAAAAAGCACACGGGCGTAAATAAAACAAAAACTATCGCTATAGAAAACCTGGAAATTCTAGGCGCATGAGGTGATCAACTGACTACGTACGTTAGAAAAATGTAACNACTATCGCTATAGAAAACCTGGAAATTCTAGGCGCATGAGGTGATCAACTGACTACGTACGTTAGAAAAATGTAACTCCTTAAAAAAAAATTTTTAATCAGCTACTGTTGATAAGAAAACGTTCTAATGTTTTGACACACGTAATATTTCATTGTTAATTTTTTTTTATATGAGGCAGCCACCGTTTTAATTACTGNGTTCTAATGTTTTGACACACGTAATATTTCATTGTTAATTTTTTTTTATATGAGGCAGCCACCGTTTTAATTACTGTTGTGTAATGATTTTATTTTAATAAGTATGTGAAGTAAGTAATTTTCTTTGTATAACGATAATTATTATTTCTGGACGTCTTTCTGAATTGTTACAAAGAGGTTTATGGACAGAGATCACGAGCTAAGAGCAATGTGTTATTTTGGTTGTCACGGTAACGCATGACGTGATGCGTAATTACAGCCTCTCGTGATTGGCTAGGTATGAAAGTGACTCCGCATGTGGTATTTATACTTGAGGTAGGTGCCGTCTAGAACTTTTTAGGCAATCCAAGTTGTTCTCGGAAAAGTAATGGTGATGACGACCACATTCCTGCGTGATAAATGGATAAATATGAGCTTCTCAGGTTCCGCGAGGCGTGAGCTGCAATAAGTTTATCGACGTGTGCGGCGGCGTCCTTTATGATAGGCTGCTCGCTTCGTCTAGCGTTACAAACTTGGCCCCCAGCTCTCAGCGCCTTCCTACTCGAAGGAAACACCGGGCGGCGACATGAATAGTATTAACCAAGCCCAGCAATGAAAAAATGTCGTCAATATTTTAACTATGTATGTGAAATGTAGCAATATTAATTTAAAACTGAAAAACCGCTCTAGAAATATTGGACTGAAATGCAAAAGAAAAAGAAAATATACGTGGAAAATACAAACGTGTATTTAGAGCAACATTTTCAATTGCATGAGAATTCTGGTGTGTGTATATATATATATANGTGGAAAATACAAACGTGTATTTAGAGCAACATTTTCAATTGCATGAGAATTCTGGTGTGTGTATATATATATATATACCAAAGTAGTAATTTATTCTCAGAAACGTAAAATTCAATGTGACGGATATTTAAAAGAAAANATATATATATATATACCAAAGTAGTAATTTATTCTCAGAAACGTAAAATTCAATGTGACGGATATTTAAAAGAAAAGGGAGGGGGGGTTGAACTGAATAACGTCAGAAGCGACCAATTTAAAGCGATTTAAATTATATGATTACCAATGAGGACGAAGAGGTTTGAAGAGGGAGGGGGAGATTTAAGATACTTAATCCATTCAGACCCAATGCACACAATTGTGTACATTACGCACTTGTAGGTAATTTTAGGTCTGTATTGCGCACTGCGAAGCTCAATGACCCATGATCTTTCATGCAGTTAAATGCGTAGCACAACAGTTGCATATCTTGTTACTCCATCCTCAGTGTGTTGTGTGTGTAACGGTAAACATCCTATTTGCCATTGCGGTATGTTTGCCCAGAAAAGTTCAATGGAAAGGTTTGAGTGTGTTAAGGAGCACAAACTTTGCATCAACTATTTTACAACCCCTCCACATGGTGAGAAACTGCCCATCGTCCACTTCTTGTCACCATTGCTCATCTCGCCATCATTCACTTTTGCATTTCACCAGTGTCGATATAGACGGTTCTGATCAACAACCACATGAACCTACAGAGTCTGTAGAAATGCCTGAAAATATAGTGGGAATTAAAAAAGACCCATCTCCTGCAACTGTTCCTTCATCATTTTCCGAAAGGGTTAGCTGTGCTACAGTAATGTTGTCCACTGTTGCAGTTGAGAATCAAGACACATTGGGTAACTTTAAGCAAGTTAGAGTTTTGTTAGACTCGGGTAGCCAAGCTAGTTTTATGTCAGAAGATGCCCTGCCACATCTAGGACTGTCCCGTAGGAAGACGACAATGCCACTTCAGGACCTTTCTCAAGTGCCACTCAGTGTGGCACACGGAGTTGTCATGACCTTGTGGGAAGGAAGGACCTTGCTTCTGTGCAGACATGCTAGTCCTTCCACATCTAACAGGACACATTCCTTCGACACCCTTGCAACTAGAATCCTGGAACCATCTTTCGCATCTGAAGTTGGCAGACCCAAACTATGCCAACCCAGGTTGTGTCTACATGCTTGTTCGTGCGGAATTGTTTCCATACATCATAACAGGAACAAAACTTGAAGGCCCTCCTGGTACTCCGGTTGCTTTGGACTCAGTCTTTGGATGGATGTTGATGGGCAGAGTTAATAATGCACAGCCCTTCGGAGAAGCTGCCACATTATTTGAAACTTCGAATTCCTTGGATGAAGCTCTATCTGCTGCAGTCGACCGCCTGTGAAAGTTGGAGGAGTTACCAGATGTACAACGAGTCTGCGAAATAAAATCTTTAAGTAGTCAGAGCAATCCTGCACCATAACCGATTGTATAGTCTATTCGCGGTTTCTTTACACTTTTTTGATCAAACCTTTGAAAAATCACCCCATTCATGACGTGCTCNTTGTATAGTCTATTCGCGGTTTCTTTACACTTTTTTGATCAAACCTTTGAAAAATCACCCCATTCATGACGTGCTCTGTTATTTCCTAAATATGTCGTGTATCACAAGTATTTTATACTTGTGTTAACATAAAAATACTTTATTTTTGATTGAATATTGCACTTTTACTTAAATTTTATTTATATATTATAACATTAAATTTATAATTAATACGAATAAAAACAGGGAAAGAATAGGCGTATTGGTAATGCCTACTATAGGTTATTCATGGNTTGTATAGTCTATTCGCGGTTTCTTTACACTTTTTTGATCAAACCTTTGAAAAATCACCCCATTCATGACGTGCTCGGTTATTTCCTAAATATGTCGTGTATCACAAGTATTTTATACTTGTGTTAACATAAAAATACTTTATTTTTGATTGAATATTGCACTTTTACTTAAATTTTATTTATATATTATAACATCAAATTTATAATTAATACGAATAAAAACAGGGAAAGAATAGGCGTATTGGTAATGCCTACTATAGGTTATTCATGGTAAAGTGAGCACTTTCGAAAGCCCTCTCATTTGGAATAATAGTCAACAAATATATTTTATTTTAGCCTTAGACGTTAACTTAAGTGTGCGGTGGAATATACAAACTGTGTTTAATACATACACAGCAATATGTATTTAAATAAAAGTGTTTAAACGAAACAAAATGGCTGAAAGGAAAAAGTAACTAGGGCCTCAAAAGTGCTCACTTTATGGTGAACAGCCTATAAGAAATAGTTCTTATGCAAAATATTATTACTGTTGAGTGCGCACGAACGCAGTGCATCGTCCCTTTAGTGTAATTTTCTAGACTCTGTTAAGCTTTGTTTGAATGAGGCGGAGGAATATCCTGGAAGTAGAACTTAAGCAGGGCTTCAGAAAATTTGGAAGTAACCGTGAATGAACTATATACCTAAACTATAGTGTTACGATGGGTGTACAAAGGAAGCTAGGGAGTGTAGCGAATGCACTGACGAGCATTTTCGCACAGTCAAGTGTCTCAAACACATGCCACATCGCGAAGAAACTAAGGAGTTTCGGTCATTTAAATAACTTCCCTCTCGCATTGTATTTAAGTTTCTTGTCTTCCAACACGCGAAGCGCAACAAAGAACTGAAGGAGACAAGAGGCAACGGTTAGTACTGTAGTGTCCGTTCGCAGACCTTCCTCATACATACATACATACACACACACGCGAGAGGGGTCCCGTTCCACAGACAATCACATTCACGAACAATACTACGGCNTAGCGAATGCACTGACGAGCATTTTCGCACAGTCAAGTGTCTCAAACACATGCCACATCGCGAAGAAACTAAGGAGTTTCGGTCATTTAAATAACTTCCCTCTCGCATTGTATTTAAGTTTCTTGTCTTCCAACACGCGAAGCGCAACAAAGAACTGAAGGAGACAAGAGGCAACGGTTAGTACTGTAGTGTGCGTTCGCAGACCTTCCTCATACGTACATACATACATACACACACACGCGAGAGGGGTCCCGTTCCACAGACAATCACATTCACGAACAATACTACGGCGAATGACTTGGCCAACAGTTACTATTTACTGTCAGTGTCGTTACCATTCAAGACAACAGTGTAATAGAACTATTCATATCATAGCCGCGAGGAGAATCTTCTATTTTGTGCATAAAAGATAGGCTTTTAATGTTTCAGTTACAAACGTGTACTGAACGTCAGGTAATTCGCGGATACGGACTGCGTCACACGAATCTCTGATCAAAACTAAGTAGAAAATAGTATTTTGTAAAAAAAAAAAAAGCGCAAGGCCTCTAGTTTACGAGAAAAACTACATCAAAGTAGATAAATGACTTTATTTCACGTTAAGCACTGCATACAAAACGTCGAAACGTCATAACAGGTGTTTGAAGTGTGCTCTGCCCATAGCATTGCTCTTTTCCGCACGTTGGATGCATGCAGCATGCAGGGAGCTTGGTCGCCGGATGCACCCATGTCCTTTGCCATGCCCCAGTACTCACTGCATGCGAACTTTATGGCCGTCTATTGGCACAACTGAGCTCGACTCGTTCGCTTACCGTATCGTATNAGTAGATAAATGACTTTATTTCACGTTAAGCACTGCATACAAAACGTCGAAACGTCATAACAGGTGTTTGAAGTGTTCTCTGCCCATAGCATTGCTCTTTTCCGCACGTTGGATGCATGCAGCATGCACGGAGCTGGCCACCGGATGCACCCATGTCCTTTGCCATGCCCCAGTACTCACTGCATGCGAACTCCATGGCCGTCTATTGGCACAACTGAGCTCGACTCGTTCGCTTACCGTATCGTATGCCTTACAACAGACACATTGGTTGCAGCATTACCACATCACCTCGCATGTTTGCTACAAGGGTTTCTGGTCATGCAATGTCGTTTTTCTCGTAAACGAAGGGTCTTGTGCATTTTTACGGAAAAAGTATTTCATACTTAGTTTTGATCGCAGATTCGTGTGGTGCAGTCCGTATCAGCAAATTGTATGACACCGTAGGAAATTTCGCGAGCGTACGTGGTTACACGGCAGACATCCCTTGTACTTGGTATACATGGTTGGAATTTAAGCCCGTAATGAACCTCCTGGCAGTGGCTAAGTATGATTATAGTGTTACGAAACTTAGGTTCCCNGGTTGGAATTTAAGCCCGTAATGAACCTCCTGGCAGTGGCTAAGTATGATTATAGTGTTACGAAACTTAGGTTCCCCGTGCAGTTTGAAACTATAACAGGATTAATGGGACTTAAGAAAGCGTTATTAACAGGAGTAAGAAGAAAAGTAGACTAAAGAAATTAACGGTGAAAATCTAAAATACGGACGATGTCAAAAACAAATTGTTATTAGAAACGATGAATGCTCTAGGCTTTAAAATGGCGGCCTCATTGCGATCATTACAGTAACCGAGATTCCACTGATTGTGTACACTCTTACGTCAAGATACAACATAACACGGAAGTATTTGTTTTTATTTTAGTTTTCCGGTAAGACGTGAACTCGTGACATTTCTCTTTTCTCAACTGTGTCTTCGATGTTAGCCAAACACGATTTAATTAATCACACTTTTGTGAAGTCAATACGTGGCAGAAAAAAAACTTCCCGGTGCTTGCATACGTTTTAACAAACACTGACATGCAAAATATAACGTTCCGTTGGCAACGTTTTATAATAAGTAAGTACGTTAAGTTCTAGTCTCAAACATCACTACCAATGTAATGTTTAAATTTCTGTCCACTGAAATTTTATTTCAGTTTTACAAGCAATAGAGTAATGAATGAGGTGGTATAATACGGGTTCTAAAAATTTCGAGTGTTACCTGAGGGACGCATGAAAGTCAAGAAATTCATATCCATGTTACTATGTTACGGAAGAATACGCGAAAAAGTGACAACAAAATTCCCCCTTGG
>NQII01000961.1:566223-585773 GCA_002778355.1 Clitarchus hookeri | reverse complement strand
GGGGGGGGGGGGGGAGAAGGGTAATTTTTGGGATTCGCATTTTGCGTTTGGTCAATTGCAAAACTGACAAGTTACCGAATCGCCGCTGCGCTATTTCTGTCGACTTTTCACAATGAAACAGGCTCAACAATTTTTTATTCAATTTATGTATAAGTTTTTTTTTGTTCTGCTGATGTTACACGATATAACTTACTCAGATTATTTTGTGTTAAGTACGATTTACTTTAAAATTCGTGGATCTTTAATCCTACGATTATTTCGCATGTATAGCTGTAATTTGCGTGTAACTGATCTGCAGTTAATTCCATATATTTGAAATAAACATTCATGAAAAGCAGTTCAACGTCTAAACGTCTTGTTAAAATAATAATGTCTGAATAAAAGGAAATGTAAATTGGACGTTAATAGTGGTAGATCTTATATTTATAACAACCGCAGTCTCACAACCGAACGGAGGACAGTAGACCCAAGACAATCATGTAAGGCGAAAGGGAAAAGAAAAAAACATGAAACTAAGGAGGCCTTTCTTGAGTGTTCANACATGAAACTTAAGGAGGCCATTCTTGAGTGTTCACTTAACCCTGAAGCAACAATATCAACGCTAGTCTGTCGCATTCCAAACGCAGATGCTATACGATAGCGTTTTGGTATGCGATACAACGCGGGCTCAGAAGCACACGTGTGACAGTAGCCTCGATCGGCGGTGTCACTTTAATTACACCTATAAATCACGGGGAACTGTAGAAGGACGTAACACCACCACTCCCTGCCCGGAAGTGGCAACTCGATGTAGCCGGGACCACGGTTGCCACAGTTAGTACTTTGTACGTCAGTCATTTTTATAAAATTATAGTACTTTAATAGGATGTCCACTGAAATTCCATTTTGGAATTCCCTGACTTTTCCCTATTTTCCTGGGCATAATCTTAACATTTTCCCTGACCTATTTTCAGGAATACTGAAGCCTTGCAATACATTTTTTTTTCGCAGCTGGCAGAACAAATATGCTATCATTGAAGTTGAATCAAATGACTCTACAGCAGACCAAGCAAGCAGGTCCAAAATTGTATTCAGTCCATCGATATTTCTCACGATACGCGCTATTGGATACGCGTGAGAGTCCGTTTTCGATATAATAAAATATGAAACTAAAATAAACAATATAAGGAAAATGCTACAAACTCCCTTTTAAGAAACTAAATGTTACGACTCTGTTCTGCTGTTAACTTCAATACCTAAAAAAGACATTAAATGCTTTAGCAAGAACTTAAGAGAATAAGTGGCATTCTAAAATAGATAATATACCAGCGTAAAATTAAATTTTTTTAAGTGACTCACAATGATCTAAATATCGCGTAACGTAGGTGAAAAACTGAATATTGTAGCTGTTGGCAAGACGTTATTCCGTGAAAATGTCAACACAAGATGTATGTTGGAAGGGAGAGCAAAGCTCTATGAATGCGCTTAATTGGCGAGTTTAGTTTTCTCTTTTGCAATGCGTGTTTTAAATATGCATTTCTTAAAATTTGAGGATATTGCATTACATTTTTGGCACTACTGCTGCAGTTTGTTTTCTACAAAATTGTCGTATTTTTAATTAATAACCAAGAAATAAAAACACATTTAGTGTCGTAGTTTTTTTTTTACATCTCGTACCTTTATCAACAAAATTATTGCAAAGGCTGCTCACGGTTCTCAACACTTTTGAAAGCTTTGCGCTCAAGTTCTACTTTTCTCATCATTTTGTATCCTTCTGCCATAGGTAAACTTTACATTGCAGTGGGCGTAATGACTTTATCCGTGCGTTAGGCAAGGGAAAACTTGAAACCGTTAGGCGCATTAACGTTTTAATAGAATTTAAATTCCAACTCTTAATGTGCATAAAGAAAAGAAAAAAACCTTAAATATTACACTTCAATACAACGCCAATACTTATAAGTAGGGCCAGTGACTTTTCGCGTAAAAATCGGAGCACACAGTAGACTTCAATACCATATACACACCTCAGCTGTTGTTGTACCTCCATTGGCTGCTGGTGCCGTGTCCGTCTTTGACCAAGCCGCTCAGGAGTAAGTAACTCCGACACTGAACCTTCGTGATTCGTGCGCAAACGGTTAACACGTATCAGAACATTTTTTAGCCAATCAAAGAAGCTGGACGACCACACAAGTGCTTTGGACTGTATCTTGTCTCGAAATATTTTCGCGAAATATCACTGCCCCCCTACTTATAACTATAAAATTTAATTAATTGCCAACTTAACCGGAAGCGTGCATGCCAGTGTTTACAGTAGCATAAATGCGGTTAAAGGCCAGTTGTATCAAAGTGTATATTCTATTGTTAACTATCATCCCGTTAGCTTAATCCCTTGAAGATCAGAACTCGGTTGTAGCAGAGGGTGAAGAGGTTTGATCCCAGCAAACACAACCTGTCGGCAAATTGTCGGCCCGACACCGGCGCTGTCGGCAACTGCCGTTTATATGCAAGAATGTCTTCTTTGAGACAGAGTGTTAGCCGTTAGGATAAGGATAACGGCCCACGATATTATTTAGGATAACGGATGGATATCACCGAAATTATGTCGGCATGATATCTCACAGCCAACCTGTCGCCAATAGCTCAAATAATATTCTGGGCCGATTCCAATACAGAATATTTGTCTTATCGGTAAGCTGGCCAACCTATTTTTTATTACGGCCCAGTGACGTTTTCGAGACAATTACTATGTATAGTATATGCATAGCAATGATAAAACAATATTTTTATTGCATAAGCAAAACCACATAACCCACAGTTTTAATATATGTAAATACACAGGATAGGCCTACTTATTGATTTACAAAAATGTCGCGTTTTTAATTTTCTAAAAATTCAATATTTCATGTATATAATAGATGAGAAGGTAATCCCGATTAAGGTTATGAAGTGCTGTATATTACATGTAAATCAATTATTTATATACTGTACTTATATGTTTTGTGTTCCCGTATATAAATTATAGTTACATTTACATGAATATCTAACACATGTTTAATATAACATAGACATACATACATTTTCTAAGTGTCATGTAAATAGGTTCAGCAATTTGGTTTTTTTGTAATAGTTATGGCAGCCTCTATGGCACCCTGTCACACTGATGGCTGCTAAATGTTTACAATATATGACGTATACTAAAGCACATTATTAATGGGTATTTTATATGGCTATATTTCGTTCTAATGGTTCAAATGATTTTGCCAGATACCATAAATTCATGCTTAGTAGTGAACAACTTGTTACTCTTCATGAAATATATTATTTTTGTTCATGAGCAAAATGTTTAACATTAAGGGCATTTGATACCACAAAATTAATAATTTTATATTTGTACCAAACATTAATTCAACTTGTATGCATTGCATGTAATTACTTTTCCTCGAATAAAAAAAAATTACACTTCATGTATTTTAAATAATTTAGTGTCAAATGCAAAATTCTTCTGATTTGCTGAAGCTGCAATAACAAATACTAAAAAGTTGTTTTACAATTACAACATTAACTAATACCATGGGTTACTGCTTGACATATATGTAATCACCAAAAACCAGTTAATACATGCTTTAAAAAAATGTTAAAAATATGCAAAAATGTATTTATTTTTAACAAATTTTTTCATATATATGGCTTGTTATTTGGTGATTATACATTTGTCACGCGGTAGCCCATGTCATTTGTTTATTTTTAAAAAAATTTAATTTTTACAACCATCCGACAGTTATATTAAAAATTAACAAAAACTATTTTGTTTGCAAGCCTCAAAAGAAATTAATGTTAAATATTCTGTTTTTTTTAATTATTTACTATATTTTTATGGAATTTACACACTCCTTTCAAAATAATTTGTGTCAGAATATATTAGAAATTATTGAATGGAATCAGGAACATTTTCAATTATCAGTTTATAATACTGCATGTCAATTGCGAATTAGCTTGGTTAGGGGGACACATTTTTCAAAATAAAACATTTAGCTTTCTCTCTCTTTACACAATCTCCTAGCTTTAAACCAATAAATCGATTCACGTCCCAGCAGCTCAAAATATTACTTCGTTAAAATAATGTTTCAATAGTCGCAATTATTATCAATCGCAACTCGAAAGAAACGTCCATTTTTCTTGTTTTCATGCTCGCTATTCACCCGGATAAATAATTTCTTAACAGTCTATCCCATGGTCGAATAGCTAATACGGGAATAAAACCCCAGGATAGCAGCAACAAGAATTCGTACAACACATTTAGACTTAGCACGAGAATCAAGTTTATCCCCAGCGCTAACCCTTGACGGTACAACTAACCCTAAAGGACAGTGCTTTTTTCAAAGGCTGGTTTCAAAAGTGCTCACTTTACCGTGAACAGCCCAGATTAAAGATGAGGTAGACTACTTATTCGTCTTCTGCGCATGTACCAAGCATTGACAAACCCCAAAGGAACACAACTGTCAAAGTCACATGGTCAACAGTGATGAACATGTTTGTTTATATATTAATTATTTTAAGACAAGCACTTTTATATGAACAAAATAATCTCACCAATTTTAATTTAATCAAGCTGCATTCCAAATTTGTTAGAGGAAGAATACAAACATCTCAAAGCACTTGGAATGAATAGTGCACTGTGGGTGAATGACTAGATGGAGATTTTGGGGCATTCGCCATTGCGATGCAGATGTCTGCCGTGGAAAAACAAGACTGAACACAAAAAAGACTAGTCTTATTTAAGTAATTTTTCGCATTCATTCTTGTTTTACCACGACTGACACCTGCATCGCGATGGCGTCCAACAATCTTCATCTAGTATCTCAAAGTACTTGTTTACAAAACAGTGTCCTAACCTCAAGAGTCAACTCCACGATGATGTTGCTAGTCGTGTTGGCAGAAAAGCAGTCCATTGTTGGGACACGGAGGCTGGTTGTGCGCAGCCAGCGAGATCGGTCTACCTCATGTAGGTTAATTCTACTCAGGTTGGAAACGAGTTTGCTTGTGGGAGAGTTTGGCGTAGGGAAAATTTCCGCCTCTGGGTAAGCGCTAGTGTTCCAAAGAGGTGACTTTTAATTAAAATTTTAAAGCTACGTGAATATTAAAGGNCAATCTTCATCTAGTATCTCAAAGTACTTGTTTACAAAACAGTGTCCTAACCTCAAGAGTCAACTCCACGATGATGATGCTAGTCGTGTTGGCAGAAAAGCAGTCCATTGTTGGGACACGGAGGCTGGTTGTGCGCAGCCAGCGAGATCGGTCTACCTCATGTAGGTTAATTCTACTCAGGTTGGAAACAAAACGAGTTTGCTTGTGGGAGAGTTTGGCGTAGGGAAAATTTTCGCCTCTGGGTAAGCGCTAGTGTTCCAAAGAGGTGACTTTTAATTAAAATTTTAAAGCTACGTGAATATTAAAGGNTCGCCTCTGGGTAAGCGCTAGTGTTCCAAAGAGGTGACTTTTAATTAAAATTTTAAAGCTACGTGAATATTAAAGGAGAGAGAGTTTTCACTTTGTTAAGTAGTTACTTTGTATTTGATTTATGATTATTGAAAAAAAATTTTTACGAAGAAAATAGAAAAATCCTGTACACGGGCAATATTAGCGCTTACCTAGTGGTTAAAACTTTTGGTTGGCCAACTTTTAACATGGATCTTCCCAACCTGAGTAGAAGTAACCTCCTTAGTCTATGGAATAACCTGTACTTTAATTTTTTATCTTGTGGTAACCCTGGCCGGGACGCGTAATCTTGCCCAACGCGTGAGAGAGAAATTCGCTCGAAAACAGCGAGAGGAGAAGAAATTCCTCCCAGCGGTGTCCCCTCGAGCCCAAGTAATTTATGTCGTCCCGCCGGGAGTTTGGGCGGCCTTGGCGCGCGGTAAATCAGACCGTGACGTCAGAGGCGCGTGGGCAAGCCTCCCCAGGGTCAAGGGTCAGCGATTCGCGCGCGTTGCGTGCCCCCCTGCCACGCCGACTCTCCTGCGCTCTGGCGGCGCCGATACGAACTACGTGCGTCGCGTGCCGTGCTAGCAGCGACACCGCGCGGCGCAATCAGCAATTACTACGACCTCCGCTTACACCTAAGATTGGATCAGTCTGCCAAATATACAGCCTTCTTTAGCACTATTCGTAATCTTTCACGAAATTTTTTTCGGTAAAGAACAGCAAATAAATTAACCAAAAGGCTAATTTTATTGAACCGCATTGCATGTCTAAAATTAGTTTTTTTTTTTACGAAACTACTAAACGGGTCCCCAATGCCCAATGTGTTCACTTACGAAAAGATAACGAGAACAGAATGGTATTATCATATAATTCATGCGACAAATATTGTTTTGAAACTCTCCAACATCGTTAAAAACTTACTTTTCATACTGCTGTACCTTTTGTACGTTTTCTGAAGTTGGTATTGCTCGACTACTGTGGTCAATTTAAGGCTGTCGGTCACCAACATAATATATAAAAATATTACTGCATATTTTAAAGTTTTTTTTTTAAGTATGAGCTGCTATTTGGCAATTACATAAATGTCAAGTAGTACTCCACAGCATTAGTTAATGTTGTACATTTTTTCATCTATACAGCATAGTATTTGTTATTACAGCTGCAACAAAACAGAAGAATTTGTATTTGACATCAAATTATTTAAAAAAAATAGTGTATTTTTTTTATTAGAGGAAAATGTCATATCATACAATGCGTACGAGTTGAGCAATGAATGGTGCAAAATAATTTTTTTTTTGGGGGTCCGACACCTTTAACTGCTGTATTCGCCGCAAGGACAAATCACTTCTTTCTAGCTGCTCCTAGTTAAAATTTAATGAAGTCATTTAAAACGTAACAACTTAACAAAGTTTGAGAAGCTATTATTCTTGTTGTATCGTGCGAAAAATCTCGTTAAACAAACTAAAAATGTCAGCTATGTCGTAAAATGTATAAATCCAAGATGGCGGTGACTGATCCCCTTTAACACATACACTGAAGTGAACATTCTACCCGGACACGAGCAGGAGCCTGTACTGAACTTGGTTACAGATTCCCCGCCAATAAAATGATAGTATCACGGTTTAGTTCCACTGTATACCCAACACGACGAAAACACTGCACTCCAGTTCAGTCTCTCGCGTAGCGGCGATGGCGCATTTGAGCGCGTAGCTCTCGCCTCAAGGTCACGTCCGACCGCAAGGAATCACTGCGACGGCAATGGACAAAGGCATATAAACAAGATTCACGTGTGTTCCGTTTCCTCAGAATTTTAAGCTGAGAGTTTTTAAGTGCGTTAATGCATCACTCGGTTCAGAATAGATACAGAGCATTGTCGCTATAGTTTAAAACTCCAAAACTGTTCCCTGCGTAACTTAGATCAGCAAATAAACTTTGGAAAGCAGTTTAATTGTATTACATATGTATTTATTTCCAAAGCACGAAACTATTGGAAGCAAAATTCACTAGTATGNGAAAGCAGTTTAATTGTATTACATATGTATTTATTTCCAAAGCACGAAACTATTGGAAGCAAAATTCACTAGTATGTGAGATCCTAACTGACTTGCCGTGACTTCCATCACAGTGACTGATGTCACAGTTTAGAGTCACGAGTGTAATTTTGGGATATACTGTGGCCGATATGTCAAACAGAACAAGTTTACTATTAATTTCACAGTTATTGAATGTGGTGAAAATAATTAAGCTTGCCCCATTATAGGAGATCACACCTGGATAGTTTGGTCGTAGGTAGAATATAAAAAATATACTTTGTCATTTCGGTTCATAATAGATACAGCACTGTCGCTATAGTTTAAAACTCCAAAATTTACAGCGATTTTTGCTTGACACTTTTCAACGTCCACTTTCGTATTTCAACGACCATATTCATATGCCGAGCAAGTGGCACAGTGGTTAAACTTTGGACTCGCATTCGGTAGGACCTGGGTTCGAATCTGGGTCCAGCCATACTCATTTCGGTTTTCCCATCATTTCCCGAAATCACTCCCGGCGAATGCTGGGATGGTTCCTTGCCACAAGCCATGGTCGAGTCCTGCCTGTTCCTGTATGTCTGAGCGATTTGCTCCTCTCTAATGTCGATGAGACCTGCCTACCTACCAAATGTATGAATTGGCAACTAAATATCTACTTTCATTAAATTTCATTTAATATTCCATAGTTTTATAACATTATAATAGAGACGACTATTAACAATGAGACTCGTATAACAAATAGAGAGGCCCCTTAACACGGCATTTCGTGGGTCCAACACTTCAACAAGATAACTATAAAATTGTGGAATATTTAGTTATCTACCCCAGAGTTTTGTTCCAGGAACCACACTTGACCGCATAAAAAACATTAAGACGTTCGAAATATTACTATTATGTAAATTTTACACAATGTGAGCACGAAAACTAAAATCGCTCGTAATTAAGAATAGTAGATTTCCAGTTATAAGCTGTTGACGGTAAACTGAGCCCTTTTGAAAGCCCTGCTTAAGATCTACTTGTATGCATGCACGTTGTGTATTCTTCCGCCTTATGTAATGTTAACACTGCCGTGGGCCTCGTCACTTTATTCATGTGTCGGTAAAGTGAAACTATAAAATTTTTAGAAAAGTTGCACTAAAAAAAAAAATTTAAGTTATAATCTATTTACGGCTATTTCAAACTTTTCTGAAGCCCTGCTCAAGTTCTACTTCCAGGATATTACTCCGCCTCGTGCAAACTGAACTTAACTATTTATTGAAAATAACACCAAAGGACAACGCACTGAATCCGTGCGCACTCAGTTGTAGTAATGTTTTGCATGAGAACTATTTCTTACCAGGCGCTACCAACACACACGTTTTCTCACACTTTTATTCATATTTATTATAAATTAAATATTATAATTTATAAATAAAATATAATTGAAACTTTAATTGAACGAATAAATAAGATACCTTTATGTTAACAGAAGCATAAAACTGTCGTGAGACATGGCGTATTTAGGAAATAACTAAAGGCGTCGTACATGGGGTGATTTTTCAAAGGTTTGATTAAAAAAGTGTGAAGAAACCGCGAATAGACTATATCGTATAGGTTTACCTAACACTTACAATTCGACGTTAAGCCACGGAAGTACTTTCCCTCCTTCGTTACCAACTTGACTGTGCGCGTGGCACACTCAGTGCGCCCGTTAAAATATACGCAGGTAGGAGTGGTGACTTTTTTTCTAAGGCAGATTTCAAAAGTTCTCACTTTATCGTGAACGACCTTTTACCTAATTACAGCATTTGCGCTCACGATATGTCCTTTGCTAAAAATGAGATAATAAGTAAAGGTCCATCGCGTAGAGTCGGCGACTCGGCGGGAATACCCGTGGAAAAACAACGGCTCCTTGGCGTGCAGATAAGGCGCCTCCAACGACCCCGCAACGTTGAGTCACTCCGCCCCTGCGATGACGCCACTCGACTTCCGAAGCGGCCGCGGCGTCTGGTAAAACAGCTGATGACCAGTCGGCGGCCGCCGCCGCTTCCAAGACAAACCGCACCAGATTAGATTACGCGCCTGCTCCGGGAAGAGGCTGGCGAAACAAACCGGTCGCGTGCGCCAGCGCTATAAGGACGACGTGGACACGTGCGCCGAACGTCTCGTCGCCTTTAAGATGGATCGCTCCCCGCCATCTTGGATTTACGGAATTCTCGCCATAACTTGCATCACGGATATTATATTTTATTTTGGGCGTCGACAAGGCATAGGTGTAGACCGGAAAAATTCGCGAGTTCAATGACCTGCCGGCTTGACTCTACAGTCTTATGTGCAAATATGCCGACATAAACTACACATTGGTTGTCTGCTGTCATAGTGGGAAGGCGACGATTGGACCAGCGTTCTCCAGGAAGTGTCAAATACCGCATGGGCCAATGGCTAAAGTTGTATAAACGCATGTGTTTTGAATTCTAGCTTGTCCCAAAATGAATCCGCGAATTCTTCAGGTCTCTAGGCATAGGGCATTGATTTGCACATGTTTTCAAACATGTACTGCTAGACTAATGTTGTTGGTATAATTTCCGTAACCACCCGCAAGAAAAAAAAATACATATTTCTTGCCGGCAGTCACACTAATCAAAAATTAATAAATGCGGTAGAGTTGTAATAGTTTGATAAAGCTTTAGGAACCGTTATTTGTGCCACGTCGTGCAAAAAAATTGCGTTAAACGTAATTAGATGGAACTTTTGTTGAAAATNGTTATTTGTGCCACGTCGTGCAAAAAAATTGCGTTAAACGTAATTAGATGGAACTTTTGTTGAAAATAGTGAAAATACGATATCCCCATTAAGCGCGAGGTACCGACAAGCAATCCTATGGCCAACAACGCTCATCTAGGCAGCGTTCAAAACGTTACTCTGCGAGTAAACTTTTCTTTTTGGCTGTCCCAAAACACTTACGAGTAAATGTTTTACTCGCTCTTGGCAGGGTCCCGAAACTGCAGGATAATTACTCTTGAGCATCTTGCCAGCGTAAAACTCTTAACGCGCACTATTTCAGCAAGTAACAAAAGGTAAAACGAAAATGGCGGGAAGTTTGGTGTAACTAAACAAACTGAAAGTAAATGTGGACATTCTGGTAATAGACACACGTGGGAAAGTTACAAATAACAAGTGATACAATTGGTATTTTTTTTTTAAAGTTAACTTGTACAAAGGTTGTATTTTTAGAAGTACGCAATATTTATTATTATCTTATGGCAAGAAAAGCTTTTTAATTATATAACTAATTTTTTGGGGAAAAAAAAGTATTTGTTGGAAGTGATAAAATATCCTTTAGAATTTACATTGGTTGCAAAATCAGTACATATTTGTAAACATAGAATGCAATTTACATCATGCTCGTTCCAAAACCGCGTTTACTCTTGCTTTCCTCAGCTGTTACTCTCGGTTACCTTACTCTCGGAGTAACGTTTTGAAACGCCGCCCTACGGAACGAAACAAACAGTTCATTGTGATTATACGAACTTTGAAAAACTATCATTACTCCTCAAAGATATGTAGTAAAACAAAACAATTCAGGTAAATTATTTGAATTGCGGCACTTCTTGAAAATTGAAAGCATAAACTCACGGTCGTGCCATACGGATTGTCTCGTGGATATTTAAACAGGGCGCATATTCTTGCAAGCCAGTCCGGCTGAAACTCAGCAAATAAAATGGGTTAGAAAAAATGTTCTGAAGTAGAAACGATTGGATGAAAAAAAAAAAAAGACATTGCATACAACTTACGGCTCTTCGTGAAGAAAGAAAGCAACCCCGGATGAACTTCGAACAGCCTAATAAAATTACTTTGATTTCTACATCCTCGTAACGAACACTGAAGTGAATAGCATTCGAAGATTACATAGCACGACGATCGAATAAGATTACTTGGAGAATTTGGAAAGATAATAAGGAGAATGTATAAATAGGAAAAGGCCTGACGAGAACTGTCCTAAATTTCTAACACAAAGAAATAATCCATAAAACATGTAGGACACGGTGCATTATACAAACCACCAATCCATGACGTAATAATTAAAATAAACACGTGTTGCACGTCCATACACTTATTAAAAAGCTTGATGACTATCACGACAACCCTAGATGGTTGAGGGGCCGCAGTGGTGTAGTGGTTAGACTACTCGCCTCTCACCTAGGACGAACCGGGTCAGATTCCCAGCATGGTCACTCCCGGATTTTCGCATGTGAGGATCGTGTCGAACGATGACGCTGGTCCGCGGGTTTTCTCGGGGATCTCTCGTTTCCCCCGCCCTTTCATTCCGGCGGTGTTCCATACTCACCTCGCTACACACTCATCGGCTCTCAAGACCTCAATGTTTAGAACAGCCCAAATCTCTTCGCTGACTAACTGACTAAAGAAACCGAACTGAAGACGAGATACGACTTGATTTTCGTCTTGTACGCTTGCCTTCTGCTAACAGGACTATCAAAACAGGTTTTCAAACAGTGACGTGCCGAGTGGTTTCGTTTGGTTTCGCAAATAAAAATCCTGTTACTCGATACTCGCTGCTGTGCAAGAAAATACGCGCACATTCGCACTTCTGTAAATGTGGTTCTAGGGCGGACTCACAACTTCTTCAATACCTGTTAATGCACAGGGTCTAATTGTTTTGTTGTGATAAAAAAACTTTTCCTGTTAAATAAACACGAATGTTTACCATAATTTACACCTAACGCTGTTAAATTATCAGTAAACATTTTCGCTGTGTTTTTATTATTCTATTTACTTTTGTATAATGGCCTTATAGCAGATTCTTTAAACAAAATAAACTTCAATGACAACCGTCGTAGAGGCACCATACCACCATCCTTTCTCTAATTGGCTCAAATCAACACCTTGTAGTAAAATTTTCCAGTGAAAATTGCTTACGGCCAATCGCCAAAACGTCCGCGAAAATGGCCAGCTGTCAGGTAAATTTTTCACAGAAAAATCCATACTAGGGGCCACGCAAGTTTGCATGGAATCTTCAAAGGAAAATTCCATCGCGGTACACATGCTTTAAGACTGAAGACTTCAAACATTATTCTGGAAACATGAATTTTGGCCATTTCCGCTGCCATGGGACATACTTGGGCACGAAATGGAAAGAGTTTCGAAAATGCTATTTGTAAACAGACCCCTCACAAAAGTATTGTAGTTTTCTATAATAAGAATAATTTTTTTTACTGAAGCTTTGCGCACCATCTGGCGGCTCAGATGCAATACAGTCCACCATTATTCAACAGCAATCAACGGGACTACGAACATTCCGCGATTCAAGATTTAAAAAAGACGGATAGTCCTAGTCCATTACAGGTAGGTAGGCTACCTGTGTCAGTTCGACTTGTTCAAGTCGTTTTATTACGGGTAGTCAAAAAAAAAAACCAGGTCAGTTGTACGAAAATTATCGTAACTAGTCCAAGGATAACTGGAGGCCCGCGACTACCAAGCATTCCAGTTATGTGCTAATGTAAGAGTACACTCTTTCAGTAATAAAAATGGTCTCCTTCTGAATCTTATATTTTAAAATTTTCTAAAAAAAATTGCTATTATTTTTTGTTTTAAGCGGTAGATTTTGTTAGAGATGGTGGCCAAAGGTCACATACCATCATCCAAGGTCAACATAAAGGTTGGTTGTTGTCACGGTTGTTTGATAAAAATATATAGCTTCTCCCCAGACCCCTTCATAAATAGCGCAGATGTTGTCCGAAATGGTGGTCGCATGGCATCACGGTTCCAGCTATTGCGAGTGGGGCAAATAGATTTTCTCAGAGTGTTCGCATGTTATTACTTCATCCTTATAAATAAGTACGTGTATATAATATTTAAAACGAAATAACTTTTTACCGTGCCTCGTATAACTGAATAATTCCTCTAGTAAAGGGAAGTGCTGGTGTGACTCGGCTGGTCTTCCACCGTGGAGCCTGACTCGACTCTCGACTAGTGTAATTACCGTACCATCCTTTCGACTCGTTGAGATCTGCACAGTTCCTACACCGTCGGTCGACCACCTAGTTACCTTACAGATTCTCGAGATGATAGTTGATCACACAATGTCGGACAGGGTGGACGCGTTCCACCGCTAGTGATGCGGGTTGTGAGTGTTGACTGTAATCTGAATTTAATGGTTTCATTTCAATTGTTTGTACGGAAATAGTGTGCTATTCTGCCGTACTAGCCGGGGCTGCCTGGTCTTGATTAGCAGCATCTAACACGACGTACAATGCTCGATGCTTGTAGAATATGTGCTGGTTGGTAGGTAAGTGCTAATAGATAGTTTCCTTTACATTTTATTTTTTATATCTGTTTGCATAGGTATGTAGCAGTGTCGAGCTTGTCGCTCCCCTGCTTCTCGACTCTGCCATAGTATTTTATTTTAGCTTAATGTGACATACGTTGCTTGATGTTCGCACATTATGTTGGTGGATAGTGGAATTCGTGTGCCTTTGTACTGTAGCGTAATTCGATCGGAGGGTGTAGGTGGGGAAAATCGTTTGCTGCTATTCTGCTGTACTAACCAAGGCTAACACGTCAGTTATTAGACTCGTGGTCTTGTCTAGCAGCGATTAATGCGATGAACAGTGCTCGCCGCCTGTGCAATACGCGTTGTTTGATAGATGTTTATAACTATATTTTCCTTTTTTATGTCTGCTGGCATCAGTGTGTAGCAATGTCGACCTTACCGCTCCCGTGCTTCGCGACCGTAATATTTTTGGGCTAACATACCGTACATATTCATGTAGCAGTGTCGTCGTCTCTTGCATGACCAATGGTTTAAATGCACGATGTATAATGGCAAGCAAAGAAACACAACCTTTACAAGTCATGCAATGCATCTTCAAATTATCACTGCTGGTAAATGGTGTACTGCACTTGACATATTTTAGAATTTTTTGAGGTTGATCCTTGTGAACATATGCTCTTTTCCTGTTGCCGAGCATTCCGGCTTTTTACTAAAGTTTTCGACGCAATAGTAATACTAATATCACTATTTTTGACTGTGGAAACCTTCGGGTATTATTTATAGTTGAGGTTCGATGCGACATCGTGCTCGCAGCACATTTGCGTATATGTTGCTCCTTTATTATTTACTGTAATGGGAATTAATTTTTTATGTATGACATGGTTTCATATGTTGCGCACGGTTCCCCCCAGCCCTCACGTTAGGTTGATACTGCAGTGGTGGTTTAAAACAAGACTGAATAAGCACGTCGGCTCAGTTGCTATTCAGACTACAAAGAAGGAACAGCGGCTACGGAGAACGTGCTCTTCTTCGACGATGGAAAATATTCGGGAAAGTTATTTGTGTCTCTACGGCAAGAAGACCTTTTCTAACATGAACAACTACAGACAGCACGAAGCTGGTTGTCGTCAGAATGCAGAGCGTACTATGTTCGCATGTAAAAAGTGTAAATCACGGCTTGGACGTCGTATAAGCTTGAAAAGACATCTTGCCAAATGTAAGGGTCTCCCGGCACTGCCTGCCAAGCGATATCTGTGGATATTGTGAGGGTTAATCTACAAATGTTGAGAGCAATTATTTGCTCCCGCCAAGACATCCATGCAACTATTGTGACAAGACATTTACATGTGCATACACTGCAAGGAGATGTGAAAAAAGTATTTGTGTGAGGAGCACCATTCGTATGACATATCGATGTTGTTGTGTGACGGTTTAGGGATAGTAGAGCGACGCTGGCCTACAACACCCCCCCCCCTCCCCGCATAACCAGGGTAGAGACACGTGTCGCGAAGCAGGTGAACAGCCAGAATGGACTGCAGTTGCACGTGTCTTCTTAGCTAACCACAGGACAATGTGGAAACGCACCGAAGAAATAGCTGACGAGAGTAAGCTAGGGACGAGGCATTCTTCTGCGTCCTACTACCCTAACCTCCTCCCCCCCACAAGGCGATACATGCCGACAATTAATGGTGGAGGCTGGCGAGCATAAAAACCCCTTTTCGAGAGTAGTGAGGAATCAGTTCATTAGTACCGCGCAGAGAGATTAGATCAGGAGACCATCGAGCAGCCAGTTGAAGATCGCCGCGCAGAGAGAGGTCAGCCGCGCCATTTTTGGCCGGGGGCAAATCGGACCCTCGGCCACGTCAGTAGAACATCACCACAATGAGGCGGCAGCAACAGCGGGCAAATCCGAGTAACCAAATTATTAGAGTACCACACCTCTCAAGTGTTGATGTTGTTTATTTGTGAATATATCCGAGACAATATATTCGTCCTTCAAATTGAAACAGCCAAAGTCTACATTATTACAAACCCCTTAACCTTCAGGCATCATATAGTCTAAGCCACTAAGCATTAACAAAAGACGCTACTATTACTTTTTGGATGTGTTAATTGGCTTCCCAACTGTGGGGCCTAAATAGCCTCAAGTAAATTGGCTTCCCAACTGTGGGGCGTATACACAGCCTAGCGTCAAGTAAATTGGCTTCCCAACTGTGGGGCGTAAATACCGTCAATGTGATAAGTGTCGAAGAATGTATGCACGCGTTGACGATTTAAATAGTCATTTGAAACTTTGTACGTCGCAAAATTGCTCTGAAGCTGCCCCTAATAGTATATCGGATATTACCTCTGGCACATCATCGTCATCACCACCTGATTGTACAACACAGTCTAAGTAAGTGCTCTACGAGTCAAAGTCTAATATTAGTGGCTTTTTTCCTTATGCTATCTGCATTCAGGGGGCTTCTAAAAGATCACGTTGCACCGAATATGGCAATTACATCGAAAGATATTTGCTCTTTCCTGTCAAGTACGAAAACTAATATAATAAACCAACTTACCGATGAGGTAGAAAAAAATGGTGCTGTCAAATATAATATGGGACTGGACTGTAGCTATACGAAACCAGAGCCTCACGATGGTGAATATTGTAACAAAGCCTTCAAGACCTCGTATGTAGCTGTGTATCGTGCATCTGCAATAGAAAGCTCTGTTGTTGATACAATACACAAGTTATGTCAAGAGGAAGAAGAAATGGTTACCAAGGGTTTGGGTTGGACCATGGCTTTAGTAAACCATCTAGAACTGAGAACAAGTGGGTACTATCCACTTGGCAAATAGGAACATAGTGACATCCCTCTACCCCACTACGGAGAATTACAGCATAGTTTTGTCTTCGACCGGTGGGATGGCGATACACATTATCGCAACCTTAAAAAACAGTCCGGTTGTTAAACAGAACTGTGCGGTTTCGGTACTGCATGAAGGCAGCACAGAGGGGTCGGCAGCGAGGGGTCAGCAATGTGAAATAAAGTACGATGTGTACGACTACAAGCAAACCTTCGCCGATTGATCAACAATTACATTGAAAACAATGACGATACTGTGTCAAGACAGTCAGTAAAAGTTACAATGCACGACACCATGAAAAAGTGAACGTTAGAAGAAACCGGCCTCCAGAGTACTAACATGTAATATGTGCGGTGCAACAATTTGGTAGAAGCGATAATTTAAAGAGACATACTTTTACGTGTAAAGGTAACGAACCTTCGCTTGACTCGAGAAAGAATATGTTGAAGCTATTGCCGGACTGGCACTCGCCAATTGGAAGAATGCGCAGGGCTTATTTGACGGTTGATTGCTTTAAGTGTGGTACTGAGTTCCAGCTGGTTAAAGAACTTGTCCGGAATAAACTGTTGAGGATGTGACTGTGTGATGATGTGATTAAAGAACTAGATAACACGACTGGTAAATAAAGGATGCATAAATAACATTTATTAAATCTCGCTGATGAAATGTGTTGGTAACTATGTGTATAGAGCAGAAGCTAGACCCAGTATATATCCGTGCTGCTACTGTTGAAAGAACTTCAGATTTTTTTTTGCGTGAAGATGGCACAAGCTGATTATAGTACGAAGCCTGCTGTAGAGCTCACCTCTATGTATGTACTTTATTTTACGGTTGGAGAATTACCAGGAAAACAGTGCTGCTCCTGTGGAAATTTTTTCCAGCAAAAGCTGCCATGATCGTCGACATGAGAGAGCGAATGTTCAAAAGGACCGACCTCAAAATCACTATCATGTACTATATCATGTACTAACCGTGGGACAGCGGTTGGTAGAAGCGATGATCTAAAGAGACATGCTGGTACATGTAAAGGTAACGCACCTTTGCTTGGCACGGGACAGCATGCATTGAACTTAATGCCACACGACAAGGCTACGACTAGCCTTCCTGCTGATTCGTCGTGTAAACTAATGATGGTTCGGGCATTACCCGGGCCTCCATCGTGTTCCAGAGCAGCGTGTGAAGAAGAAAATACGAGCGTTGCAGACATTTACTACGAAGAGTGCGAAAATATATTTAATAAACCTTAGGAATGTTCATCAACCTTGAATTGCAATTATAATGCGCCTCAAACTGCACACACCAATGGGAAGGTAGTTTCTTATCAGTACACTCGGTTATAAAAAAAGTGTCGTTATTTTTTAAGATTAATGGCGACAGTTTGGTGAAACTAAATTCGGATTTTGATTGGATCTCCATTGCCTAGAACTGTCAGTGATACGATGCACCTGCATCTGACGTCACGTATCGTCAAGTAGTCTGTAAAAACTAAAGTTGGTTCACAATTCTGTTTCGCCAACTAAACAGTTGTTTATATCAAAATGCATAAAGTTACAAGCAAGCAATTTTTCTTTCATTTTTTTTAACTGGCTAATAATCAACCGTAAACTACCGTATGTTTCTCGACGAGTTGAGCTGAGATATTTGAGCGGCTCTTGACGACCAGGTCTCGAGAGCCAATGAGGGTGAAATGAGACGAGAATTGAGCAGCACCAGAATGCAAGGGCGGGGTAAACAGGAGATCCCCCAAGAAATCCGCCGACCAGCAGCATCGTCCAGCACGATCCCCGCTTGCGAAAATTCGGGAGTGACCCGGCCGGGGATTGAGCCCGGTTCGCCTTGGTGGGAGGCGAGCAGTCTAACCACTCAGCCACCGCGGCCTCTTCCGAGACAAAACCGACAAACTCTGCTAGCGTGTTCTAGAGGTTATATAAGATGATAGCTATGCATATTCCTACAAAGATATTAAAACTGCATGCCAAAAAAGGTTTTTACTTTTCTGCTATTAAAATTTATAAGAAGTTACCCGCAGAATTTAAATTATTGTACAGTGGTGACACTATAATATTAAAAAGTAACTTGAAAAAGTATTTGTCTAACGTATTTTATTCCGTTAAAGACTATCTAGAGTTTTAAATATTATAACGATATTAAGGGACTGAATGTAACTTATTTGTATTTATTGACATGTTTTTCCACCCCCCGGTGACATTTGTGCTCATATATCAGGATTTATAGAAAATTTCTTTTTGAATAAATTAATGCATGAATGAGAGGTTAAACATTATCCGGTGACGGCGAAATCGCCGATCAAGCCGCCAGATAGTCCACAGGAGACCTCTGGCGACGGACCGGCAAAACCGGTAAAGTGAGCACTATTGAAAGCGCTCTCATTTGGAATAGTGGTCGATACATATACTTTATTTTAGCCTTAGACGTTAACTTCCGTTTGCGGTCGAATACACAAAGTTCCCGGTGGAACCGGCGCTGGCCTCTTCTACCTCCCCTCCTGGTGGCCGAAGCCTCTAAAGGGCTATACCAGGAGCACTTATCTTTCTACACTTTACTGTATCCCCCACAAGTTAGATCTTACTCGGCTCTTTTACATGAATCTCACAGTACCACCGGGAAACTTTGCATTTTTGACACCACCATGCGTCCAAAAGGTATACTAAGAATTTACTCACACATTCTCTACCGCGTCTGCGCGTAGCCTTCTTTCACGTTTCAAATAAGCATGGTGGTATATCCCTTTATCAACTTTTCGCGGCTCAGTGCGTCCGGGCAGTGTCTGGGCTCAGGTTTGGGGGACAGACGGTACACCAGTACTGTCCCCCGCTCCCTTGCTCACCGGGCGTAAGGAGCAGTAACAAACCACACTGCAGTCTATCGTTACGATCTCATTTAATGCCGAAGGAAGAACGAGATCTGCCCGTTTTTAA
>NQII01000961.1:549917-565343 GCA_002778355.1 Clitarchus hookeri | reverse complement strand
TCCGCGTACCCATAAATCACGCAGTCCTGCGGAAGTTCCAATCTCAATAGACCCTCAAATATTATATTCCACAAAATCGGTCCTAACACAGATCCCTGAGGACAGCCTTTTGTTAGTCGTTTCTTAGCTGTTGTTTCACCTACACGGACTTCACAGGTCCTCTCGTTAAGAAAGGATCTGATCAGCCCGTACAGGTTACCTGGACATTCCAATAGACGCAGTTGCCACATGATCTGCGGCCACCAGGCATTATCGAACGCCCCCGAGATATCCAAGGATATAGCAAGAACATAATCGTGACTGAATTCCCTTGTCTGGTTCACCATGTCGATGATGGCTCTCTCAGTGCTTTTCCCCCTCACAAAGCCGTACTGGCGCGCATGGATGCCCTTGACAATATCGAGGTATTGCAAGAGCCTTCCATTAACCATGCGCTCTAAGATCTTACCCATAACGCTAAGAAGCGTTATTGGCCTGTACGACTTAGCGAGGGTGGGGTCCTTACCAGCCCCCTTGTAAATCACTTTCAAGTTCCCAGATTTCCAGACAGTCGGGAATATTCCATGTCGTAGGCATTCATTAAAGAGTTCAAGCATTTCCATCCTTATCCTCGGATATGCCCGGAGGAGAAGTTCTCCTGTCAATCCATCCAGTCCTGGCGCCTTCTTTAACTTGGTCCTGCGGACAACTTTGTCTAATTCTTCCAATGTAAATTCAGCAGTANATCCAGTCCTGGCGCCTTCTTTAACTTGGTCCTGCGGACAACTTTGTCTAATTCTTCCAATGTAAATTCAGCAGTATCCTCGGCCGAACTAGGGATCTGTGCCATTCCTCTTAGGTCCTTATGATACTCATTTTCTGTTTCCAAGTCATCATNTCCTCGGCCGAACTAGGGATCTGTGCCATTCCTCTTAGGTCCTTATGATACTCATTTTCTGTTTCCAAGTCATCATCTGGGAGCAACACTTCCAGAAGATGTTCCGCAATTTCTAGTTGAGTTCTAAGAGGTTGTCCATTCCTTACCAGGGCCGGCAGCTCCTCATTCCTACGATTCTTACCTGCCACCATACGGTAGACGAATCCCCAGGGGTTCTCGTTTCCTTGTTCTGTGACAAGCTCGCGCCACGCAAGTTGTCTCTTTTTCCTGATTGCCCTCTTATACTCTGCTTTTAGAGTGTTATATTGCCGAACAAAAAGTACTCTTCTGTCGGGATCGTATGTTCTCTTAAACTTTTTCCTGGAGCGCTTCACATCTCTGCGCAGACGCTCCAGTTCATCATCCCNTCGGGATCGTATGTTCTCTTAAACTTTTTCCTGGAGCGCTTCACATCTCTGCGCAGACGCTCCAGTTCATCATCCCACCAGGGATGGTGCGGCGTTACCCTGGAGGCTGTAGGAATTGCTTCTCTACAAGNTCATCCCACCAGGGATGGTGCGGCGTTACCCTGGAGGCTGTAGGAATTGCTTCTCTACAAGCCCCCATGACTGCACAAACCAGCTTTTCTGCCTGTTCTTGAACATTACGATCCCCCAGTTTATACTCCTTTAAGTTTTTCCGTAATACCTTATCGAAGAGGGGCCAGTCCGCTCTGGCAGTTATAAATCTGTTGTTAGCAGCATTGCGAGTCCCTGGGGATCTATCCAGTCTAAAAGTAAAGGTGATCAATTTGTGATCGGAGTCCAACTCATCTAAGATCTTCCAGTTCTCAACATGTCCAGAGGCCCGCGCCGTTGTTACAGTGGCGTCTAAATAACTTTCCGTGTCGTGGGCTGACGACCAGAAGGTCGGTTGATGTCCATAGGTGTTAGAAACCTGCAAGTTATTTTCAGCAAGATACATATTCACCTCCTCTCCCCGGTCATCCGTTCTTGGTGAGTTCCATAACTCACTCTTAGCGTTGAGGTCTACACCAAGAACCAACAGGTTTTCATGTGCCCCCTGCAGGATGTTAGTCCAACAGGAAAGACACTCATCCAATGGTTCCTGGGGCGGGAAGTATGATGCAACCATCACCACACTTACCCCCCCAGTCTCAATTCTCACGCACGCATGGCACGAGTTGGATATGTGGTTCAAGGGAGTGTAACTCAATTCCAGATTTCTGATCCATATCGCCGTTTTCGGGTTTTCTCCATATACGACGGTATGACCGCGGTCGAATACACAAACTGATTTTATTACTTACATGGCAATATTTATTTGAAAAGGTGGTTAAAGGATAAAAAATAACTGAAAGGTAAAAGTAACTAGGGCCTCAAAAGTGCTCACTTTACCGTGAACAGCCTATACCTACATTGCCTACAATACAACTGTTCACACTGTCCGGCGATTCAGTCAGATACCGTCAACTGCATGGGTGCAATATTCCAGTCGTAGTTTGGAAACACCGCTGGCGACAGCCAGCATCTCCAGCATCCCCGCAGGTGTGATGGAATCTCGGGAAAAATTTTTGAGCCAACATATCTTCTATAACACTCTAGTTAGTTTATTATTTTCTAGTTGGATGAACGAGGTTTTGACGCGGCTAAGATGTTTGCATACCAATCACGAACGTTCTGCTTTATAATATCAGAATCCTCATTGGCTCAGTGAAACGAGGTAGTAGCTTCATACATACATGACAGCCAATAAGAAAAGAAAACTGTCGAACATGTGTACAGTATGTTGAATCCTAGCAAACAGTCAACATATCCCGCGATAAACCATCATCTCTAGTTATGGCATTTCTGATGTCAGGGTTCTCATGCCGTTAACACTTTTTGTAAGTACCACAGCAGTTCGTCAGATGCACCATTAAAGATTAAGACATTCGGGAGTATGTAATTTACAAAAAAAAAAAAAAAAAAAACGAATTTCATCTGCCCGTAAATTTTGGAAAAGAAAAAGGAAAGCACCCTGCGAATTTCTTTCGTGCAGGATATAATGAGACCACTCAGGCCTTTACATCGAGCTCTACGCCAGCGATAAAGTACTGTAACGCGTGCGACGGGCCCCGCCTTAGGGAGGGAGGAGGTGAGTCACCACTACCTACCCGCCATTATGTCGAGTCGTCTGGCGGAAGGAATTACTTGACAGCTACCTGGTACCTGGAATGACGTCACCGTCTTCCCCATTCCCCTTCTGGAAAAATCGACGAAAGGGTGGCAGGCTATTGTATGGAAATGCTGGTACTATACTTTCCCGGCGCAACTCGACATGAAAAGAAGTTTCTGGACTAGGGCCGACGACACTATAAATACCACCGCGGCAGGAGCATTTACAGCTTTTGTGGTAGCCACCTGGCTGAAGTGCGGCAATCGGGCTACGTCTGGTGCCAGCGACGGACATCAGCGGAGAGGACGGACGACGAAAGAGGTTGCGAGACGACCGGCAGACGAGTGTGTGCAGAGAGGCCACGGTACCCGATAAGTAAAAGGCTACTGTACATGGGGGCGCTCGAAGCTTTCTAGAACATTCCAAACTGGTGGCATATGGAACATGAACATGTGCTACGGACTTCATTGTAAATATTGGAACTGTCAAATATAGGCTTGTAATTTATAAAATAATTCAGCACATTTTACTATGTTGCTTATTGAGACTGATATTAGGTATTTGATTACATTAATTTCGGTGAGGTGATGGACAATTATGTCAAAATTAGTTGTAAATAGCAAGTGACAGCCACTGATTGTGAGATATTATGTCGAAAGTATTTTTTTGTAGCGTTTGTAAATAAAAATCGAGTATTGAATGTTTTACTTAATCAAGACCTCCATCGCTTAAAGAGCCTGGGTAAACNTTTTACTATGTTGCTTATTGAGACTGATATTAGGTATTTGATTACATTAATTTCGGTGAGGTGATGGACAATTATGTCAAAATTAGTTGTAAATAGCAAGTGACAGCCACTGATTNATTCCGTTCACGGCAGTTTCTTTTCTTAACTTTATTTTTCTGGAGTCTTTGCTTTAGTTTCGCCCACTTAATAGGGTTTTTTTTTTAACGCGGCGATCGAAGTACGGGACCAGAAGCAAAATATTTCGCAGCAAAGTTATTATATTTTTTATTTCATAGGTCGTCCCATTTGTATCACAGTTGATCGCGATTCCTCTTCTCAGCAATTGGTCTCTGAGAGTAACCTTTACTGGAGCCTTTTCACGCGTCTCACCTATTCTAGCTCCCTACATAAAGCTTTTACACACTGAATCTCCAATGAATCCCTGACTGATGTATTTACCGATATTTCCCGTGGATGTGTCGTCGAACAAGACGACCAACGTAGCGGCCGTATATTTTCCTGTTGCTCTGTACAACGCTGCCATCGTAATTAATTACTTTTATTTTAAAAAAATCTGAGACGTAAATAAAACATCAGTCTCCATTAACAAGGCATTTATTTACTTTGCTGAATACATATTTTCGTTTTCGAGATGGGGGGAGGGGGGGAGAGAGAAAGGTTTTTTTTTTTTTAGTGTTTTTTTCGCAGCACCAGGTGGACGAGTAGTTTCGCACGACCGGTACACACGCACGCCATTATCTCTGCTCAAGGTTGTCAAGTTTCCTTAAACATCATGGCGCAATTATGTTGTGTGCCACGAAAATGTACATTGTATAGCGCAAACAACATTTCTCAATTTTGTCCTCATTACACTGATTGTGCAATAGGGGTTAAATTTGGATGAGAACATGAAGTCTCCATCTCGATTACCACTAATAACGTATACGCCAAACACAGTTGGTTCAGTACATTTCTTTAGTATCTGCGGTAAGCTATGTGCAGATACACAGCGGAGCTCAACGTTAAGCAATTTTAACAAGTGGAATATTTACCATGGTATGTAACTTACAGGTTACTGTAAAACCAGNGGAGCTCAACGTTAAGCAATTTTAACAAGTGGAATATTTACCATGGTATGTAACTTACAGGTTACTGTAAAACCAGACCCTTGATTTCAGTTTCACTGCATAAATGTATTAGACTTCAGAGTTAGGTTAGAGAAAGTAGGCTAACCGTCAAGACATACCCATCGGTAAATTCACGTAAACTTCCGCCAGGTAAGCCATGAGCGAAGGTCGAATCGGCAGCCCAAAGAATGAAGCAGATGTAGCAAAATAATTCTTGACGTATACGAAGGCGAATATCCCGACATGCGTGAAATAGTTAGGTTGGGTTATGTTGGGTTGGGTTATGTTGGGTTGGGTTATGTTNATAAGTAAAAGGCTACTGTACATGGGGGCGCTCGAAGCTTTCTAGAACATTCCAAACTGGTGGCATATGGAACATGTGCTACGGACTTCATTGTAAATATTGGAACTGTCAAATATAGGCTTGTAATTTATAAAATAATTCAGCNCATGTGCTACGGACTTCATTGTAAATATTGGAACTGTCAAATATAGGCTTGTAATTTATAAAATAATTCAGCACATGTTACTATGTTGCTTATTGAGACTGATATTAGGTATTTTATTACATTAATTTCGGTGAGGTGATGGACAATTATGTCAAAATTAGTTGTAAATAGCAAGTGACAGCCACTGATTGTGAGATATTATGTCGAAAGTATTTTTTTGTAGCGTTTGTAAATAAAAATCGAGTATTGAATGTTTTACTTAATCAAGACCTCCATCGCTTAAAGAGCCTGGGTAAACCAAATGAATTCTAGTTTTTGTAACAGTTCATATAACAACACTCTAAAATTAACCATCTTCACTTAAGGTTTCTGACACACTGGTCAATCTGGCAACCAAACGCTCGGCTGCACCGATAGGACGGACGGTTCACAGGATAGTGTTAAGTTAACACCCGCACTCTCTTCTGACGAAACCGCAGTTCCGCCGGTCTGGCGAAATATCGTACAAGTTTTCAGTGTGCAAGAGGCTTTGGCCGTCACGGATGAGGCAGTCCCAGGTCTCGCACGACTTGATCAAAAGTTGATGAAGCGAGTGCGCAAGGCGGGCGGGGAGAGGGCCCAGGTGCGTGATTAGCCTGTGTCGGCGGAGGAATGTTCTGGAGAGAGCTAGCAGAGAGAGAGGGGGCATACACGGGGATGGGGAGGGGCAAAGATTGCTTATTTACACTGTAACACGGCTGCTGGCTCCGCGCACACGGGCTCCCTGCAGCCTCCCCCCTCAGAGATAATGAACAGCTTGCTCAAGGTGAAGGTCTGGGAGGCGCGCAACACCTCTGGAACCTGCTTGGCCCGTCACATCGTACCGACGCCCGCTCCGCTGCCGTCCGCAACACGTCCTCCGTCGGCCCCACTTCGAAGCTCAATGACAGCCGTGCTACGGTTTACACGCGATTCCACAATGCACTGCTGAAGATGATTATAACAAATAATGATTCCTACTTTCCGCTGGAAATAAATTTGAATGATTCTGTCACCGAACTGAAGCCCGAGTGATGCGTCTAGATGATGAAAGCGTTATGAAGTGATTACGTGTAGCTCAGGCTGTTTGTGGTTGTTGAGGTGGTTGTTGTGGTTGCTGTGGTTGTCGTGGTTCTGGACAACAGACCTGGGTGCTGAATAGTGGTCGAAATAGGCGACTCAATTCCAGATTGTTAACAATATCGGTTAATGTGTGCACATCTCGAAATGTTAGTGTACAGAATACTTATCTTGCACCGCTTATTAACTATTGGACATAGTTTAACTACGCATGTAAAAAAGTCGAGCCAGCTTTGATGTGATTTGTGAGCCTATTCCGTTCACGGCAGTTTCTTTTCTTAACTTTATTTTTCTGGAGTCTTTGCTTTAGTTTCGCCCACTTAATAGGGGTTTTTTTTTTTAACGCGGCGATCGAAGTACGGGACCAGAAGCAAAATATTTCGCAGCAAAGTTATTATGTTTTTTATTTCATAGGTCGTCCCATTTGTATCACAGTTGATCGCGATCCCTCTTCTCAGCAATTGGTCTCTGAGAGTAACCTTTACTGGAGCCTTTTCACGCGTCTCACCTATTCTAGCTCCTCCCTACATAAAGCTTTTACACACTGAATCTCCAATGAATCCCTGACTGATGTATTTACCGATATTTCCCGTGGATGTGTCGTCGAACAAGACGACCAACGTAGCGGCCGTATATTTTCCTGTTGCTCTGTACAACGCTGCCATCGTAATTAATTACTTTTATTTTAAAAAAATCTGAGACGTAAATAAAACATCAGTCTCCATTAACAAGGCATTTATTTACTTTGCTGAATACATATTTTCGTTTTCGAGATGGGGGGAGGGGGGGAGAGAGAAAGGTTTTTTTTTTTTTAGTGTTTTTCTCGCAGCACCAGGTGGACGAGTAGTTTCGCACGACCGGTACACACGCACGCCATTATCTCTGCTCAAGGTTGTCAAGTTTCCTTAAACATCATGGCGCAATTATGTTGTGTGCCACGAAAATGTACATTGTATAGCGCAAACAACATTTCTCAATTTGGTCCTCATTACACTGATTGTGCAATAGGGGTTAAATTTGGATGAGAACATGAAGTCTCCATCTCGATTACCACTAATAACGTATACGCCAAACACAGTTGGTTCAGTACATTTCTTTAGTATCTGCGGTAAGCTATGTGCAGATACACAGCGGAGCTCAACGTTAAGCAATTTTAACAAGTGGAATATTTACCATGGTATGTAACTTACAGGTTACTGTAAAACCAGGCCCTTGATTTCAGTTTCACTGCATAAATGTATTAGATTTCAGAGTTAGGTTAGAGAAAGTAGGCTAACCGTCAAGACATACCCATCGGTAAATTCACGTAAACTTCCGCCCGGCAAGCCATGAGCGAAGGTCGAATCGGCAGCCCAAAGAATGAAGCAGATGTAGCAAAATAATTCTTGACGTATACGAAGGCGAATATCCCGACATGCGTGAAATAGTTAGGTTGGGTTATGTTGGGTTGGGTTATGTTGGGTAGTATTCTTACCGCTCGAGACTGGGGTCCCTGCTGAGAACGTTTAATACTGGTCAAGATAAGCCTCTGCACGAGTCTAATAATAACGAACAGGCTTGTTGCTGTATAATTTAGCATACACTTGCAAAGGAATAGTTAGCGGTGTACACTCGCTACGAAAGCCAGCGAACCCCGGTAATAATACCCTCAGATCAGATTAGTCCCGCAAAACTTAGTTATCACGTGGACATCATTGTAAGCAGCTGTGTCTAATTAAATAAAAAAAACTGTAATATTTCTATGCTAATATTTTTTTTCAGGACAGAAATTAAAGTCGATATTTTGTTGCCAATTTACAAATCTGGTTATTGAAACGTAAGTGTGTGCGTTGAATAGAGACAAAATCTGCAAAAATCGCAGTTTAAGATGTTTTTTATCTTCTGTAAAAGTGTTTTCAACTATAGCGACAATTATATAAATATATATATATATATATATAATATATATATATATATAAACAGATTTCTGTAATAACGCAATTTAACGTTCGGGGCGAACAAGAAACATCGCGAAAAGCAGTTCCACACAGAATACCTAAAATAATCACTGGTTCTTGAAACAATGCCAAAAAACAGTATAAAGTCGTAAAACTCAATTTATTTCGGGAAATCAAAGACAATTAAGATACGTTTAAGATCCTTATCTACAAACGATTCATGCACGGCAAATACTCGGTCGGACTTACTTGGAAAACAGAAAAAACTTACCAACAGCTACTGGCGTTTCAGGTCACTGTTATTTGATTCCTAGCGTTCACATTCCCGTATGAAATTGTATCAAATATGCGTGATGAAAATTAATACCATAATATGTCTTCTTAAAATGGTAGACTTACGAAGTAAGTCAGCAATTTTTACAACGGCGATATATTCAAATGCATTATGTCAAAGCCATTCATCTCTTCACCCTTCACCGCGGGGCCGCGGAAATGATCGATAAGCCATTGTTTAATCACAGGATCTGCTGGCTTAACGATAAGTAACACACAGATACAGCAACATTGCTACATCTGTTTCTCACAAACTCACTGATGTGTACCTCACGATTACAATTTCAGAAGCCCTTGAAAACGAACTACATATTCTTCGCTACATCATAACATAATATGCCCTATATCATNGATTACAATTTCAGAAGCCCTTGAAAACGAACTACATATTCTTCGCTACATCATAACATAATATGCCCTATATCATAAAAAAAAAAAACTCTTACTTAAACTTCTGAAGCCCTGGAGTTCTACTATCAGGCTATTTATCTGCTTCACGAAAAAGAAGTTTAATCGAGTCTATAAAATTTAACCAAAGGGACAACGCACCACATTCGTGCGCACTTGTTAAATATTATTTTGCACGAGAACTAGTTCTTTCCAGGCATTACCAACACGCGTATCTTCTTTTTATTCATATGAATTACAAATGAAATATTGTAATTGTAATATAAGTAAAAGTTCAACTTAACAACACTTAACTTTTTTTTTTGTTAACATAAGTATGAAATGCCTGTGATGCACGGCATACTTAGGAGACAACCAAACACGTCTCACGTGAGGTGTTTTTTTTCGTAGGTTTGATTCGAAAAGCGCGAAGAAACCTCTATACGCAGCTATGCCCGGTGGAACACGGTTCGCGCTGAACACCCTCCGTGCGTGCGTGTTGTTAGTCTTGTGCTATCGCACCCTCCTCAACCAAACTCGTACGCCAACATTTGTTATCAGGCACCCCCTGCTTCACAGTACCCGCATGGTAATGTGGGAGGTATCGCACTTATGATAAGTCAGCAGCTGGTACCATGCGCCGTGTTCAGTTAGAGGCGAAAGAAAGCGTCTACATCTACACTCACAAACGCACACAAATTTAAACTTAAACATTCTGTCATTGTCAACGACTGTTATTAATTTAGGAAGGGCAATTTGTAATAGTAGTAAAAGTGATCATTGAATATCGCATATGAATTAAGTTACTAAAATTTAAAATCAAAATAGGGCCTATATCTGTTTATGCACAGAGTATAACTAGGATCTATTTGGTTCACATCAACCAACCTTTGAAAAAAAAAACCTACTTGTAAATGCACAAATGGAAACACTAATTAATGTACTAACAGCAATGTTGGAAACGACCTACAAAAAGAAAACGGCACTGAATTAATGCCTAGCTGGCANCTAATTAATGTACTAACAGCAATGTTGGAAACGACCTACAAAAAGAAAACGGCACTGAATTAATGCCTAGCTGGCAGGGTAACGTTTAGGCTAACGGCAAATTGAACTTATTTTATTTTATACGGATTGGAAGAAATAGCCGAATGCAGTATTTTTATTATTTTTTTGTTATTTTTGCGCAGTGTTTATTAATTGATTTATTTCTTCAATGTTACGTTCAAGGGGAATCCCTAGTAAAAATTATCAGTGCCTCAAGGTCACGTCTGCCCATAAAGCGGATTACACACGGGCCAATCCGATCCAGCCGATTTGATCCAAACAGCCAACCGCAGGGGGGCGCCTCTACAGATGTCCCAATCCAGCAGCCCGAGATGTCCGCACAAACGCGACTGTCATGGCTCCTACGTTGTCAGAAAATTTCCTTTTCGGATTGAGAAGACATCCGATATTATTACTCGGTAAAGTATATAAATTATCAATCCATAAAACGAACTTATTTAAGATGGGCAATGTCTGCTAACAGTGCAATAAAAAAAAACATAACCTGACGTCACGCTCTCAAAACAAAGAAATAATAAGGTTGCACTCGCGGTCAGGGAATCGTGTCGATGGCGCTACAAGCGAGCCAGTCGATAAGGAGAAAAGGTGGGGAGTCGGGACGATTTGAAAAATCGGAAGGTCCAGATCNGCGCTACAAGCGAGCCAGTCGATAAGGAGAAAAGGTGGGGAGTCGGGACGATTTGAAAAATCGGAAGGTCCAGATCGCCCTCTGGTTTCCCTTCAAACGCATAAATCTTTCGCCTTTTACTAAAGATTTCCGTGGAGGGGAACATTTGATGAGTCNCACCCTCTGGTTTCCCTTCAAACACATAAATCTTTCGTCTTTTACTAAAGATTTCCGTGGAGGGGAACATTTGATGAGTCTTTAAGTAATTTTTGATCATCGTACCCGACCAACTTGATCGGCCGACCAGTTAACACGCGACACAATTTCGGCTCCCGACGCGTCATGGACACGATGGCGGGTCATCGGATCGGCCCGTGTGTAGCCCGCTTAAGGAAGTTTCCCTCAAGACTACGATATGTGTTCGCGGGAAGCTGAATTTCTCGAAAATTAGATTTGTAAACCTAGCATATTACTACACGCGATGTAAGCTAAAGGATTAAACTACATATGCCATTTTGTACTTTTCTCCTTGCCCTCGAGGAAACGGCGCAGAAAACCCCCAAATGCGCTATTTTTTTACAATGTTCACTTTTTCTCTATTAATATATTTAATGGGGTAAAAGTAAGAAGTGGCAGCTGTATACAATTGTTGTTTTACCTTTCCTGAAAAAAAAAAGCGTATACGTGCAAAAACTGATTTTACAGACTATATTATACTAGGGAGTCCCCTGAAGCAAGCCGCGTATTTACTTAAAGTGTCAACAGCAATTTTTAAATTTTGTTTTATTTTGGTTGACAAGACTTGACATATTGATTACCGAGTGAGTGAAGAGGTTTGGGTGGCTCTTAACATCGAGGTCTTGAGAGCTGATGAGGGTGAAGCGAGGTAAGTATGGAGCAGCGCCGGAATGCAAGGGCGGGGGGAAACTGCAGACCCCCGAGAAAACCCGCCGACCAGCGGCATCATCCGGCACGATTCTCACATTCCAAAACCCGGGAATTCGATTACTACGGAAACGTGAGATGTTGACAGCGTGCGACTGTGGCCTGGCCTATGAAAAGCTGTAATTAAACTCTTAATAACATTTTCAGGTTTTTTTTTTTTTTTGCTTGATTGGATTTGACGTTAGGACCAGGCAGCTGAGATGTAGCTTCCCTTGGTCTGATATTGTAGTGCTAAAAAAATGTAGCGGGTACTGTAGGCTCGTGTGCCTAATTAGGGGAAGGCCTCAAGAGCAGAAGACGGTTCTACAAGATGCTGCATATTTTTTTCTTCTGAGGTCCATTATCCGGTCGAAGAAGAACTACGGTTACATTCTAGAAAACAAGACTACAGCTAAGTTCACGAACCATTACCGTTGGCAGAGAAAATCCTCACGTTATTTTGACTAGCATTTTCCCATGGAAAACTACTCGCAAAATTTTTGCTCACAAATTTTGCCCTGAGATTATTGAGATTAATTATACTCTAACTAGCTGAGTCGCTTAATAAAAAGTTACGAAATTCTTTTGAATTTAAAGCATTTTTCTATGGTCTCGATCATGAGTATACTTTTCATATACCATACTAGTATTGCACGCAAATACTAAACGGGTAATATTTTCACCATTATTTCATTTATTATATATATTTTTTTTGTGTGGTTAAAATCAGAATCTTTTGTTTTTGTCACTGCAATCTAGCATTTGTGGCTTTCTGCGAGTTTTCTTTATTTCCAGTCTATCGTGTCTAATTTTATTTTTAGAACTAGAGGCTAGTTCGAATATTGGGAAACCAATTAGTTTGCTCAGTGTATGATACTCGAATGTCAGTTACCACTATGTATTTAACACTCAGCTATGTACTTATGACTCTCGCAAGTGGAAAGCTTAACATATTCCTTTTGCTAGCCAACACCGCAATAATAATAATAATTAGGGGCATTTCACAGACAGTTACGTGAGTCGGGCATGAATTTTAGCTGCTAGGCGCACGGCAATGGGCTGAAAACGATAAATTAAATAGTATTTAAAAAAACCAAGCTCGGTTAACCAGGAACACGTTATAGCATTCGCCTGGAATGAGAATCGAAGTCCACCTGGGGGGAAAACTAATCCCAATGTAGTCAGCAGAGTTCAAGCCGACTACCTCCCGAAATGCGAGTAAGCTCACGTGATCAAGCGTGTCCGCTGGCGACGTTCAAATTGCACTTTCATTCCCGGAGAACACATCGTGGGAAGTTGTAGGCGAACGAAATGAACAGGGAATACCCCAAGAGGAGGAGGGAAAAAAAACACGCACATTGACGTGCGAGCAGCACAATGCATTACCGAGGCTGGGAACACGCGAGGAATCCTCTGGAGAAAACGCTAATTATTAGCCGGCCTTTTAATAACCCGCCATAAAACTCCGCCGTATATTTCCCACTCTTCCCTACGTCGCGATGTTGCCTTGTCCGCCCGTTAATATAAAACTTGCGGGAAGCGCAACTGCTGCGCGCACGTAACGTAGCGATGGTAAAACTCTCCTTTTGATACGAAACCTGAAATACTTTTGTCTTGCAAATTTACTACGCCTAATCGCGATCACACACGCAGCTAGTCGAATCTCCAGAGTTGTGAGAGAGTTCCCCACACACTTGGAAGAATCCGTAATGCTGTTACGAAACTATTCTATATTACATTGTTATCGAAAACAATCACGATGAAGCCACCGATTACTTTTACTTTGAAACGTTGACTAAATATGAGGTGGTTGGATTTTAGTCTCCTGCGCATCTGCCCCAACACTGGTTCAAGAATTACCGTCAAATCTGTCATAATCACGTATTTAAATAAAGGCGCTCCAGTTGTATAGGCCAACGGCAATGACAGAAGGAAACAAAGTGAAAGTGAAAAGTATATCGTGAGCAGGGCTTTCAGAAGTGGCACACTTTATCGCTAACATCCTATATCAGGCTAATGAACGCACTCAGCGCCGCCAACGCCTGAAATCATTACAGCCATCCCCTCGAGGAACCCCTCGCAGACATGGTAAATGCGGACTCCAGCAGACAAAATACGCGATATTGAGCCTTCCTGCCCACGATCAATTTTATTGACACAGCTGCCCCATTACGCTTCTCACCCCTGCGGCTTACATTAGTCGGGGTTACGTTTCAACATGGCCGCTAATGGCAACGACAGAAACGCAAAGGAAGAAAAGCACCACCACGAAATCCACACAGTCATTTCATACAAAAAAATTACATGTGGCATTACTTAGGTGTAAGGGGATTTTCATCAGCTTGTTTGTACACTTGAAAAAAAATCCAGCTTTTAAGGAAAAGTGCTAGTAAAATATTTCCAGGACTCTTCGTAAAGTTACGGACACGTTGGGTTTTAAATACCGGACTATCCATAAATTTTCTAGTAGTTTGGAGTGAGAAATGAACACGCGTCAAAATATTCCGATTACGTGACTTATTGTTAGAGACCTGAAGAATTCGCGGATTCATTTTGGGACAAGCTAAAATTCAAAACACGTGCGTTTATACAACTTAAGCCATTGGTCCACACGGCGTTTGACACTTCCTGGATAACGGTGCCCAATGGTCGCCTTCCACTGTGACAGCAGACAACCAATGTGCAGTTGATATCGGCGTATTTGTACATAAGACTGTGGAGTCTAGCCTGCAGGTCATTGAACTCGCGAATTTTTCAGGTCTCTACTTATTGTTATTCACCAACGACTTTGTGACTTGGTGGGGTATAAACGATATTTCCTGAAATTTGAGATGTGTAACACGATTATCAGTAATGTTAGAGTGTTTTTAATCGTTGCTAATTGTTACAGGTGCATGACGCTAATTTTTAATATTTGAAGGAATAGGTTTACGTGACACTGATATCTTAACTGCTGCATAAACGATGTTTTTTTTTGGTTACAGTGGCAATGAAAGCTTTGTGTGGACTCGGCATTGCTCGTTTCTGAAACCCGGAGATACGGGAAATACGGAGACGTTTCATACTATCTTGTATCTGCGGAGCTCAGTCCATTTATTTTTCGTCATTATGGATTGCGTTTCCATAGAGTAGCTACATTTCCTTAAAAAAAAAATCCGTAAATATACGGAAAATTTTAACTGTGTGCCGTATTTACTGCTCATTGGCAGGCAGTTGCAAGTTTTTACAGGGTAGGGCATCAAAACGTATTATAGCTCTATCGTGCGTTTGATGTGCAAATGGGTGACAAGATTTCACGCAAACACATCACGGTAGAAGTTTTCCAATGTTAGGGACCAAAATGAAGCGATGAATGGAACACTGCCACTTGCCTATCGATAATCAAGATAGAACAAATGAATATGAGCTGAAAAAGATAAATGTGAAATAATGTAAACTAATTAATAAATGTACACGAATTCCATTAAAAACGTCCCAAAGGATACAAATATTGAAAAAAACAAAAAATAAACATTAAAAAATTTATTTTAAGAAATTTTAGTGACACCGCTAATGAAAAGTAAGGGAAAAATATTTTCTTGTATTCATAAGTCTAAAAAAACGCATACTGATTTTTCCTAGTGGTGAAGACTTGCGTCTTCAAATAACACATTCCATGTTTGTTCCTGCTCGTTTATACGAGTTAGTTTCGGCTGTTTATGGACTTTGTTGGATTGTTAAGGGGGAAGGAGAAAG
>NQII01000961.1:523674-549876 GCA_002778355.1 Clitarchus hookeri | reverse complement strand
GGGGGGGGGATTATAATTTTAACGTTTTCATTTTTTTATAGGTAGAAATTAAACGCAATGTCTATGCGTTGAACTGCCGTGTTTTACATAGATATAAAATAATACATTATTTTGCAATTTAACGCCAGGCGTTGAAAAAAAATTTTTGAGAGTAGGGAGTAAATGTGTATGTTGGTAATCATTTCTACTAAGAAATAGTTCTCATGCAAAATATAATTACACTGAGTGCGCACGAATGGTGTGCGTTGTCCCTCTAGTGTAATTTTCTAGATTTAGTTAAGCTCTGTAGGACGAGTCGGAGGAATATCCTGGTAGTATAATTTCAGCAGGGCTGAAGTGTGAAATGACGGTGAGCGGACTGTACCTCGTGTTGGCGAGCTGCGATACAGCATGTCCCGCGGGCTCTTCGTCGACGCGCGTGGAGGCGGCAGGCTGCGGTGCTGATATCGGCGGGGGAGTAATAATAGCGGAGTGTGTAGGCTGGCAGGAAGTAAGCGAGACCACGGCCGCCGCAGATAACGGCCACGGAGATAGCCGAGGATGGCTCGCTCCCTCGCCGAGCTCCCATTGCTGCCAACGCGGCGGCGGCGGCAGGCCGACCACGCCCCAACCAAGTCTTGCTTCAAGCTGACATCATTATATTCCGTCGTCATTGGTGCACTTGCCTACCACCTCGTCCCACGTTCGCTTCCCGGCAGGATCACGCACACACGTGGGAAACGTGGCAGGCGTCGCTGTTGGCCGGTGGGTTTTCTCGGGATACTCCCGTCTACAACCAATACAGCTCTCAGTTGCCGCCGCTTCAGGTCTCGTTCCATGTCATCTCTCAGGGGCGACGGGCAACTTTAGATCCCACCTCATTACCCCGGCACTGGCGAACTCCAGTCCCTTATGCAATAATAGGGTCTAAACGGTATTCGTCATCTCTTCGCTTTCTTCGTCTTCTTCGCTTTCTTCGTCTTCGCCTTTGCCTTCGTCTCCTGCGCAGTTGTTTTCGTCTTCGCCGTTGTTTTCGCCTTCGCCGTTGTTTTCGCCTTCGCCGTTGTTTTCGCCTTCGCCGTTGTTTTCGCCTTCGCCGTTGTTTTCGCCTTCGCCGTTGTTTTCGCCTTCGCCGTTGTTTTCGCCTTCGCCGTTGTTTTCGCCTTCGCCGTTGTTTTCGCCTTCGCCGTTGTTTTCGCCTTCGCCGTTGTTTTCGCCTTCGCCGTTGTTTTCGCCTTCGCCGTTGTTTTCGCCTTCGCCGTTGTTTTCGCCTTCGCCGTTGTTTTCGCCTTCGCCGTTGTTTTCGCCTTCGCCGTTGTTTTCGCCTTCGCCGTTGTTTTCGTCTTCGTCGTCGTCATCGTCTGTTGTAGTCGTATCAGCTCAATGCTCGCATCTGTTATGGATGGTTCAGAGAAGTCAACTCAGGTAATGCTGACTGTAAACTTGAGAGAATGGGGAAATTGTGAATGCGTCGGGCATTAATTTATGTAAAGGTGTTTTTTTTATATAATTTTGTGTCGTAGAATACGTCTATTTTATTTTAAGAAAAATGTAAACAGCACAGGATATCTTAAAACAAATGAAAAAATACAGAGCCTTAAAAAAAAAACCTACATTACTGTTGTCTACTTGTCATTAAATATAACAAAACCTTAACCAAACCGTGGCTGACTGGTTTGGATAATGGCCGACTACAATGCGAAGCTAATTGTGTTCAAATCCCTAACAGAGCAATTTTTTTTAAAAATCATATTTTGAAGTAAAAAATTTACTCTTACGACGTAAAAACTGTTTAAGCCTGCAACTCTGGCTACTGTTAGCATATGTGAAAATAGATACATGCACAAGGTAGTTTCAAACACTCAGAAACAAAAGCAACCCATGAATAAATCAATTTTTTTGGTTAAACTCGTATACAAGTATTTATTGTATCTAATATCGGCCAGTTTGCAACAATTGTTTGTGTTTTAAAAGAACAAGAATAAGTAAAAATTTAATTTAAAAGGTGTTAATAATATATGCTACTAACCTCCTTTCGTTAACTTTTTGTACTGTACATTAGACCGATTGTTGCCCCCCTTCCCCAGCGCATAGGGTGCACCCACACGGCGAGTCTTGCCGCGGTGGGGAAGGTGAGTCACCACTATCTGCCCGCCGTTACATCGCCTGATGGGCGGGATGATTGATATAAACATTCCTCCAACCACCCTTCTGGAGAAGTCGGCGGCGGTGGGCTATTGAATGAACATTCGGGTAATTTCATTCCTCGCCGCAAGTCGACACGTAAATAAGTTTCTGGGATAGGGTCGATGACACTATAAATACCCCCGCAGCTGGAAAATTGGCAGTTTTTGTACTAGATATCTGGCTGAGGTGTGGTAATCGGGTAAAGACTGGTGCAGCGAAGAGCGGAGAGGACGGACAATGGCAGAGGGTGCGAGACGACGGCAGACGTGTGTGTGTGAGTGAGTGTGTGTTGTGTGGACGGACGAGAGGTGTGGTATGTGGTACCCGACGAGTAGAGGGCTACTGTGTATGAAGGTGCTCGGTTTGACTGAAGAGCAGCGGGCGTACTACCTTGACGATGAGGGGGGGGGGCTGCACTCAGCAAACTGCAGCCCCTACCCCAAAGACATCGACTGGAATCCATACTGGTGTTGGCCTTGGAGCTGCGATTCGGCGACCGATACCTGCGACACGCTCACCATGCCCAATCGAGTGCCGCACCCAGCGACCAGGGGAACCACTGCAGGAGCTGTGACAGGACATCGTGCAGCTCTCCCACCTGTCTCTGGAAGGGTGTCCCCGGAGAGGCGTGCGACGTCATCGCTATCAACCTTTTACGTGGATGCTCTTGCTGATGCGCGGATGTGCGCTGAACGGTACGCCTGGCATCGCCACACAGGTTGCAGGATGCCCTGGCCCGAGCATTGGAGGCGGGATCGGCGAAGCAGGGGCCGACGCCCCGGCATGCAGTGCAAACAGCTACCATGTGCCATGACGGTGATCGAGATCGCACCCTGGACGTCCTGAGGAAGTTGGGCGCCATTATGACAAACATCGCTGCCAGAGTCTGTGCTAGGGAGTCCCGGTTTTATACACACAAAAGTTGGGAATATCGGGAGTGTGGGGGCGAACAGGACATTTGAGAGTCGCGTGCTCGCAAAGGTACTGCAGGACCAGACATCCAGACGTGAGTACGACCGAGAGCTTATTGAGCAAGTTGGAAACAGCGATGGGGGAACATTCTGAAATCCGTAGAGGTAGCGATATCTGTTCCTCGTCGACAGACGCGCCGAGAATATTGGAACAGTAGAAAGGAGGGAAACTTACGAGCCCGGTGTCCTGGGATGCCACCCGAGACTAGTCATCGAGGAACGAGCCAAAGGACAGCTTCACCAGCAATTAGATCTGGTAAACACAGCAATGCCTATCGAATGAATAGCTCTATCAAATATACTGGCAACACAATATCTTAGGAGACGAATAAAATTCGCTATATGGTGGTAAGAAGAACAAGGATACTGAAGTCAGACCTCCTAAGAATAAGTTAACAGACGAAGTTACACACACACAAAAATACAAACACGCGCGCACACACACACACACACACGTCTTCAGCAGGACAGCCAAGGGATAGGAGACGAACGTATCCCAGTGTCTACTGGCATCAAGGGCTGTAAAAAAATTAGGAAATTTAAATTTTAGTTTTTATATCAAGACCTTAATCCCGAACGAATCTGGCAACGCCCAGGCGCATGTAACAATGTGTTAACATCTCAGTAGAACGTAAGCTGAAGTAAGCCGCACATGTCCCTATTATGCTACCCCTTTAAATAATCGGCCTACGTATTTCAACCGGCTCGGAAAAGGCCGCCGAAACAGCTGTTCTGAACACGGGTATCGGAGTAATATATTTCACCTTTCACCATTCCACTCTCCCGTAACATGCTCATAATAAAAATAATATCCCGGGGAATGGAAGGGTTTCATCCCTTACACGCTGTCTTCGACTCGTGCACTTTAAGTGACCTTCCCATCGCTGTTCCCTTATCGACCTTCCTAGGCCGGCACCCATTATTCGTCGGCTCGCCGCAGCCATTAAATCATCCTTCGCCGCGTCTTTAAGGTGGCCGCCTGGTTGAGGGAATCTTGCACGTCTGAGGCCTAAAATCGTGGAAACGCTAAGGGCGACCGAGACATGCGCATCGACTCTCTCATCGCCTCTACGCGCAAAGCACTGAACTGGCGTGCAGTCTTGCCGTCGATAACGCGCCTCTGTGAGACTTCCAGCGGAGACCCTGCCATTTTATGACGTAATAACAAAAATTAAGGTTTCATGCACGTCCCTATTCCTTTTTCAATGTTTTCTACCGGAATGTTCATACCTAAAAACGACCGCGAAAACACCATTTAGAGCCATTTTCACTATCACAAAAACATGCTTTAGACAGAAATGGAGGAACTGAAAAACGTATACAGACGCGTAACTGTTTTTAAAGGCTATTAGTAAGCAGACCTCACTCAGACACGTTGGATGGTGTTTTAATAAAACGTTTTCTGCTCTGGAGTTCTGCAGCACACCGTTCGGCGACCTACCCAGGCAGCCACCTTAAACTTCGACAAAGTGACATCGCTCACGGGAAGCCCGATGACGTCACAAGATTTTATCGCTTCGCCCTCGCTCCCTTATCAAAATTTCCATTTATTCCAAGAATCGCTTTTTCCTTCAAGACGCCGGCCTAGCTGGACCTACTTTGCGAGTTTGGGGTACAGAACCTAGGGAAAGATACGGACTATAATGACATGCGCGTCGTATGTCCCATCGCTAGAGTTGAGTTGAGAGATTTGGGCGGCTCTTAACAACGAGGTCTTGAGAGTCGATGGGGGTGAAATAAGGCGAGAATGGAGCGAAGCCGGGAAGCAAGGGCGAGGTAAACGGGAGATCCCCGAGAAAACCCGCCGATTAGCGGCATCGTTCGGCACGATGCCCACTTGCGAAAATCCGGGTGTGACCCGGCCGGACATTGAACCCGATTCGCCTTGGTGGGAGGCTAACTGCTCAGCCACCGCGGCCCCTCATCGTCTAGAGGTACGTGTATTTCGCAAAGTCTTTCGGTGGGATAGGCTGAGACTTAAGAGCACGACTATTAAAGGGAATCCGTGGTAAATTTCTTAAACGTCTCAATATCACGCCTTGCTATAAGGAAGCAGTGAGACGGGCCCCCTCAAGGCTGCGTTACGAATTCCTGCGTAACTGAATTTCTCACAAATTAGATCTGTAGGAGTGGGATGATATAACACACGATGAAAGTCAGTGGATCGAACTACAGATACCACTTTGTACATCTGTTCTCAGGAAAGCCCTAAGAATGCTGTTTTTAATTATTTTCACAAATGTTTTTCTCTTTGAATATGGGCAACAGGATAAAAATCCTATTCCAGGCCATTTGTTTGCTGAGATATGCGTATACGCGCAAACGCCGATTGTACAGGCGATATTTTACTGAAGAATCCCCTTAAACTAATTTTCTCATCGGGACATTCAGAAATAATTACAATACTTGACGGGATACACTCGCTTATTACAAAGTCGTCGCAAACTTCTACATGCAGCAGTCGGTTTATTTACGTAAAGATGTAATAAATTAATTAATGTAGGCCTATAAATTTATTACACGTTTTGCGTTATTCGTAGTTACAGTTAACATTAATTTATATATAAAAATAATTTGTATATATATATATATATATATATTTGCATATAAAACATTTTGTCTGCAAGTCAGTCAGGCGAGTTTGGAGAACAGATGTGGCTCGAGGGCCGCTAATTGAAAATACCTGGCCCACGGCGATTCTTTTACGATCGGACCATACTTGTTTCCACACGCCCTGGACATCTGTTTAGCCAGTCATACACAGGAAGAAATAACGTGACCGCATCGCGTGTAACCGTTGTAACATTGCAGATTTCCAGGCGTTATATTTACCGTTAATCACAGATATTATAATTAAATATGATTACAGAGTATTTGCTTATGTTGCCAGGTCATTTAATATAATTTCCAAATTCAGCTTTATTACAGGAGTTAAACAAAACACAGTTTTAATCTTTGGTTATAGAGTCGTTGTGTCAGTATTGAAATGTTTAAAAGAATGACGCGTTTAGGTAGAGCCAAGCTCTTATTTAATAAACCACGCAAAATGTATACCGCTTTGAGAAACTGTTAAATACTATGGCCGCACATGAACGCAAGAAAGATGACTAAATAAAATATATTGAGTGGACTAACATCCCAAATGTGCAAGTTTCAATTTTTTTTTTTTAATAATATACCACGGAGAATACTGTGTGTATTTAATCGGGGAGTACAATAAAGGTGTGCTTCCTCCACCCCCCCCCCCNCTCTGAAATGAGAGAGTAGTAATAACGAATATTCCATTAGCTGAGCCACCGCACGTTTTCCCACGGAATTAACCCTCCGGGCGCTACACGCACACGCGAGAAGGGCGCGGTCGCCGAGGCGAGTACGCAAGCAGCCTCCGTGCGAAAAAACAACCCTCGCAAGCAGGCGCGAACACACACAGGAGCACGCCCTCTGAAAGGCAGGATTATCGCGAGCATGATACAGTAACTGGCAATGGACAACGCGTGCCCAGACAGCTCGCTGGGGCTGCAGGCGACCCGCGCGGAGGGCGGTGGCCTGGCGGGTCGATAATTTCATCCAAACAACGCCTCCCCTCTTGTATCAACCACCCCCCACCACCCACCCGACAGACCAGACATCCCAACAAAGCGTGGGGGATGACCCGGCCGCAAAAAGATCCTCTCGGCGAGGTGCGAAAACTTCAACGCAGCTGCTGTCTGGTCGCTGACATTTGCACTCTCTCATTCTATTTTTTTTAATTACATTGAGAAATTTTTATAGCCATAGTGACGTAATAGATTGTCGTATGGACTTCGACTTACCGGGAGTGCAACACAGACCCCCACATTTCCTTCATCCGTTGTCGTTCTCTTCCTGCCACACCGTCCTTTCTTCACATCACACACAGTTTAAACCCTCTGAAGCTTATCACGTAACTGTTCGTTGTTACGCGTGTCGGTAGCGCAGTATCGAATTCTGCCCTCCATCGTCTTTGCACCTCTATCATGTTCTCAGATGTTCATTAACACTAAAATCCACTTACGTTGCTCGTAAGAAAACTTTGTCACCTCCGCCATTTTCTCTACGATGTAGTGCTGCCGGTCGTGGCTGCAAACTGAACTAGCAACATTAGAAAGGCTACACGCGCTCGCACACACCTATCGTTGCCCTAATAGTGTCAAATACATACAGTCCCATCACATTGACTTGAGTAGTTTCTGTATTAATCCCTTTCAAGGAGTGTGAACATTAATTTGGGACACCCGGTATTATTAATTTGGGACACCCGATATTTGCTCTAAGATAAGTGAAAAATCTCAGTCGTTCTGTGTACAAGATTATACACTATAGCACATTTACAAACGCATGATGCTAAACGGTGCTTTTATTTTTACGAATTTCACTTAACCGTGAGATAATCCACATGCTAAACAATTTCTAGCATATCTTCCTCGCAAGAAACGGTGGGATGGAGCGAGGACACTACATCATCCGACAGAGGATTTTGGCCACGTGCATTTTACATCCCGGCGGTTGAAAAAGTATTACTCAAGGTGTAGTATTAATCAACGTATGTTGATGAAGGAGCATTGCTATTGCTTTACACACACTCAGTTAAAAGATAAATTACTGCAAAGAAATTCCGGAGCAGCTACGTTCACTTGGATGCAAAAGAAAACAAAAAAATCCTTACTTCATACCTCCCCTACCGAGCGAGGTGGCGCAGCGGTAAACCTCTGAACTCGCGTTCGGGAGGATTCAGGTTCGAATCCCGGTCCAGCCATCTTGATTTCGGTGATCCACGATTTCCCGATATCACTCCAGGCGAATGCTGCAATGGTTCTTTATTACAGATCACGGCCGATTGCCGTCCACCATTCCTGCTTCTATGAGCAACTTCTTCCGTCTCAATTGAGCTCGCCGTAGACGAGGCTTTAAGTCCCACCTGCCTTATATCCTTTCTCCGCCCCATGTGATTCTAATGTACCCACTCTGGTTACGTCCAGTTTCGACACGATGCAACAACCCTACCCATTCGGGGCTGCAATATTTTCTGTTGGGGCCGCGGCGGTGTAGTGGTTTAGACTGATCGCCTCCCACATAAGAGGGAAAGGGTTCAATTCCCGGCCGGGTTCACTCCCGGATTTTCGCACGTGGTAATCGCGCTGGACGATGCCGCTGGTCGGTGGGTTTTCTCGGGGATCTCCCATTTCCCCCACCCCCCTCATTCTGGCACTGCTCCACTCTCACCTCGCGTCACCCTCATCGACTCTCAAGACCTCGCTGTTAAGAGCCGCCCAAATCTCTTCGCTGACTACACATGGCACTGGGAATCTGGTAGATGCTTGATCTGCGCCACAACCTATTGAATCTCAATTATAAGCCTTGATGGGTGATGGGCTCAGGATTGAAGGGGGGTAGGGGGGGAGAAATAACGCACACACGGGCACCGGTGGATGCTCTCGTAGGTGCTCATTTTTTACCATCCAAACTTGGAGTAGGTAGAGTTTAAGGTTGAAGCTAGGGGGGATGTGAAGGGTAAATAACGGCCATCGCTGCGAGCGGGGAGGGAGTCACATTGCAGGCGTGCCGGGATCACACGCATACCGAACGAGCCCCGGGATCGTCACGGTCCCCTGCACACACAAAATGGCCGTCCTAGGGGGCTCGAGAAGGGTTGACAAGTCACCGGGAGGGTGGGATTCAAGTTACCGTCAGCCCCGCTTCGCTTACGCCCCGGCGGAGCACTCTGGGATCCCCTCGCCGCTCCAGCAAGATTGATCACCGATTACGACGACATGCGTGCACGACTGGGTGCAGCACNTGCCTCCAACATGTTTTAGGGTTGGGTGGTGAGACGTTGGTCCACATAATCACTCGACCGTTACCAAAATTATATTTATAGCAATTAAAACAGTATCACCTGACGTTACAGGCAGAAGCGATCAAACGCTAATTAAAAAGACCAAACTAGTATTATTTATGAAGATATGATTTTTTAATGCTGGCCGACTTACGTTATTTCCTTCCTAACGCCACGTATAGAAATCACGGCCACATGTGTCACTGCAGTTTACTAGCGGTCAGGTTCCTGGATATTTCACACATTTGGTGGTGACTGACAGTTGATATGCCGGAATTTTCAAACTGGGAAATTGCCTTTTAAAACTCCACCGACAGCTATTCACGGAACTATCAAAATTTTCTTACTAATGCAGAGCTGAGAAATGGAAAATAAAATTGAAGCTTGAAACAATAATCGGGGCAAAGCTTAAACAACACACAAACGACAGAGGCTCTACGCAATACTTGTTTCCTTTCTTTTTGACCGGGCTGTGTAATGTAATGCCAATCAATGGTTGTCACGATGTGCACGAAACGATGCAAACCGAGCAGGAAAATAATCCTACGCACGGCTTCAAAAAGTGATCAAAATCAGACAGTGAATACCAAATAAAATTTTTTCTTGCGTTCAATACTTCAAGATACAGGCAACAGCAGCAGCGCTTCGCAATTTCAGAATCATCAAAATTACTTGCAACAAGTTTTACAATTCATTAATACTTGATGTGCTATAAAATTCTACACAGTGTCCTATATTTCGCTACGTAAAATAACTAAGTAGATACGGCAATTTAAATGTATATTAACGGCCTTGCCTATCAAGCCGGCAGCTGCGAACTTTAAATGGGGAACTAGTGTTAAACGAAATACCTTCTCATTGCGTCAATTCTGAAGATACCTATTTCAAACAAATAACTTTTTGAGGCTACTTTCTGAGAAAATATTACTACATAAAATTTATTTTGGAAAAAAATTATTTATTAGTTTTTTTTTTTATATGCACATTTCAACAAAACATTTGGGGATATGTCTTAACATAGCAACATTCGTTAAAAAATTTCACGGAAAATCATTTTTGTTTGAAATAGATATCTTCAAAATTGACGCAATGAGAAGGAATTTCTTTTAACATTGATTCCCCATTTGAAGTTCGCGACTGCCGGCTTGGTAGGCAGGGGCCGTTAACATGCTACTTAAAGCAATCGGCTTCAATAGCTAGACCTGTTGTTAAACTAGCACAAAAGAAAAAGCATACGTCCAAAGATGACACCAAAAGCGGTGACAATTCCTGCACTTTCAAAACGCAACTCTTGCCAAGAGCTACTTTAAGACGTCTAAAAAATAATAAAAGAAAATGTTTTTGCTAATTAAAAAAATATGCTTAAAAACAAAAACATTGCCTATTTTTAATTTGTGGCTTCCCCTGATTTTTTGTAAAATAATTAATTTAAAGGCATGCTTTGCAAAAGTTAAGACAAGACTTTTCAGTTACCCTTTTTAAATTTTTGCAAATATTTCGGTTTATTATATTTGTATATTACAAAAAAAAAAAAAAAAAAAGTACAATTTTGAATTTGGCATGTCATTTGGCAAAATACATGGGATCTAAAGAAATTTTATCTGAAGAAAAATTAGTTACACATAATGTCTAAAAGTTGAACAATATGTGAAACAACTGTAAAATTACCGATTGTTTTCGTGGTCAACGCTTTTACTCATATTTAATGTCCACGCACTTAAATTGATTTCAGTAACATAAAGTAGAGCATTCGACATCATCTGCCCTTTGCGTTTTATTGACATGCTTATAATCTCGACGATAATCCGACACTGCCGGATAACTTTATCACAACCTTTAAAATCCCCCCCCCCCTTATTTAGCCGTTCACTACTGTATATTGTAGCTCTAAATTATTCCACGTGTAGGCATTGTCTTAGACTACCTTATCCTCAGATAAAATATTTTTGCCCTGCATAGTTTTTGCAAAATTACACGTCTAAGTCAAAATTTTACTGTTTTATTGTGATTTGCAAATAAAATAAACCAAACTATTTGCCGAAAATTAAAAAAAGGTATCTGAAAGATCTTGTCTCAGATCATTTTAAGGTATGTTTAGCAAAAATTATTTTCTAAAAATGTTCTTGAGCAATTTTATAAACGCCTTGGAGTAGCTCTTGGCATCTTCTTTCAGTGTGAATTATCTTATTTCTGTACGTGAGATGGTTTTCATTTTTCGTACATCACAAAAACAGTAAAATTTTGACTTTGACGTGTAATTTTGCAAAAACCATGCAGTTTAAAAATATTTTATCTGAGGGTAAGGTAGTCACATGCAATGCCTACAAGTTGAACAATAATGGCTCAAATATAAAATAACACATTTTCCTGTGGCCAATGCCCTTAACCACAGAAATAATACACAAGACAGCAATATCTTGAAGATCTGTGACCACTACTGGCAGTGATCGCCTTAAATATAATGCGAGTTTATGGCCACACCTAAGTTGGGCTACACTAATATTTCTACTTATTTACAATATTCTGTTTTCGTGAATCCTGTTTAAAAGGAAACTGTAACATCCTATACCCCTCGGATCTCAGGGGCGCGGGATCTGGCGTTTTCCCGTATAACCCGAGATAATTGAGACGTCGGAACTCGGAAACCTGGAAACCCGGTTTACACGGTCCGACGAGCAGTCTTCTAGAATATCGCGGCCGAGGCACGGGGAACCCGAAACCCTTCACAGGCCGGAGGGGAACAACGTTCGGGTTAACAATCTACACGACGGACAGTTACACGGGGAGTTCTCGCCGTGCGGTATATTTTTTGGATGTAGCATTTCGCGGTTTCTTCACACTTTTTGAATCAAACCTCTGAAAAATCACGCCGTATATAACGTGTTTTGTTGTTTCTTAATTATGTTATGTATCACAAGCGTTTTATACTCGTGTGAAAATTAAAGTGACTCACTTATGGGTAATTATAAACTTTATTTATATTTTATCTATAAATTACAATAATACATTTATAATTAATATGGATTAAAACGGTGAGAAAATATGTATGTTGGTAACGCCTAGTAAGAAATAGTTCTTAAGCAAAATATTATTTCACTGTGTGACTCGGATAAGCTTTGCTTGCATGAGGCGGAGGAATATCCTGTAAGTAGAACTTAAGCAGGGCTTTAGAAAAGTTGGAAGTAACCGTGAATGGACTATAAACACCTTTTGTTTCGTTATAGTACTGCAAATGTCGGAGTTTGATGACGTCGCAGGGGTGAAAATCACAAAATTAGAGTACGAACCTACGTTTGTGCGGTCAACGTCGGAAATGCCGTGCGCTATTTACCACGAGTACGATTATCTGTGGAGAGCTGAAGATAAACACTGTACGTAATTCACCAAGAAATAAACATAATACACTCTAATATTATGTACAACACATTGAATTACTAGCAAGTTATTTTTATATAGTTACAGCAATCTTCGTAGGTTATTGCTTGGTGCTAGCCGCGGCAGCACGAGTTTATTTTTACTCTCAACAGATGTCACGTAGGTATTTACTTTTCTGGCCAGTGTCGGTGTATTTGCACTGACAAAAAAAAAAGTGTGAAGTTGCTCTTGGTTATCTGTCTGTACTCCTGCGGTAGATGAAGAATGCTGATCACATACTTTTGCTATGGAGGATGAACAGAAGGTTTTTAATGCAACTATCCAAGACGCTTTTATGTTAATACTCTTTTCCTAGAATACGCCCGTCCATTATGTTCTCTTTGAATCTGGAAAACGTATTAAATTGGACAAACGTGGAGAAAAGGGAGAGGAGGGAAGCGGAGGAAAAACAGAACTATTTTTATATAATATGGTTGTTAGCAGTGAAACCGATCATGTAAACAAGCGCGCCCTACTTTCCGTAAACATTGGCTTATTTTACGCAACTACTTTTTGGTTTTATATTTATAGCCTTAGTAGTAATAGTAGTAAACTTTATGAGGAAGTTCGAAAAGATGACGAAAGTCGGAATAAGTAGAATGCAAATGCGCACATCCGCCGAACATTATGTTAATGTGTAGAAGTGATTGCATTTCGAATTTGTGCACTGAAGTAAAAAAAAAAAAAAAAAAAAAAATGGTGCGCAGGAATTGAGGTCTAGCAAACAAGCAAATGTCTCACAGTTACGATCTTAGTCTCGACTCGTGGAAACAAATGTGCGTACCAAGAAACGTAATATTCTTTCATATGGATATTAGAATACATTAATTTCCCCATCCATGCATTAAAGATGAAACATGACAGCTTCGAGTTAGGTCTATGTTATCTAGGGTGTTAGAAACACTACGAATCCAACAGTAGTGACGTCAAATTGGTTAATGCCTGGTCTAGGGGAATTACAATTTTCAAACAAGACTAATTCGATTTAGAAAGCTGATACTATACAAGCACAAGGATGCGGGTTATAGTCCATTCACGGTTACTTCCAACTTTTCTGTAGCCCTGCCAAAGTTCTACTTTCTCCAGCATATTCCTCCGCCTCCTGCAATCAAAGCTTAGCCAAGTCTAGAAATTTACACCAAATAGACTACACAACACATTTGAGCGCACTCAGTGTAATAACATTTTGCATGGTAACTATTTGTTTCCAGGCATTATCAAAACAAACGTTATCTTACTGTTTTAATTCATGTTATTTATAAATGAAATATAATTTATAGTTACAATATAATGTTACGTGTCGTTGGTCTGCGCCGCTGACCTTGGCCCACCCCGCGCGAGCGGGCGGAAGAAGACAGAGTAGTGATATGATAGAGGGGCGGAAAGTCAATGGAATGTTTTGAATGACATATAATAATTCTATAATCCTACCAGCGTTTTGAGTTATGAAGGCACTCTGCCGCGATAACCCTTTGGAGGCTCGCCTCTCCTGACTTTCGGCGGATAGGATTTCTGCGTTTATCTGAATAATGCCCTGGATTACTGACCTCGTTTCTCTCAGCGTGACTCGGGGTGCGTCGAACCTTCCAGATAGGTCTGGGCGACTGATACAAAAGCGCATCGGGCCCCAAAGCCGAGAGTTTGAGCGCGTGAGTTGTTGAATGGATGAGTTTCAGCAAGAGACGACTAGCGAGAAGAGAAGCACGAGAGATAAGTGACAAGCGGGAGGAAAATCTGCGACTGCGAACATCAGGGCAGGGAAGAGTGCGACTGGCAGGCTGTAATACTGCACTGGATGCACGAGTGAAAGACATTACAAATGATAGCAACAGATGGACTGAACGTGTGCTAATGACGAGTACGAGTTAATTGACAATATCCAGAGACACAAAGGAGGACGTTAATTAGAGTTGAAATACGCATTAAATATTGCGGTCACTGTAAAAATAATAGCTGTGTGAATAAATTAGAAATCAAATTTAGTTATTTCATGTTTATTATGACCTCCATCCCTCACGAACTCAGATACGCCCTTCAGGTGTTTATGTAACAATAGGTATAAGTTTTAATTAACCAAAAAATAACACATTTTTACGTTAACAGAAGTATAAAGCACTGGTGATACACGACACATTTAGGAAATAACCAAACACGTCATATATAGCGTAATTTTTCAAAGACTTGATTTAAAAAGTCTGAATAAACCGCGAATAGACTACAGTAGCAATAACATATTATTAAACTAACAGCATGAAAAGAGTAACTGCAAGTAACGTGCGGCTGCTGCAAGGTAGCAAAGGGCGTTTCCGAAGTGCCCGCTGTTTGAAGGGAGTTGTTTTTCAGTCTGCAAACGAATCAGCTGCCGAAGAGCAAAAGGGGGGAAGAATCGTACATTTCCCACGAGTCGGAGTCCCCCTCCTCCCTCCGCCCAACGTTGTTGGGAGGCAACCAGTGGATCTTTTTTATTCCTTTTCCTTACTTTGTGTTAAAGAGTTGGAAGTCATTGTCGCTGTGCCCCCGGGGACAAAAAGCGAGCGCGGGGACCTTGGGCGGGGAACACTGGCCGGGACNGGGGGCATATTTCGTCCGTAGCCAGAGAGAGAGAGTCGGGCCACTGCAGAGGTACCGCATGAAGACATCGCCATGTCTTCATCGATCCGGTCGCAACGCATACTGGCCGTGATGAAAATACGAGTCACGTCCATACCTGCGTCACGTTCACGTTATTTTTATTTGAATGCTTATGGAGAATCTTGCCCCCGCCGTATTGGAGTATTGGTTCCTATAGTGTGTGCATTTTAAAAATGAAAATTTCGAAAGTACCCTTATACCCACGTTTAGGTACTTTTCTGAAGCACCAGCTGAAGTTCTACTTCCTGGATATTCCTCCGCTTAATGCTAACGAAGCTTAACCGTGTCCGTGTCTGGGAAATTACGCCAAAGAGACATCGCAACGCATTCGTGCAATACTATTTTGCATAAGCGCTATTCCGTACAAGACATTACCAACACACTAATTTTCTTGCTGTTTTTCCTAATATTAATTATAAATTACATATAATTTATGTTAAAACTGGAATAAAATCTCTGTGATACTACATGAAATATTTAAGAAACAACCAAATACGTAATGCATGGGGTGATTTTTCATAGGTTCGATTTAAAAAAAAAGTGTGAAGAACCCGCGAATAGACTGCTACCTTACACGGCAGTACATACATAACTACTGAACCAAGAGCGCGTATGTATGTCAATACAAAGTATTTTGAATAACATGCTGTGGTTTTAATTTCGACATCTACGGGCAAACAAAAACAATAAATCCTAGTAACAAGATGCTTGGAAAGGTCATCTAGTATTATTAAATTTAAGTTTAAGTCAGGCAAAAACAACTCAGGGAGTCCGCATCTATACGTAGCTCTGTGAACAGTAAGTTGCATATCACGAAGGCGAACAAAACTGCCGAGCCATGCGGAGGGCGCCTGCACATTGGGCACCCATAAATGGGGGGGGATTAGCGATTAAGTAGTAAATGTTGGCAGAAGAGATTGCATTTTATTACCATGGTGGTCTATGTGCAGGCGGTCGCCGCATGACGCGCCGGTTCCGTTCGCCTTCGTGTTATGCAACTTGTCGTGCACGCAGGTACGTGAAGTTGCGGAGACTCCCGGCGCTGTTTAATTGACTGCAATTAAAATTTTAAAAAAAATATCAGATGACCTTTTTGAAGATTTTTTTTTAGTAGGATTTGGTGTTTATATTAGTCATTGGATGCTGTGGTTAGTATTTCGACACGTTATTTAAAAACATCCTGTATTTTGGCCGAATTAAAATTGTGACGTAATAATGAGTTCGAAGTTCCCTTGTCTTATCTGTACTGCAGAGTAAGGTCAATAGCTAGTTGGGTATACGGTACTTTCGGAATTTCCTGTTTTAAAAATATAAACAAACTAGAAAAAAACATGAATTCAAAATTGCGAAGGAAGGTTCTTTTAAGGAGGAGAAGAAATCATCACTGTTTGAGTAACAAGATGTATTCAGCAAACATTAATGAAATTTTTTCGTTGAAAAGGCATAGTACGTAATTCATATCATTGAATAACTCTAATATTAATTGACTACCTCTGTTTACCTAATGTAATATACTGCAATTACTCATTTCCTTCTGAGAATAACCAAAGAAAATATAATAGTACAATAACTTAAACGATAATTGTCTTTAAAATATAATAAAATAACTTTCTATGTCCTGAATTTACTATTACAAAAATAAATCTCAAACATAAATAATGGCAAAAAATATACCTATCGAAGACTGCGCAACTCTTTCCCCTTAAGGGGACTAATAAAAAAAATTAACGCCTCAAGGCCACGTCTGTTCATAACGAAGCACTCCGACGGGCAGTGCCAAGGCTGCGATACGAATTCCAGGCAAGTTGAATTTTTCGCAAATTATATCTGTAACAGTAGGATATTATTGTACATGATGTGAGCCGAACTACAGATGCAACTTTGTACTTTTCTCCTATTCCTTAAGGAAATTACGCAAGAAAACCCTAAAATGTTATTTTTAACCATTTTCAACATTTTTTTTCCTTAGAGTATATTAAATACGATAAAAGTAAAAAATGGTGACTACATATACACATTCATACACACACGTATAAGTAGATATCTTTTCTGGAGAAAATTGTATTCCCAGAACACTTACTGCGGTGGTGTAGTGGGCTACACTAAAGTGGTAAAACACTGGATTATATTTAGGTCAGCTGTCAAGCCCAACTACCGGCGCGGCTATGACTCCTGTTCTAGCGGGAGTAGGCAAACAAGCTGTTAGATTTGTAAATAAAAATTAAATGCAAAACGATGCGAAATATCATCAAGCAAATATTATGCACTTATCTGGAGGGGATTTTCTGCTATCTGCCTATCCAGCCGTACCGCACAACAGTGAAATAAATGAAAGTTCTTCCAAGTAATGTGAAGAGCTTTACACAAAAAAAAAACACTGTTTATCAATTAATAATAATGTCCTTTTCACCATTCTACGCTAGAGAAAAGTTCCTCTGCCATTGGTTTAGTGTTCTGCCTTGAGTAGACATAGTCTGGTATTAAGGAAATACGTCATTACTTTCTTACTTACGCTGTCTGGAGCAGACAAGTTAACTTAAACTCGAACACCTGTGAAAAAGACACTCGCGGTAGACTATAGCAAGCTCAGCATGAATATGCCATGTGCTGCCAACAGCTGGTGAAGTGTGAACGCTCACAAATCCTGCTTTGCGAAAATAAAAGGCAAATACGTTTCGTTAGAATAGACGTCTGTAAAACTAAATAAAATTATATCCGAAGCACAGGAAAGCAGATGACACAAACGGTGATAATTGAGGGAAAAGAACATTCGAAGGAAACAAAAACGGTAGAATAACGAGGGGCAAACACAAGACTGAAAACGAGGTAGAAAACGACACACGTGAAGGTAGAGAAGGTAGACGCATAACAAAACCACAAATGGAAAACTAGAAGAATGGCGGAAGCAGACAATGGATTCGCCGAACTAAAAGCACAATTTTGCAAAGCCTTTTTTAAAAAGTGGGAAAAAGGAAAAGGAAGTTTTCTAGTACGACCAGATGGAGCATGAAACTCCTAAGGTGTGGCACAACTAATCTCTGAAGGGAATATTGGGATATTGTGAAAATAGAGGAGGAATTAAAACCTTAGTAAAAAGTAACGATCTTCAAATAGTGCAATTGCTTTTTGTTCTGGAAATGTATCGCAACGTATTATTAGCGAACATACTGCACCACTCTTGAAATGAGTGTGCAATACACGTTGAAATGTAAAATCCCGCGACAAGCAGCAAACTCACAACTCCGATTAATTTAAAGTAGAAATGTAATATGTATGAACTAAAAACATAAAATTACACGTGAAGAGAAACTATTGGTGGAAGAGCTTAGTCAATGAGTACGGCCAAAATAATCAAGCATGATTGAACACACATTTGTGGCAACCAATAGTGTGAATACGTGAAACGGTTCAAGTATACTAAAATATTCAATTATAAAAAAACGATGTTACATTAAGTAAAGATCCCAATCGGATCACAACTACGGGTATCCAGCAATTCATGATAAGAAAATAACGAAAAGCAGTTATGAGCATACGGAGGGATTTAAAANGGGGGGGGGGGGGGGGGGGGGGGGGAGCAAAGAATGAAAACGAAATTACAAATGACACACACATTAATTACCGTTGGACAATAAATGCTCTTAGATTTCATTCTTATTACTAATAATTAGTAATATGCTTACGTGAAGTAACGAAAATCACTTTTAATATACCATTTTCGTATGTGTACATTTTAAATTCAATATATTTTTTGACGCAAATGCTGAAAAAAGTCACATTTTGAGGTTATTAACTTTTGTTAAAGTAATAGAAGTTGTTTTTTTTTTTTTTTTGCGATTACGATTTTAATGATTTTGAAGAATTTTTCTTTTGCAGTTTTTAAATGTTCATCCAAAGCGAACAAAAAATATATCTTGCACACACGCGCACGCGCACACACGCACACACGCACACAAAAGGGAGCTACATCTCAAAAGGGTCGGTTATTTTACCATTGTTACATGACAAATGTTTAAAGATATTTCAAAATACTTCTCACACATCACAGTAAAGTAAATAAATAATGGTTGCTCACAAATCCTAACCAAAGGCTCTTCTGATCGAAAGGATGTTCCTGTAAATGAGAATGAAAGTTTGAAAAGTGCCACGTAAATAAAATAGATGGGCAAGTGAAAAATAAGTCTTGCCCACAAAACCAGACCATAAATTGCTGATCTAAAGCAATACGTCCGCTTTTATTGAAAATAAGGATCAAAACATAGTTTAGAATTTCCCACAAATCACCGTTCATAAGAACACTGACTAGGTTAACGATCAAAATACCAAACGAAATAATATTATACAACCACACTTATTTACACAAGATATCACGTCACAATAACTATATATAGAAGAAACTAGAACTATAAATCAATAAATTTAGAATAGTAATGCAACCTTAACTACTTCGGACAACAGAACCACAAAATTTATTCGGTTACAGTGTCATGAATATAAATGAATACATTAATAATACCGTGAAGATGCAATTTTTATTCCGAAGAACGGGACAGCATCGAGTTGGTCCTGGCGCAGAGTACTTACCAATACAGAGGCGAAATCATAGACTAAAGATGAAGTAGACCGATTATTCTTCTTCTGCGCGTGTACCAAACATTTACCTACCCCCAAAGCAACACAACTGTCAGTCACATTGTCAACAATGATGTACGTGTTTGCTTACATCTTAATTTTTAAATGACAAGCACTTTTATACTAATAAAATATTTTTACCCATTTCAATTTAATCAAACTGCTTAGAGGAAGTATAAAAACATCACAAATCACTTGTTTACTAAACCGTATTCTAACCTCAAATTCAACCCACGCCGGTTTTTGCTAATCCTGTTGGCATAAAAGCAGCTCTGTGTTGGGATACGGAGATTGGTTGCGCGCAGCGAGCGAGATCGGTCTAACAGCTACCTCGTATTTGGTCTATCGGTGAAACAACAGCTTATACAGCAAACTCCAGCCGCACACGCCAGCAAAATGGCGCCACTGGCCGACATAACGTTGGAACTCCATTCGCCAATCCGGCCAGTAACCTACTCGCCAGTCGGCAGCCCAGTCAATGAGGAATCGTTCGCAGCACGCAGCAGCCAATCAGACACAGGGACCGTTCAGAGAGCCTCACGCGGCCAATGTGAGAATGGGTACGCCGACATCGAAGATACAGCGACGCCATTTCGTCTCTGTGTCCTTATCTACTCTGTCGTCCTGGCTTCGTCAGGGACTGTGGACCTCTTGTCTTTGGCTCTCGGCTTCCTCCTCTCCCCATCCCATAACAGCGATGCGCACGCGCTGATCACCTCTGGAACGACATTGGGGGGATTTTCAACGCTCGTATCTTTCCTGTGGAAAGCCGGTCGGTTAGGTTTCCACGAGCGTCTGCTTTACCAGAACCTCCACCTACTGTTATACTCTATTCGCGGTATCTTCAAACTTTTTGAATAGAACCTTTGAAGAAGTACCCCGTGTATGACGCGCTTGGTTGTTAGCTAAATACGCAATGTATTATAAGCGTATTTTAGGTTAAATTGAGCTTTAACGTATATTTTGTCTGTANGGTTGTTAGCTAAATACGCAATGTATTATAAGCGTATTTTAGGTTAAATTGAGCTTTAACGTATATTTTGTCTGTAATTTATAATATTTCATTTATGATTAATATGAATAAAAACAGAGGGAAAATATGTGTTTGCAATGCCTAGTAAGAAATAGTTCTCATGCGAAATATTATTAAACTGAGTGCGCACAGATGCGGTGTGTTGTNGGTTGTTAGCTAAATACGCAATGTATTATAAGCGTATTTTAGGTTAAATTGAGCTTTAACGTATATTTTGTCTGTATTTTATAATATTTCATTTATGATTAATACGAATAAAAACAGAGGGGAAATATGTGTTTTGCAATGCCTAGTAAGAAATAGTTCTCATGCGAAATATTATTAAACTGAGTGCGCACAGATGCGGTGTGTTGTCCCTTTGGCGTAAATTTTCTAAACTTGGTAAAGCTTTGTTTGCACGAGGCGGAGGAATAACCTGAAAGTAGAACTTTAGCACGGCTTCATAAAAGGGGGAAGCAACCGTGAATGGACTATAGCATACACAAGATGATGTTTTCACGTGCAGGACTGTAGCCGTTCAGGCTACATTTTGGATGGTATTCTTGTAAACTTGTCATTCGTCACCCCAATCAACAGCCCATACATATGTAAAAAAAATTTTAATGTTAACTTTTTATTGCATATTTTAACAGTTATTTTAATTCATGAACTGTTATTTATGGTTAATATATTTCAAGCGGTAGCCCATTGCATTAGTTAACGTTGCAATTTTTTTCATTTGCACAGCTTCGTTATGGCTGAAGCAAAAAAAAAATTGTATTTTACATTAAATTATTAAAAAAAATATAAAGTGTTAAATTTTCTTATTCAAAGGGAACGTCATCACATACAACACGTACAAGCTGAACAACGTTTGGTACAATTATAACATAATTAATGTTTTAGTANTTTATTGCATATTTTAACAGTTATTTTAATTCATGAACTGTTATTTATGGTTAATATATTTCAAGCGGTAGCCCATGGCATTAGTTAACGTTGCAATTTTTTTCATTTGCACAGCTTCGTTATGGCTGAAGCAAAAAAAAAAATTGTATTTTACATTAAATTATTTTTAAAAAAATATTAAGTGTTAAATTTTCTTATTCGATGGGAACGTCATCACATACAACACGTACAAGCTGAACAACGTTTGGTACAATTATAACATAATTAATGTTTTAGTANTGGGAACGTCATCACATACAACACGTACAAGCTGAACAACGTTTGGTACAATTATAACATAATTAATGTTTTAGTATCAGACGGTCTTAAGAGCCGTCCAAATCTCTCCAATTAGCAACCCCTGCGCTCTATCCCGGCCACGCCTGCCTCACAAACGCGAACTGGGCCAATCACAAGCAGGCTGCATGTATATAAATCCGCGCGCCTGCGCGGGAGGCGTAACGCCGGCCGACGGAAACAGGAAGCGACCCACGCAACCAACCAGGCGCAAGAGAAAACACGAGCCTCTCCCCCAGAAGGCTGCGCGACGGAGGTCATCGGCGCACATGCCTGCTCGCTTCAACACTTCCCAGACGTATATTCTGTTTCTCGAAGTGAAGTTGCACGATGTTTACAGAATTTGGTTTTCTACAGTTCGCACCTCGCGAGCTTTCATGATGTAGTTACAAAACGACTAGAATTATTCTGTTGTAGGCTGTTTCACGGTAATGTGAGCACTTTCGAGGCACTGGTTACTGTTTCCTTTCAGTCATTTTTATCCTTCAACCACCTTTAAATAAGTATTGCCATGCAAGTAACAAACACAGTGTGTATAATTCCACCGCACCCGGAAGTTAACGTGTAAGGCTAAAACAAAATAAAAATTATTGGCTATTATTCCAAAAGAGGGGGCATTCAAAAGTGCTCACTTTACCGTGAATATCCTATAGAGTAAAGTACCGCTAAAGCAGTAATGTCAAATGGTGAATGGGAGCAATAAATATGATTGTCTTAATCCTAACAAACATTTACGGTCTGACCTAGTTAGGAGCGAAATTCAAGCAGGTCAGCTCGTACGGTTCTTTATTGAGAAAAAAAAAACAGTTAACCCACATCATTCCGCAGCAAGTTTGTGCTTGTTAAACAACATTGGCTGTTAATAACTAACGCATAGTTCTTCGTGCCTACTATAGCGAAACCAGTTATATGCAAGTTAATAGTTATTTCCACTTTATGTTGCCTGACAATACAGATTTTTAAACAGAAAATAGGAAAGTCATATTTTGCATTAGTTTAAAAGTTTGATTACCCTAGCACAAAAAGCAAAATAATACTTAAGTAAAATGCAAGTATAACATATACACTAATTTGGGGCTTACGTTATCATGAAGATCCTCAATTTTCTGCAACAGCTGCACGTGAATATTTAGCGATCTAGCTGTAACCACCATGGAAACAGTGGGTATTACTAGAAAGTAAAGTAAAATAAATACAGCTCTAAATAAGTGGCACGTAAGTATAACGAGGTAAAACTGCTCCAGTGTGGCTTAATTAAAGCATGAATTAAATACTACTTCAGTGACTTAACTACAGCAGCTGACAAGACGATTTGTACTTGTTCATGGCGTATTTCACAGCTATCGAGTGCCAATTTTGAAATTCATTTCAATAGTTCGCCCAAGTAGGTACTGCAATGTGTTAATTTTTTGAGCGTAATATTTCCTTTAACTAAACATCTGAGAGCACGCGAACGCATACGTTACAGAATAGTGAAACATGGGGGAAAGGGGTACACCGGTATTACGTGATCGAAATTGCAAAAAANGAACGCATACGTTACAGAATAGTGAAACATGGGGGAAAGGGGTACACCGGTATTACGTGATCGAAATTGCAAAAAATAATAATTACGCCGCAACATCGATTTTCATGTGTGCGGCGTGCTAACAACTTGCTCGTGAGAGGTAGCGGGACGAGGGGCAGAAGCACCTATAAACTACTCTCAGCGTAAACGAACATGAAGATGACAGTGAAACGGNAGGTAGCGGGACGAGGGGCAGAAGCACCTATAAACTACTCTCAGCGTAAACGAACATGAAGATGACAGTGAAACGGGGGCCTCGCCAGACAGTTTGTATGTACAACCCACGCGTTACAAGCAACGAGCGAGCGACACGCCGCTTCTGTAAATGGCCCTACAACGTTCCTTCTTTGTGTAACAATCTTCCCCGCCAGACAGTTGGTGCCTCCGAGGGCTTTCTGAAGAGCCACATGCTGCAGTCAACATTTCCAAACACGTCGTGCGGCAATGGGGGAGTAACAACTATTTTTTTTTTTTTTTTTNATGTTACAGAATAATAACAATAATGGGTCATTTATGACCATTTATACCAAGGCGTCAAATAATTGTAGCGAGGACGGACATACGACAGTGTGCGAAAAGCTTCAGCCAAAACACATGACAAAGTTGAAGGTCTCAATGATTTTCACTTTACTGTGCATAAACATAAAACTAAAGCCGAACATTTTAACACGTTAAAAATTAACAGCTCGCCCTTACAAATATAGAAAAAATCAATTGTAAATGCCTGCAGTTTTAAGACTTTTTTTCACATACTTTATTAGCTTTTATGTTTTATTTATATATTTATTTATTTATTTATTCCCTTGTGTTCCATAGATCCCTTATACGACAAAGTCATGGGATATAGAACTCATCAACATTACAATATAATTACATATACATATAATACAACATTAACCAATGCACAATATACAGCAAGTTTGCCTAAAAATACAGGTTTTAGATGTAAAATAATAACATAAGTAATAAATACAATATGTATACACAATACAAATCTTCAATAAAGAAATTTCACAACACATTCTAAGCGGCACAGATCATTTTCTCTAAGTTACAAAGTACTTAACTTAGGGCCTATGTAATTAGATAACATAATAAATGAAATTCACAGTTTGAAATTCATAGTCGTAAAATTATTCTATTAAATAAAAGGGTAATCTTTCAAAAACTTTTTCATAACTGTTTTAAAGTAAGGACGATTTTTAAAACAAAGTGATTTGAGGTCTTGAGGCAATTTACTATAGATCTTAATACTAGCATAAAAACAATCTTTTTGAAATATTTTAAGGTTGTTCATACATATATCATAGGAGTATCACTTATCTCTATACCATCAATTATAACAGATATTTTATCCTTAGAGATATTTATTTTACCAGATTGTTGTTTAATTACTTTCCAGGTAGATTTAATCTTATTTGCATAATTAAGTATTAATGTGTAACAATACATTTCTTGGCACTATTATTAATAACCTTTCTCAGGATTTTACAATACTGCTTACAATAAATAGGCTGTTGCATTTATGTAATTGCTTTTCCTACACTGTTCATATAATTAACGTTTCTTATCACAAGAAATTTTTATAACCTTAGTTAACCAAAGGTTCTATGTATCACGTGACTTAGCTAAATACTTTTTAGGAAAACAACATTCAAATAGCAAACAAAACTGGCTGTGAAAGGCATTAGACTTTTCGTTGGTGGCATTTGATGTTTATACGTCCTGCCACGTAGTTTGACTTAAGATTTCTTTAAATTCAGTTCAAGTTTTCTTATTAACATGTCGTAAAAACAAGCCTAGTAATTAACATTCTACCGACGTTCCTCATTGAGGAGAGTACGCAAAAAAAAAAAATTCACTCCGACCAGCTTTCAGGCTGACTTCGGCTCGCCACTGTTAACTGCACATAAAATTACAGCATTCATTTTTTGCAGTTTTTAATATTCGTGTACTTACAGGTAATTTAAAAACAAACGTGGTATTCTTTAACGATAACTTTACGACCTATAAAAGGCCACTGCAGCTGCACATGTGGAATTCAAACAGTTTCGATGCCACGCGCAATTTTGCGTGAAGGTCATACTGAAGGCCCAAGGACAATTAGCTTATTTATGAGAACAGCTGTGTAATTTCCGAAAAAGACTTCGCAGAAATTATCGTTTGAGACCCGAATGTGCAGTCAAAGAACAATTAAGACAAAGCATGGAAAGAACGCATGAAAATAAGGAAACATCTACTGCACAAACCTGAGGAAAACGCAAAGGCCAAAGAACAAAAATAAGGGAATTCCTGGAAGATGCATACATGTAAACGCACCCATTCGCACGGCTGTGCGAAAATGTGCATCCTCCCCTACAGTATAGTCCACTCACGGTTATTCCACACTTTTCTGAAGCCTTGCTGAAGTTCTACTTCCAGTATATTCCTCCGCCTTCTCACATATGTCCTGTTATATGGTTCATACCGTATAAGAAGGCCACTTTCTGACAGTCAGCGAGTGGCAATTAACGTTTACGAAACAAACAAAGCGCCATTTACAAAATCCTGTATCAGCTGATGCACGAACGAACAAAAGTTAAAATTACGTTGGCTATTCTGAGTGCACTGCCGATGCACATCAGAAAAGCAAAAAATACGCGGACAAGAAAGAGTTCGTAGATTTATTAATACATTTTATTTTACGAGGTCACAAAACAATGGTTGTTAG